>CM060953.1:119455564-120055564 GCA_030765055.1 Mantis religiosa | reverse complement strand
CACTGCCAACTTGGTTTCCCACGAGAAAATATCCAGAGCGCGACAATTTGCAAGAATGAATTAATAAAACAACGATTAAATAACTTAAGAAATCACTCACTGAAGTTTTCCATAAAACAATTAAACCAAACACTGCTGGCATAAAGTCTATGATAAACTATCTCAGGATCCCCTTACCTACTACGCTGAACAATAAATCTGGTTGCCAAAAATGCTGTAACCCAAGGTATTCCTTCAAGCTTACACCAACCAAACAAATGGAGCTACTCAAATTAAACTTTTATCTAGTTCATTCTTCTTTCTTTTCTTTAAATACAATCAATCAATTTTTCTGCTTCAGACTCTATTCGATTTCATGCATTACTTCTGATCGTCATTGGGAAAGAAGTTCTTGTTTTTTCTTCGTCATCCGGCTCTACAATATCGCTGTTAAAGATTTTTTACCTGTTTCAGCACGACTGTATTCTTCGTATCTACTTTTCAGACATCTATCATTTTTCTCTCCTCGTCACGGTGCTCAACTTTCGGCTTTATTTACAAACAGGCTCACTGCTTAATGCTCTTTGTTTGTTTGTTTCTTTCTTTTTTTCTTTCTGTCTTTCTTTCATTCTCCCTTTCTTTTTCTTTATTTCTCTTTCTTTCCTTCTTTCTCTCTTTCTCAACGATAAAGGAACAGGCGGACAAGAAACGAACTTCTGCTTCCACAGTTCATTCGCAATAAGCAACTTTATCTTACGTAAACAAGCGAATAGCGGACTAAAACATCTGAATGGTATTCTCACTGAGGATTCGCAGAGAGGTTAGATGACACAAACGTTCCACTACTGCATGTTCTAATGTCTTGATCAAAACCTTCATTAGTAGTATTCCAATAGTTGTGCTGTTTAACCTATGTTTAGGAATTAAAAGCATTATTCTATATATGCTGGCTTTTATCCTTTTATAAGTTGCTTAACTATAGAACCACGAAGCTTGATTCCATAGTAGAAAACATAAGCGCACTAGGCTGATGTGCCATTTCTTCAGTATCCGGCTTTTACAAAGACACTGCTGTGAGGTTCAATAAAAATCTTTGTATTTGATTCCAGTCCACTGTTCTAGTTCGAAAATTTTGGCATCACATAGACAATTTACTGTCTTAAAATCTGCATATTTTATTAAACCGATATTCTACTTAAAATGTGCTTTCAGATCACTGAGGCAAGAACCTTTGAAAGTATTTTGCTAGTCATATGGTATATATAGGAAAGGCGTAGAACTTGTGTACGTTACGCCCCTTCATTTGTTAAAGGAGGTCAAGGATCAGACTGGTAGGAAAGGGTATACAGATGCCGGTACCACCTTTACATCGGGCGGTAGATATCGACCTTTTATATATTATTACTGTTGATATCGATTCCAATTCATTTTGTGCGTACAGGTAGGAATTACTTATGATCAAGGTATTATTTCAAGGAAAGTGTTCGATAAAGTCGGTTAATGCATCATTATATGGTAATAAAGGTTTTATCCGCGAGCACAGTCGCGGCTTACACCCATTTCACCATTTCATTGTTGTATGTTGTGGGCCTGAAGCGGTTTCCGGATAACAGATGTGCTTAATCGGTAGGCGGGAGTAAACGCTTGAGTGACGCTTTGTAGCTTTAAAACGTTTCCCTGCAACAAAAAGAAAAACAAGAGAGCGTGAAAGCACAAATGTCAGACTTTTCTCTTATTGGCAGGTTTTTCCTACGCCACTTAATGCAAATTTCTTTACAGTTGGAGCGAACGGGTACATTGTTTGGGCAAACAAAATAGCACACTCAATCCCTTGAGCATTTATTTATTTTACTTTATATCGCAAGATGAATACTTGTAAACATTGTGTAAACAGTTTGAGAAGTTCTGCTTCGATAGTCGATTCTCCTTTCTTCCCAGTTGGTCACCCAGAAGTTATAATTTGGAAATATTTAGAGGTATATAATAGACCTACGATTAGGGAAGCAATATGAGGACGAACTGGTAATTATTAAAGATGCACCATCTAAATAATAAAGGCTTTGATTATGGATGTGTGTATGAGAGCAAAAGAGGGGGAGACAGAAACGGTCAAATATAATTTATAAATATACAATTCTGAAATCAGAAAATACTTTAAAGTTCTCTTTTGTGTTCTTGTTCAGCTCCTCCTTCGATGCCGTCTTTATCTCCTCAATCGTGGCGTAGCATCGTTCTTTCAGTATTGGGAAAAAGAAAAGAAAAGAAAAAAAAATCACAGGGGGCCAGAATTGGGAGATACGGTGACTGCGGCATCACAAGTGTTGATTTTGACCAAAACTTCGCGGACAAGCAGTGATGTGTGTGCAGGGGCGTTATCGTGGTGCAAAAGCCAAATTTTGTTCTTCCACAAATCTGGGCTTTTCTGGCGGATTGGTTGGCAAATTGAGCATAAACTTGCAAGTTAAACTTTAAACACTGGCGCGACAGCCCTTAGAAGGCCAAGGCCTACCAACCCGACTGCCGTCCTCACGCCCACTTACGCTCGGCAGAGGTGGGCGATCATCCAAACGATACGGGGAGGAGATGTGGTTAGCATCTCGGCATCCCCCAGCCGGAACGTTGGTTTTCGTGACCACGGCCGCTTAACAAGCGTAAGCTCCTCACTTTCCTCACGATGCTGAGTGGGCACCGGTCCTATACCTGGGACCTAAAATCCCCACTACATGTGGGATCAAACCCGGGCCGCTTTCCGTGGCTAGGGACCAGGCATGCTGCCTTAGTCCGCTACGCCACGGCGCAATATTCCTTATTGAACGTCATATCCTGTGGCAAGAACTCATGATGCACTACGCCCCTTCAGTCGAAGAAAACTCGACGCGAAACCTTCACATTGGACTGAACTTGACGCGCTTTTTTTCGGTCTTGGCTCGTATGGCAGCATCCATTGGGATGACTGAACTTTTGTTTCCACGTCATAACCATAAACTCATGATTCGTCATCAGTTATGACCCTCTGGAGCAACAGCTCCTTAGTAACATTAACACCTTCCCCCTTTCTCCTTTATTTTTTTTTTGGTACAAATTTTGTAGTGACCTGTCGCATGCCAAAATCATTGGTCAAAATCGAATAGCACGATCCATTCGATAGGTATGTTTAGGTCCTCTGCGTTTTCTCTAACGGTGATTCGACGGTTGGCCAATATTGTTTTCTTCAATGTTCTCGTCTATTTTTGATGAGCTAGGGCGTCGGGACGCTCTTCGTCGTTCACATCCTATCGACCCTCTGAGAAACTTTTGTAACACCGATAAACGTTGCTTTGGTCCAAGGTAGTTGCACCATATGCCACAGTCAACATTCGGAATTGTTTTTCACACCAAAATTTGAAACAGATTCTTTGTTCCATTTTTTTAGGAATAGGCAAAAATCGAGAACGAGCCAAAACACATCCAAGCAAAATGGCTGTCAAAAATTAACTGAACATTGAAAATGGCCGAGCTTGTCAACATAAGTGAGGGACATGAGTAGCAATATAGCGCCACAAAACAATGGAACTTCGAATATGCGTTGTCCATTAAAATTCAAAATTCGCGATACTTTTTGAACAGACCTCGTATTTCAACTCTACATAATTAATATTTCTCATTAGATTTTGGTTTGTACATTGACCATACATTACTCTCAATTATTAGTAATTTAAAATTTTATCTTGTAAGATTTCATCCGTTACCTTGTCTAGTTCTACAACATTATACCAATTGTTATACATGGACATTGCCATATATAGTAAAAGCTTTAGACAAAAAGTGAGCACTTCCAGAAACAAAGTTCGATTCGATAAACATAGGAAGCATTCCATGACGCTACGTTCACAATACACCTCTGCTTTGGAAAGGTAGTCAGATTTGAATCCCGGCTATGGCATTTAAGTTTTCAGTCTGACTGTACCTTTCCATACTATGGCCTACAGACAGCTAGTGTAAAGCAATTAATTTTTCCAATATATGCTTTAATACCACTCTGTCTTCAGTTCAAAGGTATGCGATAGATAGATGCTTTGTGGCTTCCCCTATGCATGGTAGCCGAGCGGTAAAACGCATGTCTTCTAAGTGGACAAACATGAGTTCAAAGCATTGATGTGAGTGTTTCCTTTTATTATTGTTACTTATTAAACAATGCGTTATGTTTTTCTTGCAGAACAAAATATTTTAAACACATTCATTTATAAAAATGCAAATAACTTGTCGTTTTCAAAACAAATGCAGTGTTATTAATAATGATTGTCTACATTCGGGCACATTCATGTGTTATATGATTGATGCTGGCATAAAATGTGAAGTGTGAAAAGTTCACTACACATTTGGTCTCATCCATGCCCCACAGAATAAGGGCAGCAATAGAAGCAGAGGGTTTACACATCCGACAGTAAATTAATTTACATTTTAAATTTGATTTTACATACAGGAACAAAACATTTATTTAGTTTAAAAATAGAGTGTTTTAGTTTCTATGTGTGAGCATAAATGCCATAAAATCAAGTAAAGCTTAGCAATTGGAAGTTATATTACAATGTAGGTAATACACATTTCATATTTCTGCAATAGCAAAAATCAAAATGATGTCTGGGATTCGAACCTTTGTAGGTCTAACTCCTACATTCTTGTCTGTGATCGCTCGGCTATCAGTACACCTTTAGCAATTGAGACTCAATTATGAGAGGATTCAGTAGAACGCAATTAAAGACAGGTGTTCTGTGACACCATTTTGTGTGTGTGTGTGTGTGTGTGTGTGTGTGTGTGTGTGTGTGTGTGTGTGTGTGTGTGTGTCAAAGGGAGTGTGTGTATGTGTGTGTATTGGGAGGGGGATGTGCGCGCGGATAGTTTCAAAATATAGCTTTTTATAGGAAAGTATTGTTTTATTACTTTTGTCATGGGAGGATTTTGCTTTATGCATTTTTCTCCATACTTAAATGCACATTTTTAATTATTTAGTTCATCAGTGGCTGTTGACCGAGAACGATTGAGGGAATGATCTTAAGTTCAAGATTTTATTTTGGAACAGATTCGAAACAAGATATGAAATAAATGAAAATAGATGTATTTATGAACCCGATTGTCTTCTTTGGTGAGTTTTTTTTTAATTAACTGCCCTTAACCAGCTAATGGGAGAAATTACGCTCAAATGAGCGTAGGGCCCATAGATCTTAGGCCCTGGGTTCATTTGAGCATTATTTCACCCATTTATTACAACATTCGTAATGCACACTGTCTGCGCAAGGGATGATTTTTGGAGCTCGTGGTTCTCTGATCAAGTTCACACTGTATATCTGGATATATTCGTTTAAAATTGAGTATTTAAGTATTGATTGATATGTAAGGTTTGTTTATATAAATTTAAATGTTTTGTTCTTAGTGGATCTGTTCAATCTCACTTAAGATCAGTCACGTTTGTCGTTTTGTAGTATTGTCATATTTTGACACATATTGACGTGCATTTTAAGGCTGAATTATCTGTATTTGATTTTATAATACTGTTTGTTTAAGAAAAAAACATTCATAAAGTTAAATAAAATCAATTGAAGCCATGGAAACATTTTATGATCTTAACGATTTCTTTTGTCACTTTCTCTTCTAGACCCGAGTTCACCGTTTTATTCCTTGATGTTAAATCCATTCCGCAATCATATGTTTAATTATTCAGATTATTTTTCATTTTTGTAGGGAAAAATAAGTATGAGCGGAAGAGGGAAAGGGAGGTAGAGAGCCAAGAAGTTTTCAAAAGATTAATATGTGGTAGTGGATAAAGAAAGAATTATTGCCACATGAAGGAATATTTGGTTAAAGTTTGGGCATGAGATACTAGTATCCAGATGTCGCTGATTTGCATCCCGACAACTTGGTGTATGACCACATTGATGTTGAGAGAAGCCACAGCGGGGAGTCCATGCGGAACATGTAACTTTCACTGAAGTTACCTGCCGGCATGTAGTATCGCCGACAGCACAAAAAATATCAACAAGCCCCGGGCTAATCGGTATAGCGGTCAACTTCTCTTTAGTCCATTTCTTCACTTTTTACATCGCTTGTTGGCTAACGCTTGGCTGAGGAAGGCGGTTAGATTCAATACAACAAAGAAAAAATGAGAAACATTGGAGTTCTGGGGCATGAAAATATTACGAACATGCTAGAGTACTGAGCGCTAGAGTACTCTCCTCGGTAAAACACACGTAGTTGATCAGCGAGGTCCATAGTGTTATTTGGAATTTACATGCGTTCAAAGAAACTGCACGGCAAAATATATAAATAGAGAGCAAATTTATATTTAAATTGCATTACCTGCTCCATTGTATTTCGACATTAAGTTCACAAAGGAACAAAAATATCAAGTGGCTTACTAGGGACCATTTGAAATAACAAATATTCGAAAATTGGAAATAGTATAACATTTTATGATTGTCATAACATCTTTATTAGTGAATAGCACAAAATGGGCAGAAAAAATAAAAACTGAGGTTACTTAGAACATAAATAAATACGCAATCGTTAATAATGAGGAAAACAAGAGTAAACAAAACAAAGAATAAAGATACAAAAAACTAATTATATAATAAATATAATTATTTTTTAAAACAAATATCAGAATGAACATATTAGCAGCTCAAGTTCATTTAAGCAGCATTACGCCGCTTGTATACTGGCAAAGACCATGAAACCGACATATTTGCGCACCCAACATAAAATGAGAGCAAATTTGGCCCACATTACTTAGCTAAATGCTCCATATGTTAAACCTAATAGAAAGTTTTAACAACTAAGTTACATTAGCAGTTTATATTTACGCAGATAATCCCCACTACGAGGAAAACAGCTTATCTGTCCTCACTAATGGGCCATATTCTTCAGCACAGTTCTTGCCAAAACATATTTTTCGTCCCACAACAAATACAACCAGAGCAGACAGGTCCAGTGGATTATGTCGCTATGTAAATTAAGAGGTAGTCATTACAAACACATCCAAATTATCAGAAGTCCTGCGTGTTATTATTTCAACCTGTTCTGTAATTTAACCATTCAGACATAAAATAAGCGGAGAAAATGCAATGTCATAATCTCAGCTTTACGCGCTTTGAATAAATAACTTGTGTACTTTAATAAGCAGGCCATAAAACTTAATGAAATGACCGTTTTACTGTCGCTGTAACACACTTTAGGTATATCTCAATAGGGCTTAAGCTTTTTAAGGGGATAATGATACTGTAACATTACGTTTACTCTTAGCGGGTTCAATTTCTGCTCTTGACACTTCATATCTCAAGTGTTTTTAATTTGTGATACTATGAGAAAACATTTCTGGGATGTAACTTAAACGCATGTTATTCCAACGATTTCAACAACCTAAATTTGTCACATTCCTTATAATAAAGTTGGGTACGGACACTAGAATATTGTCCTGAAGAATCAGGAGAATTTGTATCTTGTTTTTCTTAGTAATGTATTACAAATTTCCGCAAATGCTTTCGATACATTCATCTAACCGAACGATGGCTTGTGGAATTTGTACCTGACATCCAGGGTTATAAAGGTTAATTTTACTGCTTTTGACCTCATTAAATGGAAATACGTACTGGGTAGATCAATATGTAGTGCTAAATGATTTTCTCTCGCACTGAAGTAATCACTCGTCGACACCCAGATGTCCTTCTGATATTATTAGATTTTGGAAATATTGTCCTTCTCTCCATACATCCCTGGCTTCTCAGGAAATTCGCATTCACACTCCAGAATTCTATACGTGAATTTGATTGAGTTGTTTCTTATTTGTCGTTTTCTTTTATTTATTTCGATATGTGGGCATATATTGCTTGAACTTAATTTTACAAGTTTCCACATAGATGATAATAATAATCGTATGCAGTTGCAGCGGTGGATTGTTTATTCAGTGTTCAGTGTCTTCCTGAATTACCTTAAAACGATTTGTTAGCTTTATGCATGGTAACAAAAGCTATGTTGAAAAAATCGTCTAGCTAAGCTCGTCGAAATTGCTGTTTCCTATGCACAACGTGTTAGGAATTTTCGAGAAGAATGTTCTAGATGTTTCTCCAATTGTATATACAGTTACTCCTAAAAGGATTCGTCTAATGCATAACTTATATGTTTAAGGATGTATGGATAGTGGAAAATCATCAGAATAAGGTACAGCATGGATACTGTCTTATTTATTGGTTAGTGAAAAAGAGAATACAATAAAGAAACACATATATTATCTTCACATAAACGTAGTTAAACATTCAAAAGTAAAAATATCCAATATATGATGCAAAATAGGTATTCGTCTGCAAACTGAAAATGGTGTGGAATGTTACGGTTAGTACTTAGTAGGCCCTCCATTCCTCTTTATAATCTCGTGCATTTTCCTTGGCATGGATTTGACCAAATATTGTGTTGTTTCCACTGTAATTTTATGTCATTCCTCTATTAGAGCGTTCTTTAGATTTTTAATAGTAGATATCTGATGATTCTTAATTTTTTTGTGTACCCCACGAATTCTCTATTGGATTCATGTCTGGGGATTGCGGTAGTGTTGGCATTCATTGTGGAGTATTATACAACAACCAGTCTTGCATCTAGAGCTGTGTGTTTTGGATCATCATCTTTTGTGAAAATATAATCCTTAGAAAGACCCATATTATTCACACTTCTGGGTAGATGTGTTTTTAGGATGTTTATGTAAATCTTTTGGTTCATAATTCCATCAATAAAACACAAATTCCCCACACCATTTGCAATCATGCAGCCCCAGGCAAGTACTGAACCGCATCCAAGTTTAATTGAAACTGTTACATTTTTCTCCTCATGCTCTTAATTCATTTTTCTCCACACTGTTACTCGCTTTTTTGACTTACAGAGCTCAAATTGACTTTGTCAGTAAGAACAATCTTCTTCCAGAAATTAAACCCATCGTATTTATGTTTTTTGCTAAAGCAACTCGCTTCATTCTGTTGATTTTACTGATGTATGGTTTTCTATGGGTTGTTAGGCATCCATACTCAGCTTCATAAAGCACGTTTCTTATAGTTTGTGCTAAAACGGACTTTCCTGCGTGTACTTTAACTGCAATAACAAGTTTTCGAGTACTTAGTTTAGGATTTTTCATGACTGCTCTAAGTAATTGTCGTTTCTCCATATCGGATAGAACTGCAGGACGACTGTTTCTTGATTGATTTTCATTAGTTTGTTCTGATCAAACGTGCATAAATAGTTTTCAATGTACTAGTAAGTCTTCCAGTGGTTTCTCCAATTTCTTGGAAAGATTTTCCTTTAAATAAGCTGATGCAAATTTCTCTCTTTTGTAGTTTCACGACGTTTTAGACCAATATTATTTAAATAGCAGTCAAAGGCTTTGAAAGCAGAGATGGAACTGTCAACGTCAATGGATGAAACATAAATGCCTAAGAAAAGGGAAGGGGTGTGTGTCAGCGAGGCATCTGGGATCTTGTTTACTAGACGAATACTTGTTTGACATGAAATGGGACATGATTTTAAATATCGTAGAGCTGTTCACTAATTAAGCAATATATGAACCTAAATTGTAATTTATTTTTATATATAGATATCAGCCGATGGAAGGAAATAGTTACTGTTCGTTTCTTATCCATATTTTTCTGATTGTGTTTGTTATATTCTATGCGCTATGATAAGACGAATGCTTTTTGAAGTATCTGTAGCTTCAACTCAAACAACTTTTGAAATATTGTATGGGGAAAAGAAACAAATCTTCAATAAAACTTTGTGTTCACTCACATGCTGTTTCAAGCCACAAATAAGTGCAATGCATTGTGTGCGGGCGACGGTAGCATCTGGTTATTCTGCTGGCGCTCATTCTGCGGAGCGCCGTCCGTAATGTGAACAAAAAGTACTAACTTCTATCCTCCTAGGTAACTTGATGTCATCTGCTAACATGACGTTGCGTCTTTGAGCTTCCTGTAATTACCGCAAAACCTATATTCTCAATTGTTTGTTTTCGAATGGCAGGATGGGTACAACCGAAGCACTGTTGCTCTAATATGTCTGCTTCCTTTGTTTTCTATGCTTGTTTATTGTTACCTGATACTTATGGGAATACGGACAGAAGGAATTTATGCGTAAGCATAATACCCATTCCTAAATAGAAATTCTGAATTATAAAGGTTTCTTTAAATTTTGTCGTTTAAATGTTAAATGCAATCTCGATTTATTGGGTTGTTCGCTGATGTAGGGAGGCTTTTTTCTTAGCTGTGCTCCAAAAAGTCACTTATTATTCAGGTGGAACATCTAGTGTTTTTATCAACGAAGTGAATTTTCTGTTAAGCATTCCCATCGTTTGTAATATGTTGGGTACTTTTTTTATGATGACCGATCTGGAGGTTGGTTTGAAACATTTTGCCATTTATCACGTTATTGCAATTTACTATTTCCAGCTTATTCTCTGGATGTCATGTTTTACTTTGCTCCTGCAGTAATTAAATTTTTATACTTCGTTCTTTTCGCTTTTTATACGGGTCATATTTTTATTTCCGATTATCCGCCTTGCTAACAGGAAAAGGTTCAGTCACCACTGAATATAATTCAGCTGCTTATACATACTTTTGCGTATTTAAGCAGTTATGTAATTTTGTCATTAACCATTACGTAATCGACCAGTAATCAGCACCTCTAGGTGCCGAGAGATATTCATGTACTCCCCCCCTTTTAAAACGTGATGTTTCAATTCCTAATCCATTACAAAATGAAGCAATTTTCAAAGCTGTTAAATTTTCATTAGCTATTTATTCTCTGTATAGGTGTATACCACAAACATTTGAAGTAGGTTAATATTTCTCGAGCATTGAAGGCTCCTTGTGCGCTTTTATATTTATTAATACGTCTCTCGGATATAATAAAATTGAATGGGCTCTTCCTCCTTCTGTAGGATGTTCCATTTACGTTAGTTTGATTTCATTACCTTAAATATCTGTGCTGAAATTACCCATTTTCATATACATAAATTATAATCTTATTTCCATCTTACGGCTGCACATTCAGCTGCTTTCTATTTAACTGTTGAGTAAATTATCACGTATTATCCTCCTTGCAGCCTTTCACTTTCCTCTTAATGCCCGTGAATACCACTGCATTTACGTATATTTGTCTGTCTTACTCTAAATTATATTTCTTTTTTTATACTCTGCTAACGCTTCAAGCACTTTACTAATTGCATATTCTTTTTGTGTAGCCTAGACAATTTTTTGGATCAAAAATCCTACTTAATATTGAGTCTAGTGAGAAATGTTTTTTACGTGATGGGTTTTCAGTTCAGTTCAGCGAAGAACCGCGAACCTGAAACACTTAATCATTGCCAATTTTCAGGGTTCTAGAGTAGTCTTCACATCTGTCGTAACGATACACAAAATCTCCACCCTACCTCACCTCCACAGACCATCTTCAAATTTCAATTACCCACATCAAGACGAGGACCACTGAGGTTGTATTTTGAGATAGTTATAGCTTTCGCCCTCTTCCTTTCTTTTTAATTGCAATCTTTAAATGATTCTCATGTTTAATAACGTCTTTTGTTAAATGCTAATCACTTTTAATGTCTTTAATTAAATACTCTATCCAATATTTCCAATACAAAATGCGCACCCACCATCTACGCAATGGTACACAATCAAGTCTCCTGTACTAATTCCTGAAAGATCTGGAGGATATACCTACTCACAATTGTCACCCTCGACAATCCAAATTAGCATCAAGTCTTTCAAGAAATAAGTTTGTACTCCAGCCTTGAGAATGTTTGGCACATCACGCTGCAGCTTGGTGACGGTAGAGTGCAGTTCGGTCTTCATGCTGAAAATGCATTCTTTCCAATTGACGTTGCACTAGTATTATTTTGTATCCCCGTAAGGGAGGGGATCCGTCCCCTTCAGCTGCTGTGGTGCGAGCGCTGCGGACCCCTAGCACTCGTGCTATCTCTGACGTTACTAGAGGAACATCGGGCCGAACATTCGAGCCCTCCCTGATTGGGAGTTCATCGGATTGGGTTGGACTCGAGGGGACAGTGGTTCCCGATACCCGTGGGAGATCGGGTACGTCTCCGGACGGGGTTGAGGGAAGCCATACATTCCTGCGTACTAGCCTGCATAGCTAGTAGGTGTGCTGGATCACCAGGCGGTCCTACCGAGGTTAATCGGTAGCCTTCCCCTTTGGGGTTGGCGCACGTAAGTGACGTATCCACTTCCATCCCGTCTTGTGTCCATCAGACCAGATGGCGGGGCTTGTTAGGCTCTAGGTCTTGCCCTATGGAAAGCTCCACGGAGGCGCCGGGTGCCCTTTTGGGACAGCTTGGTAACTCCCTGGTCATTAGAGGGGCGGGGGTCAGTTTTCACTCTGTGTGGATTGCCCTGGTAGATTACCTCGAGTTTATATATATATATATATATATATATATATATATAATTTAGTAGTTATAATACTCTAACATACTATTATAGTGGTATTTTTCGTACAGCGAAATATTGATGTATTTAATGTATAATATAATTATTTTTTACATGAGATTTCCAAATTCTAACACATATCCAATACAACATTTAGTTGTATGTGTAAGTTGAAATCTTATGCTTAAACACAACCAAAATAAATAACTTTTGTACTATACTATACCATACATACTCGGGTATGATTTGGTAAGAGATATCCAGGAAAGTGGCAATTTTAGTACACCGCTACTATTACTGTGACTTTGTGGGTTCGTGGAATAAAAAGTCCAATTACACCACTCAACAATGTTCTTTATTTCCACCGACTTACAGTTAAACACTTGCCAATTACACAGAATTACGTGCTGCAACAATTATAATTCACCAGTTCGTCCGTTACAATTTCACTGTACTCGCGGTTACGTAAGCTCCGATGCACGCACAGTCTTCTCGTTCATTAACACGTCCTTCGCTAGCACGTCAAACACTGACTGACTCACTCCTAATCGAAGTCCCTTTTATAGGAAGATCCTGCTATTCTAGAAGTCTCTGGTTTTCCGCAAATTACCCGAACGTTCCATAGGAGAGGAGAAGGGGAGAGAAACTTCGAGGGACATTTGACATTTCCCTCAGTTAGTGACAGAGACCGATGAGTGGGCGTGGCCCAGTGCCTAGGGTCCCTCCCAACTGTCGCCTGTCCGTCCCTTCCCTAATTGGGTGACACTGCTCCCTCCTCAAAGCTGGTCGTCCCGAACAGCACCATCGTAATGTGCAAGACGATCCAGGTGTACCACCAACATCTTTCCTCGGGGAACCTTCTGGATGCGGTAGACCACGTCGTTGATCCTCTTCACAACCCGGTACGGTCCTTGCCATGGCTGCTGGAGCTTCGGGCAGCGTCCCTTGGTCCGGGTAGGACGGTACAACCAGACCAGGTCACCTTGCTGGAACCCTTGGCTGTTGGCTTGCCTGTCATACCTGGTCTTCATGCGGTCGCTCGCCTTCTGGATGTTCTGGCGAGCCATCTCGTGCATGTCGTGGAGATGGTCCACCAAGTTCTCCACATACTTGATCGTTGGCTGTTTCGCTTCCGGAGGGCTTCCAAAAGCCAGGTCACAAGGGAGGCGTAACTCTCGGCCGAACATTAAGCTGGCTGGCGTCATCCCAGTTGTGTCGTGTGTAGACGAGCGATAGGCCAGCAAGAACAGTGGCACCTTGACGTCCCAGTCTCGCTGATGGCTGGCCACGACTTTCCTCAGGTGTTCCTCTAAGGTCTTGATGTACCTTTCGACCATGCCGTCCGATTGGGGATGTAGAGGCGTAGTGCGAGTCTTGTTCACCCCAAGCCTTTGTAATGCCTCCTTCATTAGGTTGGACTCACTGTGTAGCTCTAACGGCACCCCAAATCGACAGAACACTTGCTCCACGAGGCAGTCTGTGATTGTCTTTGCCTCTTGGTTTGGGATGGCATACACCTCCGGCCACTTGGTGAAGTAGTCCACGACCACCATTAGGTACTTGTTGCCTCGGTCGGAAACTGGGAACGGTCCAGCAATGTCAACGGCGAGCCGTTCGAATGGCGCTCCGACGTTGTACTGCTGCATGCGACCCCGGCTCCTAGTCTGGGGGCCGCGACTCGCCGCGCACACGTGGCACTGACGGCACCATATCTCAGCATCTGCTCGGAGCCTCAGCCAGTAGTAGCGCTGCCGTAGTTTGTCAATCGTTCGGTTCGCTCCCAGGTGTCCTCCCGAAGTACTGGCGTGTACATCCTCCAGGACTTCCGGGACCTTACTCCGGGGAAGTACCAACTGCTCTCTCTGCGTCTTCCCATCGGGTGATTCCCATACCCGGAACAGCACGCCCTCTCTGATCTTCAACGAGCCCCATTGGGCCCAGTACGACTTGTAGGTGGCGCTCCTTGGTGCGATATCCTCCCAGGTTGGTCTTGTCCCTGCCTCCACTTCCCTCAAGAGTGGCCCCAAGTCTGCGTCCGCCAGCTGCTCCCTCCTCAGGCCTGCGCTATCCCAACCGTTCGCAGGCACTGCCACAACTACTCGGACTGCTGCGGCACGCTCCTTCTCTTCCACTCTTGTGCACTGGCCGCACTCTTCTGGAGAGGGTCTTCGGGACATGGCGTCTGCGTTACCGTGGCTCTTCCCTCTACGATGTTCCGAGGCGAAGTCGTACTCCTGCAGCCTCTGGACCCAACGTGCTGTCTGGCCTTCCAGGTTCTTAAAGCTCAATAGCCAGGTTAGGGCGGAATGGTCAGTCCTCAGGTGGAATGGCTGACCGTACAGGTACTTGTGGAAGTGCTCCAAGGTCTTTACTACCGCCAATAATTCTCGTCGGGTGACGCAGTAGTTCTTCTCTGCCTTGGATAGCGTCTTGCTGTAGTAGGCTATCACCCGCTCATGGCCGTCCTGGATCTGCGATAGGACACCTCCAATGCAATGGTCGCTAGCGTCGGTGTCCACAATGAAGGCGCCACCCGGTTGTGGGAAACCCAAAATGGGAGCACTGCACAGGGTCTCCTTTAGGTGCTGGAAAGCGTTTTCGGCGTCCTCTGCCCACACATAAGGCCGGTGTTCCTCTGTCAGGCGGGTGAGTGGTTTTGCGATGTTGGAGAACCCCTTTATGAAGCGGCGGTAATAACTGCACAGCCCCAGGAAACTGCGCAACTCTTTCCTATCCTTTGGGCGAGGCCAATCTCTCACAGCCTGTGTCTTCTCCGGGTCTGTGGCCACTCCGGTTGCTGAGACTATGTGGCCTAAGTAGTTCACTTTCTTGCGGAAGAGCTGGCACTTCTTCGCGTTCAGCTTCAAGTTGGTCGCCTGCAGTCTCTGTAGCACCTTACTCAGATTCTCGAGGTGATCTTCAAAAGTCTTCCCGACGATGATGATGTCGTCCAGGTATAGCAGGCAGGCATCGTAAGTCAGCCCTCTCATCACTGACTCCATGAGGCGTTGGAAGGTAGCTGGTGCGTTGCAGAGGCCAAAGGGCATAACCGTGAACTGCCAAAGACCTTGGCCCGTCGAGAATGCGGTCTTCTCCTTGTCTCTCGGGTCTAGAGCTACCTGCCAGTAGCCCGACTTCAGGTCCAGGGTCGAGAACCACTGTGCACCAGCTAGCGTGTCCAGGGTGTCGTCAATCCGGGGTAAGGGAAAGCAGTCCTTCCGGGTGACAGCGTTCAGCTTTCTGTAGTCTACGCAGAAGCGCAGCTCGCCGTTCTTCTTCGTCACCAAGACTACAGGGGAACACCAAGGGCTGTCGGACTCTTCAATCACTCCCCTGGATCTCATGTCCTCCAGCATGTCTCGTACCGCCCCTTGCTTCGCCAGTGGAACGCGTCTATGTGGCTGCCGAATAGGCCGGGCGTCTCCGGTGTCGATGCGGTGAAGCACTTTGTCCGTGCGGCCGTAGTCACTATCGCCTTGGCTGAAGACGCGCTCGTATCGCCCCAGTAGTTGTCGAACCTGCTCCAGCTGTTCTGCGGTCAGGTGGTCGGCCGCCCTCTCCAGTAAGCCTTCTAGCCGGGGCCCCAGGTGTTGCTTCGGCGCCGGCTCCTGTGTCTTGTCGATTGCTGTTACGCTCACTACGGGCTCGCACGTTCCCAACTCCGTCCCGGCCTGGACGTCGTGATCGGTGTCCGTTGGATTTAGCAGTCTCACTGGCACCTCCTCTCGGCACGGCAGCAATGCCCTGGCTACACACAGTCCGTGTACAGGCGTCTTCTGGTCCAGCATCATGTTCCTGGATCTCTGGCCCTCAAGTCGCGCCGTCACCACCACCTCGCTCCTCGCGGGAACAACCACGTCTTCGTCCAAGACGACCCTGCACATTCCAAGGCGCTCTTCGGGTTGACGGAGTATAACCTCTTCTCCGTTAAGCCGCAGGACCTTCTTGCCGACGTCGACCGTCGCCTCATGGCTCCTGAGGGCATCCAGTCCCAGGATCACCTCCTCAGCCACCTTCGCGACGAACACCCACAGACGAACGGCACTCCGTCCCAAGTTCAGCTCCAGCAGGGCCTCCTTCTCCACAGGCAAGGTGTCGCCCGATGCCGTGACAAGCTGGTATGGCCGGCTTGGCTTCCTTGTCGGCAAACCCTTCGCCACGTCAGGTCTGATGATGGTCACGGCTGCCCCGGTGTCCACCAGCACGCGGCACGGCTTTCCTCTTATCCAACCGTCCGCGATGAGGCTGTCATCCATACGCCGGCTGACGGCGCGCAGTGTCACTCGAGGGGATGGTGGTGATGGCGCCGACGTGCCCCTCTCCACGACGGCCCTTACTCGTTTTCCGGCTGCTCTTCCTGGCGTGGGCAGTCTCTCTGTAGGTGTCCGGGCTGTCCACACCCCCAACACAGGCCGCTAGGTGTTCGCCGGCGTCCTTCAGCTGGTCTCCTGTCTCCGGCGTAGCGGACACTCCTCGTTCTCGACGTCGGAATAGATGTTACTTTGGCCGCCTCCATCCTTAATGCCGCTGTCAGCGCCTCGTGTATGGTTTTATATTCGCCGAGCATTAGGCGCTGACGAATCTCCGTGTCCCGTACCCCGTCGACAAAATTGTAGGCGGCTTCCCGGGATACGAACTCCAGTGGCAGGTCAACCAAGGCCTTGTAGCCAGCTGCTCGATGGCTATGGCGAACTCCTGCAGCGTCTCCCCCGGCTGCTGCGACCTTGCCTTTAGCTGGCTTCGTTATGCTGCGGCTAAGCGGTGGTTCCCGAAGCGATTCTCCAGGGCCACCCAGATGTCCTTGGGCGCCGCCATCGTCTGCACCGCGTTTAGCACTTCCGCGGCCCGTCCCTGGAGGCTGGCTATTAACTGTGTGGCCTCCTCCTCCGGTGACCATCTGTTGTGCCTGGCCACTGTGTCGAACTGGCGGCGGAAGACCTCAAACGTTGACGCGCCGTCATACTTGGGAGGATTGACGTGCGCAGATGTTGTGTCACGTCCCGGCGCGTCGGCCTTCAAATCCTTCAGCTTCCTGCCGACGACGTCCTCCACCATGGCGTTCAGGGACTTGACGCTGCTGTCGGCCTTTCCCTCCAGGTTGTTAACGCGGTTAGCAAGGTCTTCGACGTCTTCCACCACGGCGTTCAGGGTCTTGGCGTTAGTGTCGGCTTTTTCCTCTAAATCATTAAGGCGGTCGTCTACACAACCCATCCGCTTGCCCAGGTTCGTGACGTCATCCCTCATGCCGGCCAACTGTTCCCCAAATTTGGCGGCGAGGACCTCGTTCCCCGCCCTCATTTCCGTGGTCAATTCGCTCTTAATTTCTTCCATCTTCTCGGTGATGTTGCCGTTGGCCGTCTTCATTTCTGTCAGTTCCGCCTTCATTTCCATCATCTTCTCCAAAATTTTCTCCAATGCCGCGTCCATGGTTGTAATGTTCGGTGATGTTATCTTCCCGCTTCCTGACACCAGTGTGACTTTGTGGGTTCGTGGAATAAAAAGTCCAATTACACCACTCAACAATGTTCTTTATTTCCACCGACTTACAGTTAAACACTTGCCAATTACACAGAATTACGTGCTGCAACAATTATAATTCACCAGTTCGTCCGTTACAATTTCACTGTACTCGCGGTTACGTAAGCTCCGATGCACGCACAGTCTTCTCGTTCATTAACACGTCCTTCGCTAGCACGTCAAACACTGACTGACTCACTCCTAATCGAAGTCCCTTTTATAGGAAGATCCTGCTATTCTAGAAGTCTCTGGTTTTCCGCAAATTACCCGAACGTTCCATAGGAGAGGAGAAGGGGAGAGAAACTTCGAGGGACATTTGACATTTCCCTCAGTTAGTGACAGAGACCGATGAGTGGGCGTGGCCCAGTGCCTAGGGTCCCTCCCAACTGTCGCCTGTCCGTCCCTTCCCTAATTGGGTGACATTACATTTAGGTAATTACAAGTCTTTGGGTATCCTTTTTTTCGTAAATTTGATGTCCAGTTCTTCGAGAAGTGTAAATGTAATATTTGTTTCTTATAAGATGCGTAGGGTAATCTTATAATAGTAATAATTCAGGAAGTAGGTAATTGACGTAATATTGAGTTTTTTAAATTTATCACCTAATATGGGATACTTGGAACTATTTTTGCAGATGTAATGCGGCTTTAGAATTCGGCAACATTTCAAAAAGTTCGAGGTAGAGCAGGCGATCTGAACAGGCTTCAGATAAACGGTAATCAAAATGTAGCGTTTGCCTTCTCTCTGTTATCAAAAGTGTATGATCAGCTGTTTTCTTTGTCACATGTCACTTAATTAAAACTCACGACGAAACGTGAAGTAATGTTTGAAATAATGGACTATAATGGTAAAACAATAAAAAATGTAAAATGAAAGGAATGCCTTCAGCGTCAAATAAGAGCATGACGACTTAGTATCGTTTGCATCTCTGAATCATAGTTTGATTATATTGCAGCTGTCATTTGTAAGGTTATTTATTACTTTAATCTCGAACTAAGTAGTTAAATTACACATATTTTGTGTCTTTAAGTTATAAAATGTGTCATTGGAAAATTCAAGTGCATTTTTATTAAGAGGTAGGGGACACGAGAAAACACTACGAAAGCAAAATGAAATCTGTTTACGTGATGTACTCCGGTGGTTTCAAATGAAACTAGCAGCCCGCTACCATAGGTCAGAAGTCCTTCAATGTTGTGTTGTAAATACTGGAAGATCCTCAAATATCTAGACAGGAAATAGTCATAATTGAAAAAATGGAACTTTCTAAATGTGTTCCAAGTAATTAATATGATGCACAAGTGGTTTGAATTAATGCAATAAGTTACCTTCTACATGATGCGTTACTGTACAACACCTGCATACTAAAAGGCGAGATGATTTAATTTAGTACTGAAATGTATAGCTTCTTATACCGAGCGTCTCCCCTTTAGCTCTCCTTTTGTACAACATTGGCTAATGTGTTCCCTATTTGTAAGTTTGGTATAGTAAATTAATCATAAAAAGAGTTAAAGCTCTCTTCCGTAGTGTGGGGCTAGCATATCTACCTCATGCAGGTGATTCTAAATTAAAATCTCTGGTAAAATGGCTTACTAGAACAAGTTTCCTCCAAGATTTTCGGCTTCTAAAAGATGAATATCGGTGGTTTTCTTGCTTAATTTAGTATAACTTTACCAATTTGATTCATCTTATACCTATTTCCTACACAATAAAAGGTTAGAAATATATTTTTAATCATAATAATCCATTTAAGCAATACCAAAAGTGCTTATGAATGCCACTTGATGATGATGATGATGATGATGATGATGATGATGATGATGATGATGATGATGATGATGATGATGATGATGATGATGATGATGAAGCAGCGAAATTTGAACACGAATGAGAGAGGGATAGCTTAACTGTACTATACGGTAGCTGTAGTGTTTATAATTCAAGAGTGGCTCTTACACTGGTGCAGTACTACAAAAAATGTTGCACATCACAAATTGAGTGCCATTTAGGTACCTCTGAGGCGAACCAGCCCATCTGAAAGTAGCAAAACAAATGAATGGCAAATGAGTATTTGTTTTGTTCCTGTCACCTAATGTGACCACGTAATTCAGACAGTGTTAAAGTAAAAACTGCATGAGATTATTACTTTTGACTCTCTTAGAAAATATATTATGGTGCACTTTAATCCTGATTCTCCTAACATAAAAGTGTACTATGAGGCAGAAAGGGACCAATAAAAATTTACGTAAATGAAGATTATTTCATAGTCAACATTTATTTCTGTTTGGACAGGTAACCAAACGGAAAAAATGGTACAATGTGCATAGTTTTTATTCTTAAAAATGAGTAAGTATACATATGTATGCTATTTATAAGTTTAAAATGTGCATAGTTTCTCTTACTGGGCATGACAGCTAGAGCACAGAGCAAATTCCTCCTACCTGTGATACAGTTACGTCTAGTCTGTGTCATTGCTGTCCATGTACTCTCTGCCCACCACAAGAAGGCAAGCAGGGAATGAAGGGGAGAGGAGCTTGAGCTGTTTATGTGCTCTCTTAGTGGTTCTGTTTACTGCGAAATGCGTGTATGAGAGTGCATATGAATCACCCATGATGCCAGATCGAATGCAAGTTTCAGTAACTGCAGAATTAGGCATGGATGAGTTATGTGAAACACTTGTGCATTTTACGTGAACCTAGCACCTATATCTTTTACCGGAAGACAGGCATGAACACAGCACAAGTGATTAGGTTAAACATTCCTCTGCTTTACCTTCTTGTGGCGGATAGTATCCTGATGGTGGTGAACAACATATTTCTCCATATGCTCTCAACAACGCGATTCGTTTCTTCAAGGTGTTTGATATAAGCTGCAGGCTTTGTTTCTCTGTTTCCTGAAGAGCAACGCTAGCATTTGTCATTATTATTCATTTATTTAATTTTTCATGGGATTCAGATTTTTTAATTGTTGAGGCAAATCGTATAATTGATAACAGCTAAGCTTAATGATTATTGTTAGTCAACTGTGAAACCTGATGGAGAAATAAAGCATTGGTGACGTAGGAGTACAGACTATGGTTTTTACATCCAAGTGAATAACAATCTATCACAAAGTAACTCTGGAAAAAACAAGTTATTAACAAGAATGGCAATAGGCATACATCACACTAATGTAAATACTAAAATAGCAAATTCACGTAATGTTCAAAGAAATGCGGCAAATAAAACAGTTCATGCTGACCAAATTAATTAAAAAGCATTAAGGGAGAACACTTGTTAGTGCTAATAGCTCTTATATATAAATTTTTTTGAGTAGGTAAACAGGAACTAGTTATCTAAACAAGAGCTGAAGGTATGTTGAATATCGAATCTCGCAAACCTTCGCTCATTTCTTTATAGTTTATCAGTGTAATTGTTAGGGCTAGTTAGGCAGAAAAGGGCTGCGGATCGTACCCTGTCTGTACTCCGGCGATGCTCAGTTTTGTAGAAGATGGGACTCTCCGGCAGAACAAGACTCTGCTCTTAGGCCCCACATTACCGCCCCCTCGCTGTCTCCGTGTTTCAAGCCTTGTCCTGAATTAAACCTGGCTCCACAGATTAGTAATAAATCGTGTAGCATATCTATCTGTATGTGTGTGGTAGAGTAAGCCACACAAGGGGATCCCTGAAATGCTCAGGTAGCGGAAGCAATTCTTCTAACTGGAAGCATTAACCTTTCTAGGACTAAGTCGCCAGAAGTTCTGCGTGTATCGGTTGTTCAGAGCTGGTCAGGTTGTTGGGAAGTGGGCGAACAATCGATTTAGAGGATGAGTCTATAAGGGAAAACGATATGTATCTAGTTGAAAAGAGGGCCCAAATGACCTTGTTGTCGACGGGCCCTTAAACACTACACTCACTCACTCACTCACTCACTCACTCACTCACTCACTCACTCACTCACTCACTCACTCACTCACTCACTCACTCACTCACTCACTCACTCTAGTTGAAAAGCACAAAATAAATGTCGAAACTTTCAGCTTGATTCCTCATTTGCATAGACATAATAGTGAAATCAATGAGAAGACGTTCCTTCAGAAGTTGCTTGCCGAGATTAATTTTGCTCTCATTTAGCTTTATTGTTAACAAGATATTCATATGTTGACCTTTTCTGCATGTTCTTTGACAGAAATCGAGCCAGTTTATGCTGGACATATACTTTTGTTGTGAACTCTCGTCGGACTGTGCATTGGTACCTTGGAACTGTTTTAAAGTTTCTTAGGTAGAAAGATGACCATTGTTGTCTAGTGGCCTTCCTGTGCCTTCCATTTCTTCTGTACGCATTAAGCTCTTTGCGATCTTCAAAAGTTATAGAGTATTATTACTCTTTCCATCTTTTTGCAAGACTTCAAGCATTTCGTTTTCTTGTTGATTTATAGCATATGATTTAATTTATCAAATATTACTCATACATTCGTTGTACCCAAATGCTTCATTCAAGTTCCTTTGCAATTTATTAATAATTTATTGCTCGGTGATATACGTATACCTTCCTAGCGTATATTTACTTACATCTAAAATGGAGTTTAAGAACCTAACTGTTGGTAGCCCTAACTATTAGTACAGCTCTTGCACTTTTCTGTCTCGTTGATATGAGATCTGGCATTGTTTTGTGGAATTTCTACAATTTTATTATTTATGCAAAACTATACTATGTGTATAAGGACAGTGTGATGAACAATAGTACTCGAAAGTCTACATTTATTTATTTTGCAAACTAATAAATCTAGTTAAATAAGAATATGTTTTCAGTTTGGTTAGCTGAAGAATAGTAGCACACACAAGCCACACTTCTTTATTTTCTCTGAGATTAGGAATATTTTTGTGTAGGGTAAAGAAGAATGTGCAATCCTCGCGAACTCAAACTTGAAACTATGTAATAAATGATGGAATCAGTCACATTTCTTAGGTATCCAAATATGCACCTTTGTGTTATCTACAACTTGCACTTCCTTAGAGGAAGGAATTTGATATCTATTTAATTGAGAATTTAAGGCTTTCCCTTGCACTTTCATTTGTTTTAAAGTGTAACTCTTCCAATGCTTTCTGTTAGGCTAATGACCCAGACTAATTTATCAAATTATTTGTACTTATATCCCTAGCAGCCTGTATATACAAAATATATCTGTAGATATTTGGGATATGGGATTAGAAAAGCCCGATCTGATATCTACCTTGGCCTGAAGTGCAAACAATAGTATGTTCATCATAAGGAAGGTCACATACGAGGGGGGACCCAAAAGAAACAGGATTGTTGTCATAAATTCTTTATTGATGAACCTTTTTTGCAAAATTACTTCAGTCACCTTCAGAATACTCCCCATTACAAGCGATGCACTTGTCAAGTCTCTTTTCCCACTGTTGGAAGCATGTTTGGAACTTTTCAAGTTTGATATTGTCCAGTGCCTTTTGCGAAGCAGTTTTTACCGCCTCCACATCGTCATAACGCTCCCCTTTTAGCGTTTTTTTTTTTTTTTTTTCATTCGTGGAAATAAGAAAAAGTGCACGGGGCTAGGTCCGGCGAATTCGGAGCGTGGGGAACAACAGACCACCTCTGAGATGCCAAATAGTGGGTCACTGTTAAGGCCGTGTGTGATGGAGCGTTGTCGTGATGCAGAAACCAGTCACCAGATCGCCAAAGTTCCGGGAGTTTTCTCCTCACATTCTCTCGCAAACGTCTTAAAACATCCAAGTAAAAGTGCTGTTTAACAGTCTGGCCAGGGGGTACGAATTCCCGATGCACAATTCCACGAGCATCAAAAAAGACAATGATCATCGTCTTCACATTTGACCTCACTTGCCTTGCCCTTTTTGGTCTGGGAGAGTTGGGAGTCCTCCACTTGCTTGACGCTTGCTTGGTTTCTGCGTCATACCCGTAACACCAACTCTTATCCCCTGTAATAACTTTGTTCAAGAAGTTTGGATCACGTGCAATCTCTGATTTCAAGTCCTGACACACATTCATACGGATGGTTTTGTGTTCCTGTGTGAGAAGACGCGGAACAAATTTAGTAGCAACACGTCTCATGTGCAAATCCTCCCTCAAAATCCGCTGGCACGAGATCCAACTGATTCCTGTCGCTGCTAAAATTTGGTCGATCGTTTGGCGACGATCCTCGTTGATCTTTTGGCGGACCTTTTCAATGTTCTCCCCATTTCGCGATGTTGAAGGACGTCCAGAACGAGCTTGGTCTTCCAGACACATCTCAGCACGTTTAAAGCGCCCAAACCACTCGAAAACCTGTGTGCGGCTCATAGCGTCCTCCTGGAAAGCTTCCTGAAGCATTTGGTGTGTCTCCGCTGCAATTTTTTTAAATCAGGAAAGAAAATTTCACACACACTCTTTGTTCTTTTAAAGTTGCCATAACGACTTCGCAGAGGTAACCCACCAATAGTCAGAGAAACACTACACCACATTTGCACGTTCAGCTCTACACTGACGCCGTCTGCAGAGCTGTTTCATGAAGGTCTCTACTAACACCATCTAGCGTGAGATCCCTGCACTACGTCTACGAGTAGCAGCGTCCTCGGAGTCCGGTTTCTTTTGGGTCCCCCCCTCTTACTCCAGTACTGCAAAACCAATTCAGCTAATATAAATTTATTTAATGAAGCTTATGCCCTTCAGTTTTTTAAAACTTAACCACATAAATGACTAAAACCTACTATTAAAAGTTATGCCTCATATTAAGAAAAAAGGTAACGTTCCTGAAGCTGAATGAAGGAGCTACTGAAAATCTGAAATTAAATGGAATAAAAGCTTCCTGAGAAACATTTTTAGGTAATAAACATAGAAAGCTAAAATATGATAAAATCAAGTTTATAAATTTCATGCGTTATATTTATAAGCAAGACATTTCAGCTATCGGAAAGACTTCTAGGACGTTTGATTTATTCTATGAAAATTTTACAAAATTTATTCGCTTTTGGATTAACGAACTTTTAATAACAAGTAGAAAAACTAAAATGGAGATTTATGTTTGCCGTAAACATTTTGAAAACTATTAAAAAGATAATTTTTGGGTATAGGAAGAAACCGCATTACGAGTAATGCGGGGTAAATATTGTATTACTATTGTAATACTGATAGTGTTTTTGTTCATGCTCTTAGGCGCAGTGATTACACCGGCTAGTTCAGTAAGCAACTGATTATTGTTTCATGGACTGTCACAGGTGCCTAATTGACATCCATTTTCAAATGTCGCATATGTATAACTTGTTACATAATTTTGTAATTCAGTTCAAGAATAGCTGATATAGCACATGTACATTAGTTTAGTGCAAGAAGGCGATCATAGCCGCAGTGCGAGTTTTATCACGTATATGTTGGAGCGAGCACGTAGATACATCGAAACAATCTATTTGTCCTTAATGCTTTACATCATGTAGCAAGTTTCCAATAATAGTGTTGCTGGAGACAATTGCGCCATATGTATCGCTAAAGGCAAGCAACTGTGAGGAAAATTACTGTCTGTTTTCACCAGGTGGTTGCTGCAATAGCTACAGCATCAGGTGCCAGCAATTTATAAAACCACCGACAACAAAATGACAGCATTAGCGGAACATGCATCCTGTTTCCATTTTTTCCCCAGACATGTGCTGGGAATTTAAACTTCTGGTTCCCGCTGCCGTCTTACGGTTGATCAATTGCGCAAACTTGTTTATTTATCTTTAAAGAACCACCAATTACTATAAGTGCTTGGACACTTATTTAAACTGCTGACATTTACACTTGATTGCCTAAGACCGGAGAAAGGGAAATAGTAAGGGAAAATAATAGGGCTTTCGTTTGTGTCCTAGGACTTGACATTATTGTTGACTTCCAGGCTTGAGATATTACCACCTTCATTAAGGTACGAGTCGTAGAATTATTGACAGCAATATCTAAAGAGGACACCAATATCAGGTGATAAATATCTGGCATAGGATAAAATTAATTGTCGTGCGATTCGATTTAATCTGAAATCAATAAGATTGTTTTATATTTATAAATATAATAATAAATTTAAATTAAACAAATTTTAAGTTATTGTATAATTTATAGATTTAATTAATTTAAATTTAATTTAATTACCCGAATGAACAAATATCCCAATTTCTATTATCTTCGCTGTGCTTTGTCTTAGGGAAAGAACCAAACCTTAGCAATAAAATATCATAATTCAATCAATGTGCAACACAAACCCATCATATAAAGAAAGAATAATGCTAAAAACGCTGATGGAAGTGAATCATATTTTCAGGTACGATTAGATTTAGATCGGTCGAAAAAGTTTCGGAGAACTGTGAAAGGATGCAGCAATCGACATGATTTCGAAATGAATTTGGTATACTAAAAATATTAGAAAATAAATTAAAAATGCAAAGAAAACTGACATCCCACTTAACTGTATGGCAAAAGGAAACAAAGTATACTAAAGCAAAGGAACCAGGCCTGGAGGAGGATGATATGTAGGACGCCCCCCCTGTAAAGGATGGGTTTAGAACGTGACATAGGTAAAGATTTCTATCTGCCGCGATAATGATTTTGAACGCAACCAAGCTTTTTAATAATACAAAATGAACACAGAACGATCTAAAGTTTCATTGTTTAAACTCCAAATATAATTTCGAACTAAAATAGGATTTTTTAATATAAGCGTTGGTAAGATTATTCTTAAAGTAAACAAAGTAATAACACATGGAAGTTTCAATAGCTAAAGGTTGCGAAATTCTTACGATTTGCTTTGAACTGTGGTGTTCACATTTTATTGCACAACCTGTTCTTAGTTCATAATACTTAAGAGTCATTCTTATTAGACTCCTGAAATGTTGAACAGCACAAAGAAGACTTCTAAAATATCAAATCGCAATCGGGTAACTTTGCATAACTTCTACAACGCGCTAGAGAAAACGGCCTATGACTGTCGCCTTTTTTAACACCGTCACCTTTTCCCTCCTCCCTCCTTTCATAATTTCTTTCCTTCTTTCCTTCTTTCCTTCCTTCCTTCTTTCCTTCCTTCCTTCCTTCCTTCCTTCCTTCCTTACTTCCTTCCTTCCTTGCCGGTTTGAAGAATTTGCGTAGCATTGATAAAATTGCACAATACAGCGCTGTCCTCACATACCTGTAAATTTAACTATTTGGAATATTCTGCATATATGAAACGTATATAATTTAATATTAAAGCTGCAGTTATGCAAAATATAAGCATAATGGCAATTTAAAAATAAGGAATATCTAATAATACATGTCTTTCGGAACAAGGAATAATTTTATTGAAAATGCTATTTATGAAACTGTCTTTTCAAATGCTTAAATTGGTCACGACATTCATCTTGGTAGAAATGGTATCGACTATAACTGTTACGTTTCTTGAATAGACTTCAGAGCTAAGTTTTTAACTTCTATTTTTTTTAAAAAATACACCTGGTTTTAAATATAATTTTGAATTTACTGTTAATTTTCAAATGAAATTTAATATGTCTAGAAACAAGTGCTATGAAATGAGAAGACAAATTTATCCTTGTTGTTATTTTGGATGCCATAAAACATTTGTGTGCATTCGCTATAATTTTTCCACTTGTACAAACTATTCTTAAAAACCCCTATTCTTCTAATACTTCATGTCACTTGAGATAAAAGTTTTGTAGAAAGTTTTATTACGTGTTACCTTAAATTTATAATGGGAGCAGGAGAATACATTATGTTGGTCATTATGTGTTGGCTTTGACATTTTATGTTCTTTGCATGGCTAGGGCCTTAAAAGAAATAAAAAACTAATATTGCTGCTTATTTGGGAGAAACATGAGGAAATATAATGTCAAACTATAAGAAGAAACATCAGGTGAAAAAATGTGTTTTAACAAATCTACATTTTTTGTACTTTAGGAGTTTGTCTAGCTCTAATGGTTTACCAAATTTTAGGCGACCTTAGAGGTAATTCTCAGAAAACTCAAAATATACCCACATTTCGTTTGCCACAACAATATACAGGGTGTCCATAAATGAATATCGGGGTTTTAACGCTTTATAACATTAATTTTATTAAACTTACAGTAATGAAATATATGTCACATGAAAGAGCAACTCAAACAGTTTTATATACGAGCTTACAAGTGTTCTATGTGAGCACCATTTGTCACACGGCACACATCAAGTCTATAGCTGAGTTCTTCCCAGACGTTGAGCAGTGTGTCTTCAGTAATTGTTGCAACAGCTGCTTCAATCCTGTTTTGTAATTCATGGAGGTCAGCTGGTAATGGAGGTACATACACACGATCCTTGATGAAACCCCAAAGGTAGAAATCGCATGGCGTTAGGTCGGGTGAACGTGGAGGCCACGCATAGCAAGCTCTGTCATTGGGTCCCTTGCGGCCAATCCAGCGGTCGGGTAAAGTTACGTTCAACCATTCGCGTACTGCGTTGTGCCAGTGAGGTGGCGCGCCATCTTGCTGGAAAATGAAATTCTCTGGTTCATATTGTTCCAACTGAGGGAAGAGCCATTGCTCTAGTGTATCAAGGTAGGAAGTACCAGTTACAGTAGCTTCACCAAAAAAGAAAGGTCCGTAAACTTTCCGCCGGGATACAGCACAAAAAACATTGATTTTAGGGGAGTCTCGTTGCACTTGTACGACCTCATGAGGATTTTTTGAGCCCCATATCCGCGCATTATGAGTGTTAACATGTCCACTGAGGTGAAAGGTCGATTCATCACTGAAAACAACATGATCTAGAAAATCTTCATCGTCATTAAACAGCATTACGTTAGCGAAGTTGGCACGTAAACCATGGTCTGCAGGCTTTAGAGCCTGTAACAACTGTAAACGATAAGGACGTAGTTGCAATCGTTTCCTTAAAACTTTCCAAACAGTCGACTTAGCAATTTCTAATTCACGACCAGCCTTCCGAACTGATTTCTTTGGGCTACGAGTGAACGACTCTCTCACTCGCTCAACATCCTCTTCGCTAACTCTTGGTCGTCCCGTGCTCTTCCGTTTACAAAGGCAGCCTGTATCTTCAAACTGATGAAACCATCTACGGATGTTATTGTCACTTGGAGGATCACACCCGAACTTAATGCGGAACGCACGTTGCACAGTAACTACAGATTCGGTCTTTGCAAACTGCAAAACACAAAACGCTTTCTGCTCACTAGTCGCCATCTTTGCTACTACCGCTTTCTAGCGGATCGCGGCGTAAACATTTCACGCACATGCGCACTGGTGCCAACGAATAAAACTGTTTGAGTTGCTCTTTCATGTGACATATATTTCATTACTGTAAGTTTAATAAAATTAATGTTATAAAGCGTTAAAACCCCGATATTCATTTATGGACACCCGGTATATGTATATATTTTAATAAAGCATCTTAGACCACTTTTAGAATACGAAAGTTTTCCAATGCGAAAATTGTTCGCTGCAAATACTAGTTCACTGAATCCAAAGTAGTCCCTAACCTCAAAAGTATACGTCCAGTAGAGTATCGTATCTGATTTATGGTTGGAACGCAGTACCTTCTCTATGTATATTTACATTATAACTATAATAGAATTATCCGATCAGATTAGATTTTATGGAATTTCAGTTTAATTTTTCATAAAAAGGCAAAAGCAGTTGAAAATTTGATGCTACAGTCATGTTTATTTGATGTGATATTAAAATGGGTTCATATAGATTCCCATTTAGAGTGTTCCATGCACGAAAATAGTAACTATGCATGCATTCCTTCCGTATTACTGAAGGAACCACAGTTTTATGGTAATTTCTGTTTTGCCAAGAATAAGATAACGATTATATAGTTCTTAGGTTATTCACCTCAGATTCTGACACATGAAGACACACACACACACACACACACACACACACACACACACACACACACACACACACACACACACACACGCACACAGGGAGTGTGTGTGAGAGAGAGACAGAGAGAGAGAGAGAGAGAGAGAGAGGGGGGGTGTTTGTGTCAGTATGAGAGAGTGCAATACATGGGAGAACAGGAGCAGCTTGATCAACTCTAATGTAGGGAGCTGTCACCGCGACAGTTCACCACATCTGGCTATGGTTGTGCTCTTTACTGCACTGGACATTTCTTTTGAAGTCAAGTTTATGATCTTTTGAAGACGATGCTTAGTAACTTTTGCCTTTGGGTATCCAATACTAGTTTTCAACAAAATTTCCATAAAATTAGTTTTTAAATCTTCCGTGGAAAAAGCTCGAGCATTATAATCAAGATCATATTGCTCTGGTTAAACTTTCTCTAAATAAATCCTAAACAAGATTTTTGAATAATTTGTTACTCTGTCATTGCACACATATACATTTGTGTATTGATGTTCTATCACTCCCGCGTCTTCTTTCTTTTAAAATATTCCTCGTGATTCGGTTAAAACAGGGCTTAATAAATAGCAATAAACAGGATTTTTGAATAGTTTTTTACTCTTGTCATTGCGCACATCTACATTTGTGTGTCGATGTTCCATTTACTCCCGCGTTTTCGTTACTTTAAAGTATTCCTCGTGATTCAACTTCCGTTAAAACAGGGCTTTATAAATAGAAAGAATTTGAATTTAGGGGACTGTTAATTTCATACAGCATGACGTGCCTGTTTCAGTGTTACACAAAATGTGAACCTTTCATTTTAACTACCTATATTTGAGGAAGAATGCCAACATTTAAAAGCTCCAAATTTTCGAATTTACAAATAGCCAGAGTGCTTGCAGTTTTAATCAGTTTTAAGTGATTTGGTTGCAAAGTTAAGTTAACAGAAATATAATTTTTTTCACTCCAAAGGTTTTAATACATTCATGATAAGAGTTTGATACAAATGTGTTGAACTTTGTAGAAAAGGATACTTTCTGTACGAGTGAAACCATTATGCAAATGAATTATACGGATTTTTGCTTCAACAAATGTACCAAGGGCATTTTGTTGGTTATTCTTCCGGTTTTTCAACTTTGTTGAATTTATTGTTCACATGCAATTGATCGCCAATTCTACTCGCAAACGCTTGACAGGTTTCCAACCAAGATCTCAATTGTCTTTAAATTTTTCATTACGTTTATTAGATGCTTTGGCATGCTTATTAACAATTGCCATGTCCTCGTATTTCAGAGGGAGAGTGCATGAATTGCTGTTGGTCTCCCGATTACGAAGTCAGAACGTTTAAGGATTCACTACTGCTTAAAAATTTCTTGTTGCTTTGACAATGGATCCGATTGCTCGGTTATATAATCCATTCTAAACATTCAAATGATTCAAAATTTACTATACAAACACACTAAAAATAAGACAAAGGAGGCAGCATAAAACCTGGAATAAGCAAACAAGATGTGAAGTACCCTAGAATGATCATATTAAATTATTTAGGAGCAAAGGAAGTTGCTTTCAATCCCAGATGTTGAAATGGAAAGAGATTAATTAGGAAGAATTTGACCAGTAGCGTAAAACAAGATGTATGAATATAATTTTTAGGATGTATATTAACATTAATTTATAGGTCACATCGGGGCATTTCAGGAGTAAGCTAGCTTGCTGAATCGTTGGGAGGAATGTGATTAGAGCTTAAATTTGAATAATCCGCATATGTATGTCGCCCATAGTTATTTGTAATTTCATACCGGATTAAACTTGGGGAGTAACCCAGGAGTTGTCTGACGTCCCACGGTGATTCGCAGAGTATACCGCCAACAGCGAGAGACAAATGGCCCCACTTAATCACCGAATCGAAAAGGAAACCTTACACCTGGTGCAATGTGAGCGATGACGATCTGGACGTAAGCAATGGTGATCAGTTTGCACCTGTGGTTCTGCACTTCAGGAGATTATCATTATGTTTGTCAGAATTATGTTTCCAACCCACGCTGGGCGTCAGTATTCAGGTTCGGTAGCCCACCATTTTTTCCGCGACCAGAGGCGAACTAATACGGTTCTCATTCCGCTAATGAACGTTTCAAGAAAAAGTCATTCTATGGACAAGTTAGTGATGAGGTAGAAGAAAATGGAGAAGAGGTTGGGAAGGAAGTAGGAAGGAGTAAAGCAAATGAATTAACATTGGAAAAGTTCATGCATATTATGGCAGAATTCAAACAGGATATGAGTAATTTGAAACAGGAGTTAGCACAAAATTTAGTTGCATATGTAACTGGATTTCTTAGTTGTAGAGATATTTCCAAATTTGGAAAGCTATATGTAGCATGACAAATGGTCTCTCACCTCCTTTGCTGTTCGATCGTCGTCTATCAGCCGTACAGAATATCGTCGATTATCCCACAAGTAGTTGTCAAGTCTTCTATGTATCTGCTTAAATGTGAGTCATAAGATCTCTTCTTTTTAAGGGTAGTTACGAGTGAAAGAAATAAAATTTGAATAAGTTAAATTTCATAATATATAATTTAAGTTTATTTTCCACAACTTCGATGTTTCCAAATGTAATCTAAATGAATTTTTCACCATTTTTAATAAAATGATACTACACAATATAGTAGGAATCCTTTAACCACTACTAATCTCAAACGCAACCCAAATCTTCAAAAGGTTATGGATTAAAGAAAAATAACGTCTGCTCACTCCTGGGTACGTTGATCGAAAGATGATTTCTCTCTAAGCTTCTTCAGCAATATTATTGACTTTTATTTCAGAACACTGGATATACATTATTACACAGTATCTTTTTCTTTTAGATGACTCTTCTGTAGGTCCACTCATCACTATAAAACTGTCATCTTATCCGCGTCCTTTTTCCACAAGGAATATTATTGATTTTCTCTCTCCGTAGCAACCGTTCATTTCTTTATACTAACGTTACTTGTACCAGCCAATATACATATCTTTATTTTTTCTAGAATTTCACATCCACATACTTAATATAAACATAATATTTTTAAACAAACAAAACTCACTTTTAGTGCCAAACGAAAACAACTGTTACAAGGAGAGGTCAGCATTGCATTTTCTTAATATAGTTTAAGGAATGAAAATGTTATTACCTACCTAGGCGAATGTCTCAATCCTCTTTTATAAAATGTGGAGTATGCTGAAATCGTATTAAAATAACAGATATGAAAAATATTCTCCCACTAAAATTAACGTATTCAGCCAGTAATAATATCAGTTTAATTTTGTAACGGTTTATATGCTGTTAATAAAGCCAACATGTTGTCGAATCACATGTGTTCGTCCAATCCATATGAATCCAAGGTTCCCTTTTGCTCTTTAATGCTACTACATGGCCACAAAACGCTTTAAGTCACAAAGTCATCAATGCAGACCCATAGATTACTATTGGAAAAAGTCTCCAATCTCCTCAAATAATTTCAGGGTCAAGCTTGAATTTCGTATGATATAGCGGAGTTTGTGTGACGTCAAATTGCTCCTGAGAAACTTCAGTAAGCGATGAGAAGGGTATATTTTATGTTCCGATATCAGTTACATAACCCGATACACCTAAATTGATAGTAGATTCTCCCTTCCCTGTTCATAATTGCCGCAAGCAAATATGACATTTGCGCATTATTTGCAATGCTTATTATTCTCGCTTAAGAATTGCAGTAGTACTACATATACTAGCCGTATATAGCACTGTGTTCGATCGGTTTGCATATTGCATGCATTTTGTGTGAGTGAGAAGATGGATATGCTTCTTCGACTTGTCAATATAGCGTTCGCCATGCGATATCAATCATCATAGAGGTTAAAAGCTCGGTTGCTTGAGAGTAGTTTCCATTTAGTAGATGTCAATTTAACAAGGCAAGGAAACGGAAGTTCGAGGGGGCTGCTACTTTATAGACATCCTTATTGTTGATAGCGGACACATTATTGCATTAGATAATACTTTCAAAGAGGAACATATATAGTAACATCTAGTGGATACTTCAACTTCTTTTGGCATTGCCATAGGTAAAGGAGTCCTGCTATCAGAAGCCCATTGAGAGTTGCCAGGTGTTCCAAATAAAACACCCACCTTCTTCCTAGTGCACCTGACCCAGCATACGACCTTCAGCCGCACCTTAATTTTCCAAACATTCGCATATTTCGTCTTACCAACCTCTGTATAAAACATGTTAATGTACACTAATGAAGAATGTTGGATTTTCTTAATCAAAGGGTTGCAACAGTGACACAATCCAATTGTAAGGCCCTCACTGTTTCTAGGCTTCTAAGTAAATATAACAGAAATAAAACCCTCATAGAAATAGTTATAAAGTTATGGATTATTTGATGCGAATTCTTTTTTTCTTACATTTAAAAATTATGAACTTGCTTTTCTGTTCTAAAGCAAATGTGAAATGCATTGCCCAACAACAGCGTTTCTCTTGAATGATGCAACTGGCACCCTGCCGCTTCTATAACAATACAATGTCACACTTCCTGCAGTAGTGGAGTGAATACATTCTTAACTACAGGATGAATTTCTGCAGCCGAAATATTGAACAATACACTCGGGCTTCTGTTTTGGATTTCTGTCTTCTATGGGTCTGTTGTATAAACGTCCATTTAGCATTCTTCAGATAAAAATCAGATTTAATTCCGGATAGCGAGCACACTGGTGTAGTATTGTGCTATCAAAACCACGTTATAATCAAACGTAACGATTTTCTTAGGTTTCTCTTCACGGCAGTCGTGTCCCTTTTTCTCTGCTAGCTGTCTGTTTTGGCTGGCATTTTATTATCCAACTCGAAGCTAGGCTTTTCAAGTTTTTCTTACCTCTAGACTTCAGATATTTTGTTAGAGATAGTGAGATCTATGTATTTCTACTTGCATTCAGCTGAAGGTCTAAATGTAACTCCGCATGAATGCATATTGAACACAATAAGCACACTTTGTACACGCCATGATAACTCTCAAAAGACCATTCTACGGACACATTCGGGAATTCGAGCTGTATACTATATCGAATAACGTTAAACCACGTTTCAAATGACATTTACCTCAATAGAATACTGTATAGCGAGGTCATTCAACTTTGTGTATCTCCTACGATATAGGTTGTGCCATCATATAATTAAAGAAATATCTAGTAGTATGCCCCACCAAATTATTGTTAGTGTTGCATGACCACGATGTTAGCTATTAGCAACATCATTCAACTTGGCCATGTATTGCACTATTTTGAAATATTATGTGCTAAAGAATATACAATATAACGGGACAGCTCGCGTTCAGGTCTATTGTGTCTAACATTCTCCAGTGGAAGGCATGACGGAACCACAAGCAGACAAGCCACCGTCAGTCGGAAGTGCGTAACATTTCCAAGCATGACGGCCCATCCCGTTGCGGCCTGAAGGCTTACAAGTGACCGTCGACATGGCAAACTAATGTCCAGGCATGCATGCACGCCGCTACCATACACTACAAATCTAGAAGCATAAATTAAAGTTGAGAATGAAATGAAATGAATGAAAAATGAATGGAAATGACTAAGCCATCGTGCTCGGTAAACTGCAGCAATTAGAGCAGAGAAGAAAGCTTTCGCTAAATAAAATCATTAATAGGAAATTATTAATTTTTATTTAGCTCACAACTGTTATAAAATACAGCAATATTGCTCATAAATGGATTGCATAAAGGTAAAACCAATGTTAAAGTTTGGCAACAAATTTTGTTTTGATTCAAAATATGTAATGAAAGTAATTTGTGATTAAATATCTGTCTATCAATCATACCTACCTTCTAAAATTAAAATATCACTTTAAAGAACCTAATAATTTATGTTATGAATAATTTCTGAGTTTCTGAAAACAAAACAGTATCAAGGAGCATCATGTAAAGGGAAAAGAAATGTTCTTAATTGTCGATCTCTAGTTGTGTGGAGAAGAAGTATAAAATGAAATTTTAAAAAGCTGTCTGTGTCTGAGTGGTTAGTTCGCTCTCACCAACTCTCACCAAGACGACCGGGATTCGATCACAGCAACCGCAAATTGAGATTTGTCGTGGACAGCATTGTGCTGGGACGGGTTTTCTCCGGGTCCTCCAGTTTCCCCCGTCAGCATTTCCGCCAATTGTTCCATCATTCAGACAACTCATGTATATCATCCACTTCAAACCAGGCACTGAGCTGATCCCTATCGGATCGAAAGCTTCGGTTCCTCAGGCCTAACCTTAAAAGGGATAGAGCAACAAGAATCCTCTAACACCACGATAGTGGTACACCTATAGAAGTTAAAGAAGAAGAAGAAGAAGAAGAAGAAGAAGAAGAAGAAGAAGAAGAAGAAGAACAAGAAGAAGAATTCTGTCTGTTCAAAGAAACAAATGACACATTATGGGTATCGAACATAAATAAAGGACAAATATTCTTTGATAAAGAGTATGAAGATTTCCGATTTAGTGCTCTTTTAGTTTTTATCTTATAACCTTAATTTTCAGACTAAACAAATGGTTTCTTGATACCAACAATTAAAACAAAATAATATTTGGTTGGTCTTTCACCATTTAATTTTAGACTTAAATTTTCTCAGTTTCTTATTTACAGTATTTTTAAGTATTCCAAATGATCCTAGAATAAAAGGTTTCTAGATGCTCTCAGGAATTGCAGATTTGAAAATTGTTATGCACTATTGAAAATATTAAATAGTCCAGTTGACATTTTCCATAAACTCACATCGGAAAACTTACTCAACAATATGAATACACTTTTTTTGTTTTAAAGTAACTAAAATTAAGAAATGCTTGCACAACAATTTCCATTAATTCTTATCCTAGGATCAAACTAAACATCTCGAAGCATTTAGGATCATTTCATGATATATTATAAAGTGTTTAGGAATAAAAAAATGAACGGTAACAACGGGTTTGCAAAGAAAATTTAACGTACAATGCACATTAAGTATAATGATCTGGGAACACGATAAAAAGTCAACGCAATCAATAGAAAACTGTAGTTCCTTAGATTTTCACAGCATGTTGTCATAAATGTTCAACGAGAAGAACTGCAGAGCATGCTTTTGTTGGTTAGATAACACGTTTTTGTATGGTGGCATTAGGTGTGGATTTATAACATGTTTCTGGGTATTCTGAATAAAAGCTTTTTCATTATTTTTCTAGCATGTAGACGCTCATAAAAAGTAATAATGAAACGTATACGACAGCGATACTTTGTCGGAGGTTTAAGAATGCATACAGTGGTTACCTCCGTCTGCGAGGAACAATAAGGACTGGTCTTTGTTGCGGTTACACAGCACAGCGTGATTAACGTGTGGCTGTTACCTCTAACCTCGTCACCCCTTTGAACTCCGGCTATCATCTCTGATGCCCCATTATGGAGCCTCTTTCTTTTCTCCGCGCATTTAATTCCAATTACTGACATCCATCTTGCGGGATCATAAAAAAGAATACATACATTTATAAAGCGTTTTTATTTTCTGCTCAGCTGAATTAAATCTTTCAAACCTAACAAATGTTATCCTTTATATAGCAAGGAAGCATTTCAAGCCCTTTATGGAAAAGGGTGTAAACAAGAAAATGTTTTGGACGCTGATAATTTTCTTATTTTTCGTAATGCAAGTTTTAATCTTCGCAGTGAATAATATCGCTCAAATGTACGACGGTGAACCTATTTTTTTTTTTTTTTTTTTTTTTTTAATTTTGGGAGTTCTATGGACGATTCTTTCACATCATAAAGATAAATCATTCTTTACAAATTTCCTAATCCTCGAAACCTTTGGAACAATATTCAGAAGGCGCAGTGGTTGAAGATGAACTTGCTGTTTTGCCTTTATTTCAAGCCAGTATCTAAACTTAATGAGGAAATAGCATAGCGGTAGTGATGGTTTCGCCGTTTCAGCCAAGCCTGGATGCAACAAATAGTTGGCTCTAGAAAACAAGTTAGTGCTTTATAATTTTAGTCCTTTGCTATAAAGAACGAAATCAAAACCTGTTGAGGATTTTCGCCTGAACAGTTTGTGGACAAACTCGTAAATAAAATGCACGACTTTCCATAAATAGGAACCAATTTTCTAGACCTAGTCCCACCGTTTACTAATGCCGTTTTACTATTAGTGGTTTTCATAATTGAAGAATAAAATTTTATATTCCTCAAGTGTGACAACTCTATTCTTTTCATCTTTTGGAGCAAATAATTAAAAATCCTTAAAAAATTCAGTGTACCTAAGATTTCTCGTAATTGTATTTTCCTACATTTTTAACGCTTTTCCTGTGGGTTTTTCTTCGGGTTTCTTCAAATTTTCTGTACACGTTCTTCGAAGGAGTTGAAGATATGTAAATACCCCTCTCTGTATCTCAAGTATTTTCCACTTAGGTCGTAATTAAAACATTATTTTTGTTAATGTAAGTATCATTTGGTTCCCAGAAGTCCTAGTTCAATGTTGTATAAAATTTAGTAAATGACTGCAAAGAAAATATATTTGAAATGTAATGCACAGCGTTTTTATAAGTTTAAATTTTTTTCGCGAGGAAATATATATAATTTTAAGTCTGAAAGTTAACATTCATAGAAAAAACTCTCTACACACCCTTTCCTTTGACCCATCTACTAGGGGTAGAAAACAGTCATAGCCATAATGCTTAGTAGGATGATCTATTTCAGTACCTTTTCTTCTTCTAACTGGCCTAAAGTTCACATGACCATTAATATACACCTTTTTCTCCTCCCAGGTATTAAAATTCCATAATTCTTTCATGTATTTTCTTTCGTATATTTTCGTCGAATTTATGGCACATGAAACTTCTTTTGCCTGATTTGCTCTCTTTGTGTCGACAAGTTTTAGGTAGTAATTTTCTTCCCTCATGTTCTACAATAATGTACAATTGGCATCCTTCTTCCGCCCTTGATGTTTCTTCCCGTGCGTTCTTAATTCTTTATTATCAGCTCTGCTATTATCTTTCTTACCCAAGTCCTTGTCATTCTCTTCGTTGTCGCCTTCATTTCCACTACCTAGAATATCATCGTTAGAGACAGGTAGCTCTACTCCTGTTATATTAGATAAAATGGACGTATTTGGGGTCTCAGTTTACAATCATCTAAACTGGTATATTCAGCTCCACCACCAGTTGAGAGTACTGGAATTTGTGTCATTTACACCAATTGTATCACAATTACTCAGTATTGATGTATTGTATCACAATACATCAGTCATTACTGTCTGTGTCGGCATGGTTACTACTGGAACATCATCCCAAGGCAATACAATACACTCTTTATCTGTAACAATATAAATAATTTTTTTTCTAAAAAGTTAAAATTGAAATTGACTGCTTTATAAAATAATGTCTTTAATAAATTATTTGTTATACTGACACATTTATAATTATTTAAATCCATCACAAAATTAAATATCAAAAACGCCCTAAATTAAACTTAATACATACCCATACAACTACTTCGTATGCAATATTGTGTGCAGAATGTACACAAGACATGAAAATGAGTGTTCCACTGCAATTGTGCTGAACAGTGTTTCAAAGTTCTGTTGCATAGTAATTGTGTTAAATATAACATATTCAATACCTCACTTAAAAATGTACCATTTTTCAAACTTTTGGTGTTATCACTCACTCACTCACTCACTCACTCACTCACTCACTCACTCACTCACTCACTCACTCACTCACTCACTCACTCAAATTTTAGTAATCAAATTTATAAATGTGTTGCAAGATCAAATTTAAGATTGTACCATTTATTATTGTTTTTATTATACTGTACTAGCATTACTTGTATCCGTTTAGCTTTTAAGAATATCAATGTCGCAATACAGAACCATAGCGTGCTGAACAAAAGCAACCCTATTTCCACAACTATATTTTGCTCAAAGAAGTGAAATCGGGGGTTAACTCTATTACGATAAGTACATTATAGGCGAATACTTCTCAGAAATTTCTCTTATTAATTTAATAACAAGAAATGGCTACTACATTAAATGCTTATTCAAAATTGGAATACGGAGTACTAATTTCATGTACGTCAGCTGTATTCAATTTGTGATATGGGCGGATCTCAGCATCATGCTTTTAACATATTTGAAGAGCAAATTTCGTTCTGAACATAACTTTAAAGTAGTCACAAGTTTATGTAGATTTTCTGTTTCGGTAAAACGGGTTGCTGCGATAAAACTTCATTTTAACAGGACCTAAATGTCATCCATTTCCTGAGTCAGAGTAACTACCGACACAAAGATTAAATTTTGAGATTAGTGTAGTTGTACACTACTCTATAGAACATTTTAAAATTAGAGGTCTTCGCTGCTGAGGTATTCTCATAACAGTAAAGCAGAGCGAATTCTTAGTAAGTGATTTAGTTCACCTGGGGAACATAATCTCATGCACCTGTTTGTTTAATTTAAGATACATAGATTCCTGTTTGGTGGAAGTGGGGTAGCAACGAACTCTACTCCAGTCAATGAAAGGTGATGAAACACAGATTTGCTGTGTTCATGGTTGCGATGTCATGCCATCACGTAATCAGGGCAGTCAACATTGTGTAATGAAGCATCAGGACTGACATTCTGACCAAGGCATCAGAAAGCATCATGACTTAATAACGAAATGCATAGGAAGCATGGTATCACCTTTGCTGCTTAGATTGGAGCTTATGATCAGCTTGCTGTTAGAAATAAGGGGGATGATTTAACTTGTGGAACATCTAATAAATTTAGATACTTAATGATATTACAAAGTTAAATTATTCTTTTTCAAAATTTATTATAAAATTCATCAAACTTAAGGTGTAGCGGGGACCTCGTATTTGAATACAAGATTATTTTACTCATTTTTCTTGTATCCATAGCAAAGGAGTGCCCTGATAATAAGGCTATATAGTACCTATAGAGCCTGCTACACGTGCTTTATTCTTTTCAGAACTTGCAGAGCACTAAATATTTAAAGCTATAGGTTCGCTCCTGACATTCCTGTTCAAAAGATACATTAGTACACATTGTTGGGAAAATGCTATAAAAGTTAAAATGCTTTTATTTCCTCTGATTTTGTCTAGCGTATGTAAAATATTGAGTTCCCACTTGAAGCCAAAGGAAAAGCTCGGTGTGCATGCGGCCGTACGCACGCGTACATGTGAGAACAAAGTTATTTAAGCTCAAACATGTAGCAATATCAAAATTGCACCCATACATAAGGAAATCTCAAATATGCTCTCTCTCACATTTTCGATGTATATATCTTAACATAACCTCATCCTATGTGGAAGTATGTATGTTGAAGAGGCTACTTATATTACCGGAGTGTTACATTAATTATGATTTGAAGATGTCAGGGCTACTTCACGAGGGCTGGTACCCGGAAGATTTGTAAATTCTCCGAAGGCGTAATCATCGAAATTCTCATGGTAACAAACAGGGCTAAACATAAAAAGAGGTCAAAATCTCCCTTTGGAACAGAAACTTATGGATTTATCCTAGTCAATGTAAGCTTGGATACCTTAGAAATACAATGTAATTTCTCGCTTACGAAACTATCTACCAGACAATGAAGAAACATTAGAGGCCCACAAAGTGTACCTTTTTGTAAGTTGTTCTGTTATTGGAACAAAAAGTTACTTTTATGAGTAGATTAATATGCATACTATAACGGATGTAACAGTTCTTTGTGTTAACGCTCTCTAGCCCTCCGGAATCGAACAATGCTCTCTTAGTATTCCTGTGTGTCTTTCGGTCCTGGATGTCATGGTGTGGTCTAAATGACCCCTTGGTTCCACTTCTACTTAAGGAAGAATGTGTTAGAAGTGACACGTAGCTCGTAGGAGAAAAAGAAGGAATTGAAACAAAGGCATTTCCAAATGAAGTGCCCCTAAATAAAGACGGTCGATGTTGTACAAGAGGATAAGCCACAATGCGCAGTGTTTGGACAGGTGGGCACACCTTCTCGACTACAGTTAAACATGGTCAGGTCCCCTCCCACCCCTCTGGCACCCAATGTTTTATGGCTTAGGAATGACACCAATATAGTGTAAGGGACAAACAAGAAAAGCTTGTTCTATTGCCGGTCTAGTGCCGTTAAACTCTGCTCGGAAGTATACTAACAGTCATTCAAAACAAGATGCATACTCACAAGCAGCTGGGTTATGTTTCATTAATACAACACGAAAATATAACCATTTGTCATGTGAACAATCGAGTTGGCAACTAGAGAAATAGGCGGATGAAAACTAAATGCGTATGACCAGTACTGTCAAAGGAAATAAGAACGTTCGTATTGAACTTCATTTCAGGTATATTTTGTTATATTTTTAAAACTTTATGGAGTGTATAAATCAAAATATTTGTAATTGTTTTTAGTTGTAGCTCTCCTGTATCAGAATTTTGAAAGTAAAGGTGATAGTTTTGATTACTTTTTTACCTACACTAAAATTTGTTATAAACTCCTCATTGTAAAGCACATATAGTCAAACTCTTTTAAATATCTAACTCGTAACAAGTATCATTTTATTTAATACAATAAAGTAATACATTATATGACTCAGTTTTTGAAAATATCGGAATAGACCCTCAAAGTTTTTAAAATTGTGTCACACAAAGATGCTTTATAAAGCTTAATCCATTGGCCCAATTAAAATATGGCTAGTCCACTGCAGACATTCTTGTATTATTAAGATCACACTATCAGTGATCTTATTTTTCAGAATGTGTTTAGAAATGATAAACTAGTAATTCATATATTTGTAATCCCATGTTTTTACCAATTGAGAAAACAATAAGAATCACATTATATTTAAGTATGCTGAAGTAACTAGGCTATCAAATTGGATAAGTTAATTCGTTCTTATACACTCAAGCCATTGCAAATCTAAGGACACAGAAACAGCTTGTTTTGAAGTATACTCTCAGGGGGGAAAAGTGCTCGTTTGGAGGTTTATTCATTTTGATGTATTCCTCTGGGTTTCAATGAAGATGACATATAAACCTTTATACATCTATCAAATCATGTTTCTTCCTTTGCAAATGTGTCAAAAGATCTATGTTTATAATCCTCTCTGACAATCTCTAAAGAATAGGTATCTTATATCTCATGTTGGGCATAACATAATAATGAATCTAAGTCTCAGATGGAGACGAAACTGTCACCACTTATTTAAACTTTATTTCAATTCTTCATTTTCATTTATTGTTAGAAAAAACAAATTAGTGTAATAACTTTATATGAATTATTATTGGCATAAGTTTCTAATCTCAAAAAACGGATTTCCTCTTTTTTTTCTTTTAAAGGAAACCGCTTAAGATTTCATGAACTGACAAAATTAGGGCAACCGATGTCAGATTCTGCATTTGTATCCAGTATACACAAACCTATACATAACACTTAAAGAACCTGGTGCAAGGAACTAAGGATATTCTTATGGGACAAAAATGTACTGTTTCAAAACACTAAGTATAATGTAATATGAAGTTGAAATGTTGAATATGAAACACATTGTTATAGATATTTTAATATGATTTAATTGGTGAAAATAAGCGGTGATTGTCAATTTTGTATTGAATTTTGCTATTCCACCACTTAAAGTTAAGTAAACCATAATTTAGCATTCTGATTTTCCTTTATAACACAATCTAAGTTGCAGCAAATAAAAAAGGAAATTCGTGAGATTCAATGTTTGTTGGTGTAATTATACAAGGGGCGTCCAGAAAGTAAGTTCTGTTTCAATTTATCTCCATTGTACCGCTGCGATCGCAGTTTCGCACATGCGCGGTAGACGCTCTGTATCAAGGAGAAGAAACGTGCGTCATTGTGAGATCGCTGTGAGCCACGTACGCTATGTTGTTGTTTACAATGTCGGTGTTGATTGAAAATACCGCCGCTTGTGAAATCAGATCTGTTATTCGTTTTCTGAATGCTAGGAAAGTGAAACCAATTGAAATTTATCGGCAAATTTGCTATGTTTACGGGCGAAATGCGATGAGTGATACAATGGTGAGAAGATGCGTCCGACAGTTCAATGAAGGACGTAGTGAAGTGCACGATGAAGAACGAAGTCGGCGTCCATCTTTGGTTACAGAAGAACTGGTTGACGCGATTGATGACAAGATCCAGGAAAACCGCAAGTTTACAATTAGTGCTCTCACTATGGAATTTCCCCATATCTCACGATCACTAGTTCATGAAATTGTTACCGAAAACTGAAATTTCGTCAACTTTGCTCACTTTGGGTGCCAAAGATTCTTACTGAGCAACTCCAAACAAAACGGATTGGTAGTGCACTTCAGTTTTTGACCCATTATGATGAAGGCGGCGAAGAATTTCTAACACAGATAGACAGTGTGACAGGAGATGAAACTTGGGTTTCTTACGAACCCCCTGAAAGTAAGCGTCAATAAATGGAATGGAGGCACTCCTCATTCCCAGCAAAGGTTAAGCCGAAACAAATCTTGACACCTCGAAAAATGATGTGCAGTGTTCTGGGACATCTGAGTGCAGAGAGTCTACTCCCATTAGCCCTGTCCCCGTAGGAACAAGACCCGGGTCTCTTACAACCAGGGAGTATCCCAAAGGGTCTCTCCGTGGGGCTTTCCATTAGGACAGTACCTAGTTTCCTAAACTGCCCCCCCATCTGGTCCGAAGACCAGACAGGACGGAAGTGGATACGCCACTTACGCGCGTCAACACTCAAGGTGAAGACTACCGATATGACCTCGGTGGGGCCGCCTGGCGATCTAGCACAACTTCTACTAGCTGAGCAGGCTAGTACCCGGAAACTTATGGCTTCCCTCAACCCCGTCCGAAGACGTACCCAATCTCCCACGGGTATCGGGAACCACCACCCCTTCGAGACCTACCCATCCGAACAACTCCCCAAGGAGGGGCTCGGCTGTTCGGCCCGAAGTTCCTCTAGTAACGTCAGAGGTACCACGAGTGCTAAGGGTCCGCAGCGCCCGCACTTTGGCAGCTGAAGGGGACGGATCCCCTCCCCTACGGGAAGTGTTCTGGGACAGGGAAGGCATCTTACTCATTGATTTATTACCGCGTGGTCAAACAATGAAAGCAGGTGTTTATTACGAGACACTTAGGAAATTGCGCCGCGCAATCCAGATTAAGCTTCGAGGAATGCTGTCAAGAGGTGTTGTGTTTCTTCATGACAACGCACGACCAAACGCTGCAAATGCGACGAAGAACATCCTACAGGGATTTGGCTTGGACGTGTTTGACCATGGCCCGTACAGCCCTGACCTCGCTCCTAGCGACTTTCATCTGTTTGAATCTGAAATCTTTCCTTGGCGGCCAACTCTTCAAAAATGACGAAGAGCTGAAAGATGATGTTTCCAACTGGTTGAAGACACAGAAGGTGGATAAAAACTTGTGCCTTGCTATGACAAATACCTGCAAAATTTCGGCAATTATGTGGAAAAGTAGTTTAAGAGTTGTAGAATTTTGTGCAATAAATAATTTTTCTGTACCTGTGCGCAATTTTTTTTTTTAACCAAGCAGAACTTACTTTCTGGACGTACCTCGTATTTACGGATCCCAGTCATCCAGTAGATGTTACATAGAATTTTTCACATAGATGCAAGTTTGCTACCTTGACTATTTAATTTGGACATGTCACTATTTCCCTGGCTCTCTTTCCGTTTCAGTAAATATGGCCAGTCTGTCTCCTTTGCATGCTGAATCGATATTTTTACTCGTCCTTCTGTGTCCATTTATTATCTTATCTCTCCAACATATTAATTCAAGGCTGTGTAATTCATGTTGAACGTGCATTACAACATTGTTTATTACACATTTATTTTAGATATTTACATAAACAGACGAAGGGATAATCTTTAAAAAGCTGGTAGCTGGCCATAAGAAATCAACATTAAAAACATTCCCAAGGCTGGGAGTAATATACTTTTACTATTCAATATGCTCTGAATATTTAAAGAAATCATTTATCAGCGAGGCTCTCAATAATTGCCAGGGTTATATCACCACCACCAGTGTTGCGGAATTTGCTCCCATAGCAGTTACTTTATATGCTGCTAAATCTGACATGACGCTGCCCTTTTTAAGAACATTTAATAACTGTCTCGACCAGATTTGAAACCACGAGCTGTGGGTCTGCACCTAACCAACTGAGCTTCACAGACCAATCCATTACCTTCGTTTATATTTGGGTATTGCATCTCCTTTCATTAGCCAGAAAAAAAAATTAAGACTAGCGATAAATATTTGCAGTTTTCCATCTTAATTCATTTTTTAAAAGTCAAGCTGCTTACATAAGCAAATATTGAGAAAGTACATAATTTCACCATAGTTCTCACGAATTTCCTGTTAGACAAAATGATGCAGTATTTCAATTACTCGAAGAAGTCCTAGGATTTATACAGAAAGTTCAAGATTAGATTTAATACTTCGTGTCTCAATCCTGCATGACTTTAATAGAAATTTGAAGCCAATACGCACGGGTGGGTTCGAATTTCGTGAGAACTACATTGCTTTCTTGGTAGATACTTAAATGTTGAAACATAAACATGTTTGAGGTAGCTTTTTTAATTATGCAGTTCAGACAAACACAAAATATAGCAGCGACTTTTTCAATTAAGAGCATTAATTATTAATATTTACGACTTCCATGATTATAAGTTGAGACTCAATTAATGTTACTTTCCTGGTCGGATAGAACTGGCAATCTTTACAGAAGCGTAGATTTTGATAGTGAAATACGGAAGAAAATTATTTGCAAAAAGAAATGAAGTTTTATGTTCCTTTTGTTCACAGCTATCGGCTACCGGTGGTTCAACGAAATGGCTTCTCAATTAATGCGTGCGCAGACCTACCGTGAACAATCTTTCTGTGTATACATTCCAAAAAGAAACATTCGCACCTTTGTGAGGGTTTCTTGCGGCTAAGAAAGCGTTGCTTCTTAAAGGTCATCCACGTAGAAAATTGAATTCTGGCGTGAAAAGGTCACGCCGCTGGCAAACATCTTAATTAGGCGGCAAATGGGATGTGAACGAACTCCAGGTTCAAGAACGTTTTCTGTGTAACTACGCGATTACGCCATCTATTCTTATTATGTGTCATTTGTGTATGTGTGAGAGAGAGACACAGACAGAGAGAGAGAGAGAGAGAGAGAGAGAGAGAGAGAGAGAGAGAGAGAGAGAGAGAGAGAGAGAGAGAGAGAGAGAGAGAGAGAGAGAGAGAGAGAGAGAGAGAGAGAGAGAGAGGAGTGAGTGAGTTAAGCTGCTTGGAAACCAGATCCACTGCATACTTTTTCCTGGTTTCATTTTGTGAAGAAAAAAAAAATGTTTAGCAGCATAAATCCTAATTATATTGTGTAGATCAAATAAAATATTGTCTTACACCACGATAATTACTTTTTACCATGCATCTTTCTGAATTTTAAGGGTAGAGGTTCAAACTAGAATTACTTTTCAAACTTCATAGACAAATCGCAATAGACTACTTCCACAATAATATTAGTAAGGTTTAGCACGTGTCTTGACATCTTTTTTGTCCATTTTGAGTGAAAAGTTTGACTGCAGAATAATATATATTGGCAATGCACTTTACGTTATTCCATAGAATTGTCGAAGTGCTTTTTGTCGAATCGACATTTCGTTTTATTGACCTGAAATATATAAGTATACAAAACGTTAACACACTATTTTGTAGAGCATATACTTCTGTATCGAATATCACAAAACACAATGCCAAAACTTTTTATTTCGCGCTCAAAACATTCACTTAATTAAAGCTAGAAATATATGGGCCAAACCATTGATTTAAAACACAAGGAATTATATTTACGCACCTTAGCTAAGATATAATTAATATTCAAATATTACAATGGGCGCAGTCCAAAGGATACAAGTATAAGAGATGGCATTATACTAAGTATTTTTTCCAGTAACACAAGACCAGAATTATATGATCTATCTAAGAGAACACCTTTGACTTATATACAAATATAACAATTTGTAACTTAAAACTTCACTTATCTTATGAGAAATGATGATAATTCTTATAAATTTCCGGAGAATTTATAAGAGTTATCATCATTTCTTATAAAATAAGTGAAGTTTTAAGTTACAAATTGTTATATTTGTATATATTTCATTGCTTCGCTGTTAATAGCTTCATATTTTACGTACCTTGGACTTAGTTTACAATAAGACTTAATAATCGATTTAGAAGTAGATAGGAGCAATACACATCCTTTAACTCATCATCCTGCAAACGGCCTGTAAACGACCTATTCTTTAGCATTCTAACACATATTGTAGTTTATTATGAAGGGAATCCACAAAAATTGCACTTTTATAATGCTCAAGTCACCCATTGTTTCTGGATGTACGCTGGATGCCAGAATTTAATTTCCAATTCGAAAGCCTTAACTAAAGCAACAATTCCTAATGAAATACGTTATAGCAATGGCGGATAAACGAAGAGCATATAGGACTGAAACTATGGCAAATGCTTCGTTTTATAATTTTATTAGTCACACAAGGAAGCAGGAATTAGCGAAACCTTACGAACAGTTCTGAAATTAGGTTCATTTACGACAAATCAATAAAGATATCTTATTATCTGAATAATAATTATCTGACTCAAATCAATAAAGTACTCTGACTACATGCAGAGTTGTGCTGACACCTATATAAAGAAATCATTACCTTAATATAAGTAAGCAGGTACATCCAGCCTATGCTGAATCATTATGACATACTTGCTTAAAGCTATTTCCAAATACGTGAATAAATTGTAAATAAGTCATTCATACTTTGATTTACCGAATTACACTTTTATGGCCTGTAAGTCGAATATCTCCGCTTGGTTGTAGAAATTTACGCTAACAACGAAGACTTTCTGCACTCATTAGAACAAGAGCCCGCGACGATCAGACCTTAGTTATTTTATATACAATATATGACCTGTCTGAAGAATGAATGCAGAAGACTAATGGTGCAAGGTGTCGTAAATACAAACAGATAAGTTCTATTACGTTACCATTCCCGCAGCATGCGCTGTACTGTTTGGCAATATTGAAATGCAGCAGATGACTCTCTTGCAGAGGAAGGGTTCGAATCAAGTCGAATGGCAAGCACCACCGCACGAAGTTAATACGCTCTCAAAGTAGAAAATGAATTTCCAGTGTGTTAGTTTTGTATAGAAAAGAAACGTAGAGATCTAATTATTCCGTTAAATAATACTATAAAAATAGCAGCAACATCAGTGGGGTAAATTAAACGAACTCTGCATAATATATTGAAAGATATTAAACATTCCAACTGAGGAAAGTTTACAACACGTAAATAGGGTCGAACTCACGTTAGAAGAATGTGTTATGTGCCTCACTTTTCTCGAGGTCCATTACGCCAAAACTGCCTTTATTCTAATTAATACTGAACTTCTGTAACTTGCTAGATTAATCTGATCTGTCTGTCTCTCGCTCTCCCTCTCTCCCTCTGTTGCGCGGATCATCCAAAAACTCCTCTTTTGAATTCAGAGCACCTACTGATGTTAGCTATTGGATTAACATCATGAACATATTGATGAGATATTCTGTTTAATAAGTGATAGGAATATAAAATCAAGCCCAAATGAAGAATATCAGCAAATCCCCTACTAAATAGAGCGAGTCAAGAATATAAACGAAAATAGCGAAGGATGTTCAGTAAAGTTTCCGAGTAATCGGTTCCGGTTTCAGATTACTTTGCCATGCCCGTAATGCTAATACTCACACAAAAGAAAAAACAATCTGCACGGTACGGTCTGTTTCACATAAATATTAGAGGAATGCCCACGTGATCGCCCTTTATTAGGTGTTAGCATGGCGTGGGGGACCTCTGAGCCATACGTCACGCACTCCTGTAATTGGTCCTCTGTTGTATAGATGTGTCACACTTAGGTAGTGGGTGCACCAAGATGCTTATATCCTACTTTTTACTGTATGCAATTAACTTGGCCAATGAAATGTAGTTAAAAAAAGTAAATGATAAAAACCTAGTGCGTTGCTGTTGCATGACTCTCTTTTTCATCTTCAGTAAACTATAACTTTCTCCTCCTCTCCAGTAAACTATATCAACGAAAGTCAATATTTTCTGCTCAATTACTATTAATCCAGATAAATTTCTGTAAAAACAAAGAATGAAAAAGTCATTACTTAAATTTCATTGAAGGTGTAAGAGTGGACAGGGAGTTTATAAGTGGCAGTGGAATCTTATAAACGCGAGTCCCTGTGTGCTAGCTTTGAAATTCCACAAGTTTTACATCTTATCACGGAAAACAAACAAATGATGCTTCAGCATTTAGGACAAGTAAAATTTTGAAGAAAGAAGAGAGGCCAACAAATGTTTCGGAAATAATTAATGGCAAAAAAAATTGACTGATCTGACGAAATCTAATTTTAGAGTTTCTATGCAGCATTTCTCTGCTGTACAGATATACAAAATCTATTTGGAAGAAAGTGGACTTTACACAATGGAAAATTCCAAAAATCATTTTATTAAGATGCATATATGAAGCATATTCTATTTTAATTAAAATCGTTAGTTAAGTTTAAAAAAGGTAGAAATCTCAGTGTATTATGCGAGGTAGTTTGGAGCGGGAAATAAGGAAAATCTTTGGAAGGTACTGAACTTGACTATAAATGAGAATTATTTAAACTGTAAATTCGCTTTTAGGACAAACTAGAAGTTTTCGGTAAAATGCAATTAAATCTTCATGTTCACATAAAAATATGCAACCTGATGTTGAAAATGAGGTTCTTGAATTTTTTAATTGAGCTGAGGTAGAAGATCAGAAATCAGGACACAATCCAAAAGAAGAGTGGCAACACAGCAAAGTCAAACTCATATCTCTACACTTTTTACAAGCCTCCAATAGCTTTTCGGGACATTTAAACGCAGAGGATCTACCCGGAAGTCCGAAAACCTGGCCTACTTCAACCAGGGAGCGATGGAATCTCCGGGTCTCTTCCAATAGGCCAATACCCCCCCCCCCTCAACAACAACGTCAAGACGGGATGGAAGTGGATACGCCACTTAGGCGGTTCAACACCGCAGGGAAGACTACCGAAAACATCGGTGGGGCTGTCTGGTGATCTAGCACACCTTCTACTAGCTATGCAGGTTAGTACCCTGAACTTCTTAGGCCATCCCCTACCCCCTATGGGCGGAGGCTTGGTCGGTAGTACCCGATCTCCCGCGGGTGTTGAACACATTCTCCCCTTGAATCCAACCCAACCCGAACAACACTCATTCAGGGAGGGACTCGAATGTTCGGCCCGAGCTTCCTCTCATAACGTCAGAGGTACGACGAGTGCTAAGGACTTTTCGGGACAGTAAAAGTACGTGAGAAATCAATAGTACTTTCAGAAAATTCTGTACATTCAGAAAATTTGTGGTTATTACAAACCTAGAGTTTATAAATCATCTAAAAGGAAACCCGCTGTTATAAGAACAAGTCGTCGGCGGCGGTGGCGGTGGCAGTAGCAGCAACACCAGCGGAAGTCTCTGAAGTTAGTTTGACTTGGTTATGATTAAGTGGATATGTACTAAATAATTGTGCCACTCTGGCTCAAATCCGTAAACTGGGTCCATTAGAATTTTCCAGAATAAACAAAGGGAATATTCTTTCCTAATTTTCTTTTGTAACCATTGGTAAAGAATTCCTTTTCTATGGAGTTGTAGGTTTAATCATTGCTGGGGATGCATTCTGCCCTCCGTAAGCGGGCGTGAGGCCGGCAATTTGTAAGTAGGCCCAGAATTAAGAAGTAAAGAGAGATTTTCATTTCTTTTCGGGGTGGGGGGATCGTTATTCCTTTTCTATCTCCTGAAATGATTAGGACTTAAGGAAGACTGGTGTATGGAACCATTAAGGCTCGAAATATTTCGGTTACGCTCAAGGCTTTTTCTATATACCGTAATACATTTTTGTATTTATATTTTTATTTAGAATACCTTAACACTATAGTTTCGTTCTAATAGGTAAGAGTATGGTAAGGGGAGAATTATATGAAGGTGTAGATCTGCTGTACGTTCAAGTATCGCTTCCTATATTATTGATAGCATGTTTTTGTTCGCTCTTTAGTAGCGTTACCAATTAAACAGACCGTCCTGTACGCGGCTATAGTTGGGCGTTTCCCTGTGGGAGTGCAGCAGCTGGAATTAACTGGTACAGTTGCTTTAATCCTCATCGTCACGTATGCAAATTTGTTATTTGGTCGCAAAATGATATCTTCATCTGATAGTGATTAAAGGTACAATCAGAGAGTGCAAAACACTGCTACTTAAGCTTCAAGTTAATTGAGCGCATCTAGAATGAAGTTAGTTAATAGCAAACGAGCATCTTTCCGCCATCTATATAATTTATTTGCTTTTACTGCAAATCCAAAGATAGAGTTAATTATTTCAGTAATGGACCTTAATGCCACGTGGCTCACTTGCTTGACTTGCCTGCTACTTAATTAACGGAGCACAGTAACCACTACTCGTTAACAACTAACAACTAACAATATACTGTGATTGTCGTATCGCCGGTAAAGTCTGTATAATAGCAGCCAGCTTATTTGCGAGGAACATAAAGATGTCGCAATTACCAACAGAATATGAGGGAAAATGAAGCTATCTTTAAACCAGTGAGGCCGACTGACGTCAACACGCAACTAATGAAGGTTATTACCTCCCATTCCACGTTGCTCCCCATATGTTCTTGCGGTTTTATGTGGAGACAGACGGGAGATTTCAATGCATGTATAGACAAGTAACCTATATGGAAACGTGCACAAGGTCTTCCTATTTGTAGTCTACTTCCCAAGGAAAATTCTAAGTTGCTGCTCAAAATTTTGTTATAGAAGCAAGGAAATTAGTCACAAAAGGATATTTTGGCTTAATGCTTGACTTAATATATTTTATTCTTTACTGCTTATCCCAGGTAGGACTGTACTTAGATAAAAAGTCCAAAAAGTAAATCAAAGAAAAAAACTTTTGATACAATAAATAGAATTATACTTCATCGTAAACCTGTTATTACTTGCTTTGTATGGCATCCTTGATAAGTTCTTTCTCGTACAGCATCACGTGATCATTGAATTGTGGTTAAAGTTAAAATTAATATACCTAGATTATAGTTTACAAATTTCATAACAGATGTCCATATTGAAGGTTACAGAATTAAGAATAGAGAAGGGGCAAACATGAAAATTGAATGCAATAACGAACTACGAAGACTTTTATGGAATAGTTACCAAGTATCTCATCTAAGAATATTTACATAAAATGTGTTTTGTCATTGATTTATTAAAAATACCTCTTAAGCTGTTATTAAACATACGCTTGAGATGCGAGTGTAACAAAACACCAACTTCTGTTTTCTATAGTTGTGCTACTCACAAGGGAACAAATATAAACATGGAAATATTCCAAATCTTTGTTATATATTTTAGGTTCTTCTAGGTTGAAATTTATTCGAAATCTACGTAACATGTCTATTTTATGTCATTTTATCCCATTAATAAAATCATCTTGTGTTGATCACAGTATATCCTAATCTGAAGTCTTTTCTCTGCAGTACCTCACTCTAAATGTTTAAAGATTAGCTTTTTATAAATATGCAATGACGCACATCAATACATGGTGAAGCATGTTCTAAACTTTCTTTTCAATTAATATGGCACTAGTGGTATATGATTCGAACATGAAGACTTACATATGAAATCTAAAATAACTTGGAGGATAATATTGCATAAAAACCTAGAATCCCGTATATAAAAGATGATCAACAGATAAGAACCAAGAACTATTGAAAGATTTTTAACCCATTAAAAACCAATTGAGTAATGGTAAAAATCAATATAGTTTCTGAGCTCGTTATTACAGGCCTGTACTATTAGAAAGTAGAACTGACATTGTTGGTTCAGGATGATGAAAATGCTTTAGGAGATAAGGAAATGCCTGTGTTTATAATTGTATAACACATTCTACTATTTGAACTTATAACTTACTGAAAAATTATATCCGGAGAATATTTCACTATCGCTGCTTAGTGTTTCCCAATATGATGTTATTTCCACATGATCACATGTTGCATTCAAGATCCTCTTCCTTGTAATTCGGAGGAAAATCTCTATTGGGTCGGATTTACAAAGTCCTGATTGGAGTTTTTTTGCCTTGTTTAACCACTGGTAGGTATAGCTGAAGCACTAGGTGGGTAAGCAGAGTGCCCCACGTTGGGCGTCAGATGAAGAACTAAAATTTTGGTGAGCAAAGTGTTCCACTTTGGCGCGACAGTTTGATCCAAATAAGAGTGTCGCGCAGGGTAAAGCAATGAGGTACTCTCGGGGTATGCGTGGATATGTATGAGTAAGGATGGTTCTAATGACACTGGAATATCTGTTTCAACTGATTTAATGACTGCTTCTTTGTATCATCACATCAATCTCGAAGTTGCCGACCAAGGTTATCAATATTTCACTGTTCAAAGTGACCGTATGTAGAATGCTTATTCTCGATAAAACTTAATCCGTTCTTCATGTACATATGAACTCTCGAATATCTTCTCTCATCACTTCTGGTCTGCCTTCGACCAAGACAGAACCAGAGAGAACCGACTGCAGACTGCCTGTCCTTACTGGGCACAGCTGTGCGTGGGTGTTCAACTTCCGCTTCTGAAACCCTGTCTTTTCACACAAAGATTCCCTTTGTGACTATTCTGTCCATTGTGATTATTAGTCACGGTCATGCCATTAAGGGTTCGAAGAATACCTATTTAAACGGAGTCAAGTGCTAACCCTTTAGAACCTGCTAAGAAATCCTCTTTCTTAAGTTTCCTTTGTTACACAGCTCAACTGCACGTACATGCGTTTCACAAAGATACATTCCTTCGAAATCCATTACGATTCTTTATTTATTGCAATCATTTAATTTCGCTATCACAGCAACTATTCAAAACTTTGAATATCTATTTAGTGTAGCAAATACGCCTTTTAGCTTCCTTATTATCCTTTATTAAACAAACACTTTCAGGATATGTATATGTAGGGTGTATGATAGAGGAGGGGGGAGGTTGTAACTTGTTAAATAAGGAACTAAGCGAACACCAATCGTTGTATTAAATCAACGTTTGTATAGGACGAGCACGTCACAATTACTATTATCTCAAGCTAATGTTCACATGAGAAAGTATTGGTTGCTTTTTCTTAAAGTACGATTACAATCTTCGGTTAAAATACCCATGTGTTTTGAAAAATTAAATGGCAAATAAAATGCAACTGTTGAATTTTTTTGAATAGGTTTTATATTTCTCCATTATAATTGAGCTATTTAGATATTTCAGTTACAGCTAAATCAACTTGCTCAGAAAAGGTTAGACTCTTTTTACAATAAATAATTTTGTTTATTTTTGCGTATCCTTCATCACTACCTAACATTTTATTTTGAACTTTCCTGTGATTTAAACAATATATTCAGGATATTTTACGAGTGTACGTCAAAAAGTAATTCCTCCTATTTTTTTCTCTTTTAATTGCCAAAAAAATTTAATCCAATTTACATAACTTGAAAACTACAACATTAACGATTAATTTGACACTATTCAATATAATCTCCGTCCTTTTTCACAGTTTTGGTCCACCTTTTAACTAGGGCATGTATTCCAGTGTGTTAAAACACACGGTGTTGCTTCCTAAGCCATTGACGCACGGACGTTTTCACAGCCTCATCATCTTCAAAATGAATCCCACGATGAGCTTCCTTTAGTAGCCCGAACAGATAGAAGTCTGACGGTGTCAGGCGGGGGATGTATGGGGGGTGAGGTAAGACTTGCCATTCCCATTTCTCAATTTCTGAAGTGGTGTAATGGCTGGTGTGTGGTCTTGCATTGTCATGCAAAAGAAGAACATCCGCCATAGTTTTTGTTGGGTGAACTCGGCAAAGACATGCTTTCAGCTTTTGGAGAGTTCTGACGTATTGGACAGAATATATTGTGCATCCCTGCTCCAAAAATCAATCATAAGCACACCCTCTGCATCCCAAAACACTGTCGCCATAACTTTCCCTGCCGACCGCTGAGTATGGATTTTTTTTTTCTTCGATGACGTTGTGTGATGTCAATCCATTGACTGCCTCTTTGATTCAGATTCAAAAAAATGAACCCAAGTTTCGTGTCCAGTAACAATTTTTTCCAGAAACTCCTCTCCCTCCAAATTGAAGCGCTGCTGCTATTGTTTTCCTTGTTTGTTTGTTTTTGGCAGTTGACATTCTTGGTACCCAATGTGAACAAACTTTTGAGTAACCCAGTTGTTGAATAATCGTCATCACACTGCCTTTACTGAGAGAGGTAATGCAGCACAATTCACCTGTTGTTATCCGGCGATCACCACGAATAATGTCATCGACTCGCTGAATGTTGCATGGAGTCACTGCAGTCACCGGCCTGCCACTTCGCTTTTCATCTGCAAATGGTGTTTGCCCTTCAGCTTCGCTACAGTGACGAACCCATCATCTAACGGTGTTGACATCCACCGTTGCATCACCGTTCATATGTTTTAGCCTTTCGTTACCGCCTGCGGTGCCGTATGTAGTAAAAGCGGGCGTTAAACACTACACATTTCATTTAGCCTTTCGTGAATGCGAATTGGCGCTTCACCTTCCGCAGTCAATAATTCAATCACAGAACGCTGTCTAATACGAAGGTCGATGTCAGCCATGTTGCAAGAGGATTCAGTGCTGCCACCTGTTGACTTAGGAAGTTACTACTGCAGGGGATTGGAGAAGAAGGTTTGAGGAATTGCGCCAAATTCAAAGTTTTCACACAACTTTCTTATTTAAAGAAAAAATAGGGGCATTACTTTTTGACCCACCCTCGCAGTATTACTGAAGCAGACACAGCGAGGAAAAAAGGTTTTAAATACAATATTAAGGAACGGATTAATATTAATAATAATTGTGAGGTATGAAATTACTTTTTTTTTAATTTTTGAAATTTCAGACAGTGGCATCATTCGAGTAATAGCACTTGCTTCCATAGGTTCAGAAATTTATAAGCTATGCCAAACCACTGGGTGCATTTTGAAAGGTTTCTGGAGAAGAGTGTACTAGTCAGTTACTGTACAGAACTTAATATTTTAAAAGAATTACGTACATTAGTTTTATCCCTCTCCTTTTGTACAAGTTGAGTTGTCTATTTGAAGGAATAGGTGTGTAACAAATTAATCAGAAGTGTAATGATGTTATACTAAAACTTAGTATTTTTTAATCGCCGGAAGCAAATATAACAACTAGTAGTTATGCCGTTTGATTTAACAAACTTGCGAAATATTAATGAGAAAATGTACACAAATTGATGCAGTATAATATTTACATAATTTGAGAAGCTTCTCATTACTGGAGTATGTCTTTCTCCTATAAATTCTGCATGTGTTAACTACATATCCCGGAGCACAAGAGTTTTATAAATTGCTCTTAAATTATTCCAGTAATTCTTTTTATAATAAAATCACAAGCACCATGCAGAAAAGTAACCAGAAAATGTGGAAAGTAGGCTATTGCTTCTCTAGTTTTAAAAGCCTATTAATAATATTCGCTTTGCTAATACTTTGTAAGCTGTAACCACACGCGAAGTTTTTCTAGTAAAGTTGCATCAAACCCTTCATTAAGATGGAAGTAATGAGATTCAGTTTAAAATACAATTTTTACTACCAGTAGACTTTATTGCAAACAAGTATTTTTTGCTTCGAGGTTGGTAAGGCTGACAGCTCATGTTTATTAGCGCATTAAGGATGCGGTAAGTGGTCATACTAATTGTCGGACAAGAAAAGCGCAACCAGAGAAAAAAGGATGGTGCATTCATGCTGCCAACTTTCAGATGCTATCCTTCCCTGTCACGAGGTGGTATTGCAGGGAATTTACGATGCCGACAGCATTCGTGACCAAGATTGGAAAAGGATATTTCCCTCGCCGATAGGAAAAAGAGTTCCAGAAGGCGGGACCGAGTCGTTGCTTTTGAAAGGAAAGGGATTTTTTTTTCGCCTGAGACGCTGTAGATAACGCTATGTGCCTTATAATTAAAGAAGCTTGGCTAAGTTATGCTCTCTTAGAGTGTCTGCTTCCAAATGGTAGTCATTTACATAGATTCGTATGATTTTTATTTGTCCCTTCTCCACGGCACGTCCGCTGTTTATCGCAGACGGTAGAATTTGGAATATTGTTTCACCGCCTTCCCCCCAGCGGCGCTAGGCTGAGAATTCTAAGCCTTTCGCTATTTCGTAACGTCAGCTGAATGGGAATCGTTTTCAGCCTACTGTGTTGATGAACATTTTCCTATTTGTTACTGTATAATCAGTATAGAGAGGTGGCATACATCAAGAAATTACTATACCGTAGATCCTCAGCTATATCTTTGTCACTTCTGCAAGGAATGAAAACTGCTTTCTTTAGCAGTAATACAGCTGCAGCTAATTTCTGGGATTCCGTTCTTTACATTGCAGGGCGTATTCTGGTGAATCGTTTAAAGGGCTTGCTTAAATTAACGTCAAACCTGTATATGCTGCGCTTTAGTCTGGGACTGGAATCATAATAACTCGTCGTAATAGTGCTCTTTTATTATTAATTGAGATACGAATGTGATAACCTTTTAAAACTTCAAAATGTATACAACATGATATTAAATAAATGAAAAAGGAAATATCAATTATGATATCAATTCATTAGGATATTTTCTATAAAGATGTTAAGCTGTATCAATATTGTACAAAAAGACGAGACAGTGCTCAGCTCAAAACTTCTTCTTTACCTTAAACGTTAGTTCGCTGCTAACGTACAATTAGGCATTGTTTTACTCAAATTCAACACTTGAAGGATCTCTATGTTTTTCCTCTAAGTCTCTATAAACATGCAACCTTTTTGCTGCTCCTATATACAGGTTACATCTAACACGGAGCTATGTACCAATACTGAACACTTCGATATTCACACTTAAACTACTTCGCTGTTGGTTCCACAGCTCAGCGATCCGCACTCTGTTCATAGCACCACACAGCTTTTAGTACTACTTGCCACCCACTCTGACTGACTGACTGACTTGTATCGGTTTTGATATATCTGCCAGGCGCGGTGATGTTTCTCGAATTTGCAGCCTCTGGCATTTCAGTCACGAAAGGAATTAGGCGTAATAATACGACTAGCTACGTCACGTTATCTGACATTGAGCGCATGTATATTTCTTATGGCATTCGCTTCCTGCTAAGTGACGACAGCCAGTGGCTAACCTTGAGCGCATGTTACTTTCACACGGCAGACTTGCGCAATCGCCTGTGTGACAATATTCTGAAATTTCATTTTTGTCGTTGTTCACCTCCTTTTTATAGAAAAGAATTAAGTGCCTAGTTATTAAAATGTTAAGTTGTTTTAGTTTTAAACTAACTAGGGACACTTAATATTAAACGAATAAAAAGGGACATTATATTTATATTCTTGTGTAAAATAGTGGAATGAAATTTCTATTTTAATTTTTTCAGTTTTTTCCATGTACCTTTCTGTGACTATTCAGTCAGTACTCTCCAGCTTCCAGCATTTTCTCAAAGCGACTGTGTCTGCCTCTATAATGTAGGTGGGGGCGTGTCTCTTACACATTCAAGAGGTCACGAGTTCGAATCTCGGGGATGAGTTATCTAGATAAGGTTTTATCCGGGGGTTTCTCTTAAGTATCCTGAAAGATGAATGTATGACAACTCTAAGCCCTGTGGATCATGGGATCATATAAGAGTCATTTCACTTATTTCATTCACTGTTTGATATGACTTAATGTTAGAGGAATTAAATGAATTTAAAATATCTCGTAGCGGCACATATAAAGCTTCTTTGAAAACTTCAGCTCTTAAGCTTCTGTTTGTAACCAAATACAGCTTCTGCTGGACGAAAAATATTGGCCCTAACTCCTTTGCTAAATATTTGGAAAACCATTCTGGAAAATTATTCACTTTGAATTCCGTTTTGTTTCTTCGTTTCAAATCATTATTGTGTACACAAGGACCATAGTTCATATTCAATTTAACATCTTCGGGAAGAAATTTCTTATCTTTCTTCTGATAGAGGACCAAGCTCTTTCATTTGTATTTTACCACATATTTCTCTATCCTCACAACGTTCGACGACATCTTACTAAAAATAGGAGAAAGGTTATTTTTTCCAAGGTAATAACTGAATTTAGAAATCTTAGGTATAAGTGTGTCAGTACCAAGTAAAATTAATTTTGCTATAAAAAATAAATTGTATTTTTTCATTAAAGGTATAAAAATAAAAGCAGCGATTTCCCAAAGATGACGAATTTGGACAGATTGAATTGTAGTTTCAGTAGTAAATCAAAGAAAATAACTTTTTAAATCAATATCCTGATCCTTTATTTTTTCTTTCATTCATTAGCTTTTTCTTTTTTCTTTCATTCATTAGTTCTTTCTTTTTTGAACTTTTTCCATTCAATGATGAAAATGATACACCCAGCAAAAAACTGATCAAGATTTTCCACTTTTTTGTACAATTTCCGCATGAAATAAATACATTGTATTCTTTAGCCACAACAGTGGGTTTAAATGTACTAGTAATATACAGAAATCATGAAAGGATATTTTTGCTTCAGCAAGACATTCATATTTTACTTTTTATAGCAAACGTTCTCGTAATAAAAAATTATAATAATTTTTTGTAAATGGTATAGACATAATAGGAAGAGCAAACGGATAGGATTTTTCAAAAATGGAAAGAAAAAAGCTAAAAAAGGGAATAAAATAGATAAAAACTATGTTTCTGTTTTTCACGTAATAAATAAATACTTAATAAATTGCTCATACCTATGTAGTCCGGTCTCAAGTCTAAAAGTATCAATTTAATTCATAAGAGTGGAGTGGGGGTGAAGAAGGGGCCCTATTAAGAGTAACATTTTCATAGAATCTAGTTGTGAATAATGACGACTAAAATATATAATGTGAAATATATTTGATTATTACATTGGCATAAAGTTTCCAAAGCCTCATCAAATGACCCAACCACTATTACATGAATTGCCAGTGGCATTTCTTTACAGGCTAACAAGAATTTCAGTTGAGAATTTTGTGTTTTTCATTTACAACCTAGGGTTACATTTATCAACCTCCTACCACTGGCATCTATAGTTTCGTCAGTGGTGACCCAGATATTTTCTTTTCATAAAAGGACCATGTGTGTCTTAATGTTTTATTATAGCAATTTAGAAGATTTTTTTTCCCGTAGCGTCGACTGATTAGGAAGATTTATGTTTGTACTTTTGGCAACAACGTTTCTGGTATCACTTTACATAGAGGAATGTCAGCTGAAATAATTGCTTTACACACACATCAATAAAATGTAGAATGCTTTTGTATGTCAGAATGAGATGATGGCATCTATTTTTCTATAAGAAATTGTCTTAATATAGCACGCGATGTAGCTTATATGCTTCCTGATATTACGTACCTGGAAACATTGATCTACTAAAACATTCCATACAAGGCAGGCAAAGCTTTAATGTTAAGTTATTTTGAATTCAATTATGTACTAATGCAAACTACTTGTTTCACTTTTGGCATTTTATTTGTCACTTCCAATTAACACGCCCAACTGGCCCGTCTCGGTAGCGTAGATGGTAATATGACTTAAAAAGTTAAAGGACGTAATTTTTTTTAAAAAAAAAGGTTATAGCAGGTTAAAAACATTTTGATCTCTATTTTACGTTATTACTTAGCCAGGTGCCAGGTTTAACAAACATCTATGATGCAATCTCTTGTATAATTCTGTACTTCCTCGCCTCGCACATATAACTGAATCAACAGATATCAAGTACCATGGTTAATAAATTCTTATGGCTCTCGTAAGTTACGATATAAAGCTTTACGTTGTAAGTACATTGATAAAACGCTAAAATAAATGTACTTATAGAGAAATTATTTAAAATGTTTAGTTATGCAATATCTGAAAGTTAATAAAACGTTCATTTATGAGAAAAATGTAAAAATATTTATTTGCTTGTGTTTCTTACAAAAAAAGTTTTTGTGAGATAAAAGTTTGTAAATACGCTTTCGCACCTCGAGATATTACACTTTATTTTAGATGTGTACATTAAGTTAAAAAATACATACAAATCCGGGCTCTACTAATCACCCTAATTCTTACCTATATTACATTATGCTGCGAATTACTTTTGAGTCCTCTGTACCGGGAAATGTTGGTGCTTTGTAAACGTACATTATGTTTATTTTGACTAAAATGCATAATTAAGCTAACTAATGCATAATCAATTTCCATAAATAATGCGACTACAGCTGGCTGACCAGATTCTTAGTAATAAGGTTCAGTGACTGATGTAGTCTAGCTCCGACAAATCTGCACTTATTTCTAAGCCTATTTAACAAGCATATAATGGGAACAACGTTATGCAGAGCTATCTTGATTGTAATCACTGTGTGTAATCATCACCTACCATACTTCATCATGCTTAGTTTTACTCGAAGGAAGCTACATGTTGACTGTAGCCTTGGATTTATACAAAATTATAAAAAAATTCAGCAATATTTATAGGTTAGAAGAATTTAAAAGTTAGTTGGGTCCATTTTGCACAAAAGGAAACAATCAACAAAATCTCTTGGGAAGTTGCGGACAAAATGTACCTGTCGTGGAAAGAAGTACAAGAAAATTATTGCTCCCATTACAGCCATCGTTTTAATGTAACATTTGAATGGCTCGCTCGATCTCCAAATCTAAATTAATTCTTATGAATGGAATTACAAAGATATAAAAGTTTATAGAACAGATTCTTAACCTTGACGGAAATTCTGCTTTGTATAAGAAAGATAATATTATTCAAGTTGTTTTAAATAATTATTACTTCTAAAATAACATATTTTACAAATACGAGTTCTTCCGCATTATTTTCTCGACAAAGCATATTTCAGTAAAGGTTAGCTCTCTCATAATATTCTAATCCATCCTCTATCAGTTAGTTCAACTTGCGTATATTGACGATTTTCTTATTCCTGTTGCGTAACAGCGAAAAAATAAAAGTAGGCTTGAATGGTGATGGGGAACCATTTCTTTTGTTTTAATTGTATGGAGCTCGTTCCATTTCTTTATTTTTTTATTTCTTCACTCAAGTAGAAGCGAAACCAGTAGTTCTAGGCTGTGGAAGGGGGGAGCAGGCGGGGAACAGGCCTGAATCTTATCGTGACACGGGTGTTCTCAGAGACCTATGACTTTCACGAACAAATCATCCATGTAGCGTTAGCTATATCACTTTCTCTTCATTCAGATACAAGGGCGACGCAGAAAATGTTCAGAATGTCAGGTTTTTAAAAAACAAACAATTTTTTATTGTTCCATTTATACGCCATCTTTAACTTCAGTGATCATATTGAGGTCTTTTATGTGTTTCGGAACATATTGCTTACGGTCATTGGTGTTAACTGGCATACAGCAGTTCTTGGGTCTATGAAGTTTTTGTACATTAGATCATACACACATTCACTCTTCCATTTATAGTTCCAGACTGTAGGAGTTGTAGGGAATAGTCTTGATTCCTACTCTCCGACCAGGAATCAACCACGATACCCCTCATACACAAGGCAGGAGCTACTGAGTTTTGGGAAAATGTATATTCGAAAGCTACTTTATAGTGGTTCGCAAATTGACGGTCGTATAGTTTTGAACTTGCCCTAATGGTTAATTATCCCCATTTAAACATTTTGTGTTCACCCAAAAAGGCATTTGAACTAGAGAAAATTTCTGGGACGATTTTAAAGACTTTTAAAAATTTCAAATCACCATAAATGCCACAAGAATGTGGAGATTGGGTTACAAGTACACATGCGAACAAACAAAAGAGCATATAAAACAACTATTTATATTTGTAATTGGTGCAGCACACTCAAAAGATATCCACTTTTCTCAATGATTCAAAGTTTTTAAAATTTTTAAAAGCTTTAAAATTTTGGTAAAAAATGCTTAAAAGGAGAAAGTTGCACGTGATAACGTATGGCCGCATACATCAAATCTGAGTATATAATTATCTGAAATCCCTAAGGTCAGTCCCATGTACCCTCGACCTTACAGTTCTGACCTAATAACTTTTGAGCATTTTTTTAAAATTAAACATAAAATGCGTGTAAAAACTTTTTCGTCAACAGATAAAGCAGTGGAACATTAACTAAACTGGTTTCTGAAAGTGCCTCAGGAAGAGTAACATCATTGCTTAAATGCTGGTTTCATGGAATGGAGTAACAGTGGAAAAGTTGTCGTTGTTTGAGTGTATAAAAGTCTTCAATTTGCCGTCATATTTAAATATGCTGCTTGAAATTTAATATTTTTAAGTGAACATCTGAAGCATTTAATCAATATCTGAAACCGCTGACAAGTTTCTGTTTTATCCCATTCTTAAACCAAAATATGCATGTACTTAGAGGGTCACATATGAAATAGTTTCCAAATTTAAACATTTATGCATAATAAATTCAACGAATAGCTTTTAGTTATCCGTAGGTACAAGTTAAAAGTCGCTGGCTGCTTTTAAAGCTATTCCACAGGTGAAGTACACTAATTAATATTTATTATTTGAAAGATAAATTCTGACCCAAATGTGGATATTAAATTACCCAATTAATTCGCATTTTTGTACCCTTTAGATATTCAAAAATACATTTTGAGATGTTTGTATATACTTTAAGTCCTATGCTTTACAGTTACGCCATTTTTAATTGTTTATAAGTAATTGTTCTTGCTAACAGAAAGAAGAGACCAAACTTGGAGGGTTGACCTCGGACTAAATGCTACAGCTGGAAATGTTTAGTTTAATTATAGCTTACCAGCTTTTACCTACACACAGCATGTGCAAAAAAAAATATGATTTTCGTTATAGTTTGTTGTCAAACATAGCATTAAATATATAGTAAAATTCTGTTGTTTAAGAGTTCAAGGTTAAGTTTGAGTTAGATATACGGATGTCATAAGGCGCTTATTAACAACTGGTGCCGAATGGCTATTGAATGATAAGCGTGTCATTAATTAAACCTTAGATCAGGAAAAATTAGACGTTGATGTTGATTACCATCGTTTCCTTTCGCCTTGTATTTGAAAAGTAGTAGACGTTTGTTATCACAGCTAAATATTTTGAGCTTATAAAATGATGTGATTTTCTGATCTTTAATAAATAAAAATCAATTCTTTAAATTTTACAGTTCATTTCATGTCCCGAAGTAAAATACAGAGTCGCGAACAAAATACCACTGAGAAATTATGGTTTAACGGAATAATAAGGGATTTTGTTGCAATAATTCCATTTGTATTTCATTGAAGTTCTACATTTTTGTCGGGAACGTTGCCATGATATTTTCTCGTACTCATTACAAATTGTTTGGACCTTAAATAGAGGCAGGACAAACCGTTTTTTACTTGGCTACGGTCCACAAATGTTATAACTCCTGGAAAGTGTACCTTGTGCAGTTACATAAACAAAAGTTTACTTAGATAATAAAGGCCGTTCGGATAGTTTTAAAATATGGTTTGAAGTGCGTATTTATGTAAACTTTGGTTGAGGTGGGATTTATTTCGAGTGGAAAGACTGATGAAACGTCTTAAAGTGTGTAGAATTTCCGGGTTGCATAGGTTGAACATATTTTATTTACAGATAAAATAAAACAATAAAATAAAAAAGTGCATTGCAACTTATTGACTATAAACATAAAAAATCGATCAGGAAATATGAAAAAAGGCTAAAAATGATAAAATGTGACTCAGAATATCACTGTTGCATATATTGAATATAAACATGAACATCTTCCGACTTGAATAAGTTCATGGAAAAACACGATTGTCCAAAACCTAAGTGGAACCAATAGCTTGCAGTAACATACCAAATTCTCACACATAAAATTCAAACGATTTCGTTCGGAAGGTGGGAGTTTCTCACTTTTTGAACATGGTTAAAAATAGTGGAACGTATACTAGGTAGAGTTCTAGGTATTGCGTACATTTCACAACGAATATTTTTGTGAATTTGACATTATATATACACTGAGCGTAAGTTTTTGATGAGTGTGAAATACTTTTTATCTTCGGAACACTTATACATGAAGTTGTCAACTAAGCGTTTGTTAATTTATCTAGGAAATAAAGCTATTAAATTTAAATATTAATCCACAGTAATAAAGACACTCAATTTTGTCTCCAGAGATCAGTCAGTGCCCATTACCGTTAATTGTTCTATGTATACAGTGTCTGCTTGAAGCGTTGGAACTACCTCGTATGTGATAATGAAACGTGGAATGTTCCGTGAAGGTAAGTTCAACCCACAACAATACTTTCGGGAAAAAGAAAAACCACAGAACTTCTACATTACGCAACGTGGGTGCGCTGCATTCGATGTTGAAAGAATGGGGATTGTGAACTTTGACCTCTACTCTGCAATCCGGTAAACAATCGCCACCCGTCTTGTCCATATAAGGCACTAATCTTTACTTGGGAAGCGTCGACCTTTTCCTTGGACCGCTTTCACAGCCCGCCCCCCTCCTACAACAGCGCCGTAAATTACCTTCTTCATTCACTGACTCCAAAAGTATTCCTCAAAGGCGGAAACAACACTGCTTCACGTATTGATGTTTAGATTTCGACAGCGCCATAATAAGCAGTCCGTTATTTTCTGCGATATTCCACTCGCTTTCTACTCAATGAGGGAATAAATGTTCTGGAGGGTTACAAGCGTTTTTTGGTTGCGCTCATCACTCCAGTATTACATAAAGCACTTCCATATTTGACTTCCAGTTAAGTCCATTTTTATGAACTACTTGATGCTAATAAAATGGTTTCATAGTAGCTTTAAAAGTATTTTTTACCCATTATTGACACATACTTTTGGAAGCATAACCCTCTTGTGTACAACTTCTTGATTAGCATTAACATTTGAGAAAGTGCAATTAAACCTGGATATTTTATAGAACTTAATACATCACCTAATGTATTATTCTTAGAAATGTGTATGTTGGTAACTGTGTTGCTTACCTAGAGGTAGAATGTGTTCTATTGTATTCAACTCAAATGTATACATTAAAATGTGATGGAAGCAACAGTTTTTCACAACCTTAAGTGAGAATGTCGGGTAGCTCTAAGCTCTATGGACCCTGGGCTCATTTGAGCGTCATTTCACCCATTTCATTCATCGTTCGATATTACTTAACGTTAGCGGACGTGAAATTACAAAAATAAATAAATAAACACCCTTAACACCTCCCTAAATGTTCTTAAAGAAATGAGGGATTTTTGTAAAACTTCTCTGAACTCAAACATCCTATTAAATTATTTTTCATTTTGAAAAATGACTATTAGGAATTTAATTAAAATAGCTGTGTTTGACAAAAGTAAAACCTAAAAATACGGATATTTAAGGTGAATTTCTTGTCCAAACTATTTAACCTAGCGTTACCGTTTTCAAACAGTTACCTAATTTTTTAGGTGAAATTTTACATCGAAGTTTGCGATTTTTTCTTCTCCTCTAACATATCTCTGACCGGAATTTCAACTTCAATCCTCTGTGTTTAATAAATGCAAAGTTTTTGCATACTCCTTTTAAGTAGTTGAAAACATTTCCACTTATTTTTGCCTCGAAATGATTTGAAACTATCTTCACGTTTATGGAAGATTCACTTTTTATATGAATACTGTAGTAATCAAAGATGTGTATGAATTGGTAGTGCAAAAATAGTATTACTGCGTGTAACTTTCTTTTTCAATATTAAGGTTTAATCATAAAATGTAATCTTTACTATTTATGCCATTTCTGAAATTAAGCGAAATAATATATTTGTGAAATAACATTAAAACATTATTTTGTTTTGTTTTTCGTCCAAAACCGGCATGTTTTGAAAACGGAGCGTCGACTGTGTTCAGAGAAGGTACTTACATTATATGAAAACACTTGCCAAGGGAATGAAGATGACTAACAGAAATAGCTAAGCGCACACTAAACTATAGTGGTAACGTGCCTTAATTAGATATTCCTGGCTATTCTAGACCTATCTCTATAGAGAATCTTTATGCTGTAAAAGTGAATATATTACCCTGCCAAGATCCAGTTCACCTCAAGGTATCTTGAACTGGTTTAGGCACTGTATCCTTTTTATTGCTGTGAAGGTTCAACAGACTGCATTTCTCTGCATCTTGCAATAAAACCTGGAGGTAATCTTTATGAGCTTGGTGCCATGTTTAGCTCGAATACCTGGGTTTTACATTAACAAAATTAAACTTTCTTGTAACTTTATTCAGATATCTTGGATAAGAAATCAGATCCAATGATAAGTTTCTTGAGAATTTAGTTTAAAGCGGAGACTTCTTTTTCCTTGTTTTCTTTCTCTTTCTTGTGTATACGTATGCGTGTGTGTTTGTGTGTGCGTGTGCTTGCGCTCATTGTGCGTGCGTGAGCATCTGACAGAGATAGAATATAAATCATAAGTGAAATGTGATGCAGACTGCATCTTCCATGGATGCAAAACGACAATTTTCAAGAAAAGCCCCAAAACAAACAACCCTTTACATGGAAATTCTTCTTACTTTTGAGTTTGTTGAAATTAACTAAAATCAATATTTGTGTGACAAATAAGTTTTGAGATTTTATTAAGAAAATACATAGTACCCTATGTTATCAATAGTTTTGTTTGCTTATGCATAACTGGTAAACCTTAGAAGATACATCTAAATTTACTGCAAAAAAGAATTTAAATCTCGTTGAAACAGATTTTCTCGGATACAATTTTGTGGTGTTATCTATTTCTGCCATATTGGCGGTTATTAGTTTGAATGTTCAAGTACTACCTTCCTTTTGAATAAAGAAAAGTCTCTCGAACCCTGTTGGTAATCAAACCGTCGAACCAAGTCGACACTAAGAATCATTTACGACACTTTACACATTTTCTGTTTAATCGAGCTGCTAAGTCACAGAATCTGCTCGGGTATTTTCCACTTTACTCTTCAGTTCTTTCACCTGAAAAAAAGACAGTATCATATAAGCCTACTGAGCTCACATTTTTGTGGAGCATATAATTCTACGTGGAATAAGACAAAATCTTTTGCCAAAACATGTTATTCTGTAAGCAAAATTATTACTTAAAAGTATACAAATAAAAAGGGGCAGGCCATTGTTATTTAATAACAAATTTGGCAACATTTCTGTATTAATATAGGCTACAGCGTGATCTGTAACTTGAATACGACAATGGCATTTTCTTGCTAATGATATTTACTTGAACATTTGCCTAGCATATGGCTCGAGAAATCGCATACTTTGTTGTGAAGCTGGATTCGTCCTAATTGGAGCTTCAGCCATTTCGCTTAGCAGCATTTTAATCACATACCTACATGTAATTCTAATTAAAGAGGTCAACTTCATATTTTTCTTATTTTTTGTCATCACTAGCTGTATTTAAGAGTTATTTATTAATTTTTAATCTTCTCTGTTTCAGGTGAGGTCTCAACCGCTGATCCAGAAAATGGGTAATTTATATACTTTCTTCTGTTATAAGAATGACATTTATTAGACCGCTTAGCGAAATATGCCTAGCTTAAGCATGCTTTATTATATTTACATAATATTCTGCATGGTCAGTTACTGTTGTCCACACACATTTCCTTCTGAAGTAGATCAGAATTGCATGTTCTTCTGTCTACACAAATTTCCAGCTGTAGGCCCACGCTCTGTTGTTTATGTGCTGGCAGAATATATTTCACTGTGGATGCCTGTCCAGTAAAAACACACATAGCACCGGTAAAATAAATAATTTCACTCGCACTATGGAACATAAAATTCGAACCTAAACCTCTGTACGGTGGGCGTTGGTAAGTATGGAGAACCATGTGCTCGTAACGAGTTTACCCTCTTAGTTTTAATAAGATTATGCGTAGACAAGACATTCCAGAGCTAATGTTCTCTATGCTTACTGTCGTTCGAATCACACTTACGTACATACCTTACGAAAATGGAATGGGTTGTCTAATTAGTATTTCTGGAATATATTTTAACACAGATAGATCTATCTTTATTGCCTCATGAGTATATTTTCCTGTCCTCAGAAAAAATTGCATCAAAATGCAAAGCGGTGAAAACTTCCTCTTCATAACGCTTAAGATGGAATCTCAATATATTTTACGTGCCGTTAAAATAATAGAATGAAAAATAATACCTACAGGTGGCAAACACATTCTTAGGGCGGCTTATTATACAAATTTGACAATGCGATCATCAGAATTTTGATGGAGCCCCTTTTTTGTTGAGTGTATCAACCAAAATGCAGAAATGTTATATATTGAATGCGTTTTTGCTCTCAAGATGGTGAACCAATTTCCTTACACAGATCAATTAAAATCCTCAAATTTCGTGTTGTATTTTAGTATTTTCTTATATTCATTTCAATGAGTTATTTAAATAGTTGACATTCATAAAACAGGTTTTAGTTATTTCAGTATTTTACTTCATAAAAATACAGTAATGTGTATTTAAATACTTCACTTCCCAGAAATACATTGTTAGGCAACATGTTCTTTTCGATTTATTTTATTTATAGACGGTATTTAATTGTTAGTCATCAGTGTCGCATTCTAGAATGGACGTGAAACATCGCTTAATTTTGCTCAAAGGCCTTTATCAGGCTTGAGGTTCTTTTACAACGTGTAAGTCTGCGACATGGAAATATCGGCTTTAGCTTCTTGTCGAAAGAATCCATTACCCACCACCGGATTTGGACTCCTAACCTCTGAGGCTAACTTATCCTTAGTCCACGGAGAACGATTAGACGAACAGCTTCCTTTTGTTAATAGACTGTTTAATCGTAAGGAAGAGCTATATAGAAATATGTGCCGAAAATTAAACCATTTATTTTTATTTATCGATGTTAAGTCTCTAAAAAAGAATGAAGCACTTCGGTTAAGCTATTTTGAGTGTTATTTCGTCCTTTTCAATCACTTTAAAAGGGTTTCCTTTTTTTTCGTTTCGTTAGAAAGTACTAAATATGTAGGTACTTATGACAAATATTTTATCTGCACTTTTTAGGTGTACAAATATACGAGGGTTATTCCATAAAGAATGATCATAATTTTTTACGGTCATAATTTTTCGCACTAAAATTCAAACTTATTATATTCTGTTAGCTTGACCTGAAACAAAGACGTCGTAGTAGTTTCATTGTTGATACTCCTGGTTCCCACCTGTGAGAACCAGGCAAGTTCAGACATGTTCAGTATCGCCTACCGCTGCCATGGAGGTAACACGCGAAGAACAATTTGCGCCTTTGAAATTCTGCTTTCGTCTCAACAAATCCTCAGTTGAGGCCTATGCAATGTTACAGCAGGCCTATGGAGTCTGTTCTTCCCTGTAGCACAGCTCGAAGGTGGTTTAAAATGTTTAAGAAGGGGAGACAATCAATTTCAGAGGAAGGTGGACCCGGTGTTCCAGTTACTGCTCTTACGGAAGAAAACATCAACACTGTTGCTGCCATTGTGACAGGGGATCGACGAATTACCTTAAGATCACACTCTGAAATACTGAACATTTCATTGGGTGCCACCCACACGTTGGTGACAGAAACATGACACATGAGACATGTTGGTGCGTGATGGGTTCCAAGACTGTTCATTCCCGAACAAAAGCACATTCGCATGCAGGTCTGCATGCAGTTAAAGTTGATGTTAGAGGAAGATCCGGAGGTTCTTTCAAACGTAATCACAGCTGATGAAACTTGGCTACATCATTTTGATCCTGAGAGCAAATAGCAAAGCTCAGTGAGGAAATCTCCTTTATTACCAACCCTCCAAAAAACAAAAGTGATTGCTTCTGCTGGGAAACTTATGGTCGTCTAATTCTTTGATATTCATGGAAGGGTTTATCAGCGTCTTGTACCTGCACACACATCAATAACTGGACAATACTACAGGGATGTCCTGAAAACATTTTAAGTCCATACCAGGTGCAAAAGACCACATTGCTGTCAAGCAGGCTGGATGCCGCACCACGATAATGCGCGACCGCATATTGCCAATGTTGTTACTGAATATCTTGTAAAAATCAACATGAAGTGCATCCCTAACCCTCTCTATAATCCGGATTTAGCTACATGTGACTTTTTTGTATTCCCTAACTTGAAGAAACGCCTTCGTGGGAAGCATTATCCAGTGGTGAAGGCTGTGGTGAAGGTTGCGGAGGCGATTTTGAAGGATCTCTCAAAAAATTGTTCCCAGCATGTCTTTGAAGACTGGCAGCAACGCTGGGACGAGTGCATCGCATTCAGAGGAGACTATTTTCAGAAGGACCATCAATATTATGAGGATGAGTAAAGGTACGTTGTCAAAAAAGAATTGTGATCATTCTTTATGGAACAGCCCTCGTACTATGGATTTTGATCCGTTTGAATAAAATTTTGCAGAAAAGTACAAACAAATCTTGAGTAAAAACACCTAATATTGTTACATACCTAAATTGCAAGAGTGAAGCAATGAGTTTGTAATTGTTAGAATAGGACATGATTAGGAGCTTAGCTCTAATGGCATGAAGCACAAAGAAATATATAATGGAAATCTTTTGTGTAAACATGTGTACCTTACAAATGTCGAAGAAATGTCTTGCAGAAGCCAAAGGGCGGTGACAGACTGGTAAAAGTACCTGCCGGAGCACTGTTTGTATCCTTTGTTTCATTTTTGTTAGAAAAGACGATGAGCAAAAGGTAAGTTAAGATCATCCTCTTTCGATGGGTTCATAATGTTAAAGCTCACAACGTCATATCGGGATGTGCATGTTTTCTAAGTGATCCAAGTTCGTTAGTTAATAAGAGTTCATAATTTTCATCCAATACCTGCATGATAAGCATTTATCACTCTGTGAGGTCATCCAACAGGAAACAGCATGTAGATAAATAAATTATTTTATATAATACATTTGTTAATTTTTATATATAAACTTCTGTATTCGTTTATATACCAAATGAGAGTACCTTTACTGTTAGTATAGATAGCTGGATTCTTACTATTGCTTATGGTGAAAGAACAAGCCAGGTATTTATAGTCTGAATACTTCATAGCTGTCAGGTCAATCATTTTATGATCACAGAGTATAAGAGATTTATCAAGAACGCGTCTTTCTCCCTTAAAAAATCAACACTTTTGAGAATGGTAACAGCGTTTACACATTAATCGTCACATAAGAGCAATCATAATGGGTGGAAAGTGGGAAGGGAAGTTGATGTTAACGGAGAACTTCCCAGAGGCAAGTGCCACTGGTATTAGTGAGTTGAGTTTTTGGTGACTGCCAAACGCGTTAGCTTCTTAACTTGGCCCTGCTTGATTATAATATCCTCAAGAATGAATAAACACCTATAATGACTTTCATCATCTATAAAATGCCATACTAGGGGATCTGAAGAGGCTGCTGTTTATACTGGAAATTGAACCCAGATAGCCCATAGGATAGGATATACTGGATGAAACATGCAATGACTCCTTAATGAATATGGGATTCTCAGAGTTAAGAATTGCCCATTTTGTCACCTCAGGATAAGAGAGAATACTGAAAGAAAGTTTATTTTGTAGCAACCAGAATTCGAACTAGAGTTCCCTGCGTTGAAACATAGAGGGAACTATTCTTAAAGATTGTAGATAGTAAAAGCTTGCTCCTAAGAAAGAAAAGTACGCACAACACAATATTTTGACAGTGGTAAATGGAATTCTTTCGATGTTGCAATTTGTACTTAATAGCTAGGTGATCCTTCCCCTGTCTTTGGGTTTGCGGAGGTAGAGGACCCGACATGTCTACACGTACAGAACATTTACATCTGTCAAACTCTTCCTTCATGCTTAAACATAGTAATAAATAACGCTCCTTGTCTTTATTGAATGGCTACAGAGAGAATGTATCAATGTAGTTACTTGTCCAAGGAAGAATCAGGAAGGTATAGCTTGGCAAACCATGAAGGTCGGAATATTTGGCTTAAAGTCGATCCACGCATCTTGCCGTTTTATTTGACCAAGGCCTCCTGAATATCAAAACATTGTTTAAGTTGGCTCACGTTGACAGTTACCAAACATTCTTGTTCGCCGCGCATGCGTAATGAATCAGCGCTTAGGGCTATCTAAATTCAGGACCTAGGTTGCTGTTGGTGCGGAAAGGGATTGACGCATTTATTTTCTTTGGACCATCATAACTTTTTCAAGCGGGATTGTAATTTCTTGTGGCTATGACGGTAAATTAACAAACACGATTTCGAAATCTGCAGGGGTTTAGTTACTGTTTCGTGGAATTTCCAGTATACATAAATAGCATCAGTGTATTTTAAGATGTAGTTTTCTGCCTTTAATGGCGTTTATTCCTTTCAGCCTTGAACTTTATTTTGCGCATTAAGAGATAGGATACAATCTTTGTGAATTCGAGGACCACCTACACACCGTTTACTCACAAAAAATTAACTTATATAGACCTAGACATAAATGCATCTTTGCTCCACAGGTGATCGTACCAAACCTTATAGTCCATTTTATAATTAGACTGACACCACAACTTAATATTCACTGCAGAAAGCGAAGCCAGCCCTAATTTCGTCAGAAGATATTTTAATATCTCTGGATGGTTAAAGTAAGGTATGAATCAACCCGATGATAGTGAGGTAGCAACGACTCCCAAATAATGAATGCGACCGGAATGCGACAGATATCTTTAAACCGCATTTCGAAATAAACATTCTATGGCAAAAATTACTGAAGGTGCACTCGCAGAAAAAGTAGTCACAGTGCTTCGTAGTTGCAGTTGCAGTTTTTGTGCTCGGTTACCCATTACATTTTTAAAGGAATTGAGAAATCATAAAAGAAATCTATTTACTCTCCACTTGTTGCTTCTGTGCATCAACATTGAAAACCGCCAATATTTGATAACAAATCAGCTGTGTTCTTTTTAAAATATTATTCCTTAGTGCCTTCATTGTCCAAAACATTACATTAAATTTATAATTTATTCGTTATTTTCGTCTTCTGAGCTAATGATGTAGTAACACCTAAATTATAAAAACTGCATACTTGATCTGTTAATGTATCAACACCATTTCAACCTTATGCGGTCGCCTTTTCTATAACCTTTAGTAGTGTGGCACTGAGAAAACTCTTTTAACCGTTTCAGTTTTGCCAATAATTTAAACTTCGAAGTAGCCAATTTTCTCATCAAATAAAGGAAATGACTTATCCGGTATAGATAACTTTGAAACAGTATTGTACTCGCTCGCTGGCTCGTGCTGGCTGGCTGTATACAGCCAGAAGGTTTTTGGTGCGTGCCCACCCGTTAAGGGTTTTACCGCAGGTAGGATTTGAATTTGAAATTTGTAGGATGAAGGTGGTGTAGGTCTTTTGGTTGGGAGTTAATTTAGAGGTTACCGAAGTATCTTCGGGTTGAAGGGGAGGATGCACGTACTGCTCCATTCTCTTCCATTTTGTAGCGGTTTGCATCTGCTTTACACTTTAGCAGAGAGCTATTTCAGGGTATGCATGGGTGTATGTTCAAAGGAAGGATTACACCGACTCCGACTTTGAAACGTTTAATAAACATAATTCACGTTAAACGAGAAGTTGCTGACTAATCGAAACTAATATATAAATATCCGAAGTTAATGTATTTTAATCGTATACCACACGGTAACGTGTGGCTTTAACCTTGAGGCAAGAATAACGCCTAATCCAGGCTACGTCTTGTTCCACTGGCAATCCGACCAAAAGTGTTCAAGATTGTGCCCAGAATGTCCTACTCAACAAACCCAAAGCGCTCCAAGTACACCTCTCTATGTGCTTGCTGAGAAAGTTTGTAAAATGCACCTGAAGGTGTGGGGACGGCATATATGGAACCAAGTGTACGACCGCCCGCCTCGGTAGCGTGGTGGTAGAGTGTCTGTCTCACGTTCAAGAGGTCCCGAGTTCGAATCTCGGTCAGGGTGAGTTACCTGGATAAGGTTTTTTCCGGGGGTTTCCCTTATCCTGAAAGACGAATGTCAGGTAAATCTACGGTCTATGTGCCCCGGACTCATTTGAGCATCATTTCACCCATTTCATTCATCGTACGATATGACTTAACGTTGGAGGACGTAAATTAAAAAAAAAAAAAACTCTTTTGCGCTCAGCGAATATGTATCGTGTAGTTTGTCTATACTGTATGATAGATGTAGCACTAAGGCGAAAACATTACTGATAAGTGTATGAAAGAAGTAGCTCTTAATCGAGAAACATTACCAACAGTTAAACACATTGTTTTTTGTAACAATGTTACCAACATTAACTAGGAGACAAAACTGTGATCATTACTCACGTCTGGTTGTTAATGTTGTAAATCTTCAATAACTCAGCTGCTGCATGAAATAAATCATAATCAAATATTAGCAGTTAAAGGGAAATGAAGGTTAAGGTAGGATTTAAATTGAAAATTGTACTATCAAATATGATGATACACTACTATGCAATATTAAATGTACCTAAAGCTAGAAAATTCTATTTAGTTGATACATACACCTAATGAAATAGGCAGAATGCGCAGATAGGTTAGGATATCAACCTGAATACACAAGATTCAATTTTTCGCCATGACAACATAAACGGGAAATGGATAAGAGCACGATGTAGAAGAATTCTTAGAGCCGCTCCCTTGCATTTTGCCTCACTCTACCTATCTGCATATATGAAAAGATATTTTGATGAATTGTCTATATTCGAGTGAAATTTGTGTTACGTTAATTTATCCCTTTTTGGTAGAGAATAAATATGCGAAATTGCGAAATAATAAAAGTGTAATGTGTAATTACCTTGAAATGTCTGTGGGAAAAAACGAAATATGATAAACGTTGGGCAGAAAATCGAACGCCTCTGCAAATGCAGAAGCAGTAACCAGAGCAGAACGAGTAAACACAGTCTTCTAAATGATCATAAATTTTGCAATTCATTTTCCGGCTGAATTCCCAGTACCTTTTCCGTGGTCGTCTGATGTGTTTACAATCGTGCCAGGTTCAAACAGACGTATGGTCCCTTCCTTGTCGTACGTTGAGGGTGCTTTGTGACGTCATAAAATGTCGTATGCTGCCCCCAGCCGACGGCGGGTAGATAAATAACAGCGTCGGCGGCGGATGTCAGGTGCGTGCAGTGTTGTTACTAGCGGATTACCACCGTAAATCTGCCGCTAGGTGTCTCCCAAACCGGCCGGCCCGGTTGGGTTTCCTGGCCGGAGACCGGAGTGCAATGTACACTTATATTCCTCAGTCATACAAGATTGCTGCTGCGTTGTTGCTGTAACCTGATACATTTGTTGAGGCAAGGTTAAAGTAGCACCTTCTTCTGACTTGCTTGAGTATCCACAGTGCTAAAAACTGAAAATTTCAACAAGTTTTGTCTGAAATTCTCACTGATTGTTCGGGGTAAATGTGCTATGGACTTAAGTTTCATTGCATGCAAACTAAACTACTCTTGTTCTCCATCTTAATTTCAAGGATTAGGCGTTTTGCCTGCTCGTTTCCGTATTCATCACTTTACTCCCAACTTTTTTGGGGAAGTTCGATGTTCAGATTTCTCTACAGCTTTTAATTATTAAATGATATAATTACTTTATCCAAGTGCTCCTTCCAAATCCATAATTGTTAAATTTCCTATGAAGTCCAAAAAAGTGCATCCGTTATTTTTGTATAGAAATTTTATTGCCTCTGCCGTGACGTTTACTTTTGTTCTTTTCTTTTATTATCTGTAATATATTGTCATACATGACAGCCATGGTATCATAAAATTTAAACTTTGATTCTTCCTGATTTGCCTTTTAGAGTTCTATTTCTGATTTATGTCATGATTTAACGTATGACGTACTTCTCTTTCTAGGATAATGGTTTTCAAGCATGCTAATCTGGAAAATTTTAGCTTTTAAATTTTGCGTATTCTATCTCCAGTTCATCTGCAATTCTACACAAAATTCAACCTTTTATTGTAAAAGAGCATAGTATGTGATATTTCCTTAAAGTGCGCATTTTATGTAAGTATTTCACATATGCAAATTGTTTATGTTAATTATTTTATTCAGTCTTCTTATCCCACAACGAATTATATAGTGAAACTGTTTCTGTAAACGTTGGATTAAGATAAAATAGAGCTAGAAAGTTTTTGAGACCATTTTGTGGAAAAGTGGGTAGCGGAAGTCATGTGTGTTACACAGAACTTTTAAAATAAACAATGGCAAATCTTATCAGACTTCAAAAATACATTGGTACAACCGGGGTCCGAATCACGGATCTCATTTCCAATATTGTGCTAAGGAACTTCACATTTTAAACAAATATGGAAAAATTTTCTTACGCAAATATTTATTAAAAGATTGTATATTAAATACATATCGATTGTCATACGCAGATTCGATTGTTTTATTTTACCGCATCTGTATTTTTATTCTGTTGCTAAGTCGTGGCCAAGCAATATGAAATATCCGCCGATTTTGTCTCTGTTGTTAATCTACATATAAATCATATACAATATTTTGTGCTCTACATGATATCAACCTAAGGTCAAAACTTTTTCTTAGCTAACATAATGTTTAATGACACCTATTTTTCGCATTATAATACAAGCACTGTAAACTTAAGTGTTTTAGTTATTTCGCAATTAATAATAGAGGCTGTGCTATGACTGATGTCCAAAAGTAAAAACGGACATTTTCAATCCTAAAACAATTATCAGCTGAGCAATTTTCCGCAACACATACGTATAATGCACGCGCTCTCACGCAATGCAGTTTTCCTCTTTGTAGTAGTAGAATAAATTTAGGAGTTTTTTTCCTTCCGATAAACAAATTTATTTCCCATCCAATACGCTGCTTAGGGAGAACAGAACAAATGTTATAATTACTTTAGAAGCAACATTTTTATGAACGACAGTAAAACATGTTCACATACATTCGCATTATTTTCTCTATCCACTGGCCCCCTTCATTGCCGCTACAAATATTCTTACTAAAACTAATTTGCTCTCCATTCCATATCAATAGACAAAAATTTCGAGATATGGCTTCATTACCCATATTATGGAAACAAGGAAGATAGAGGTAACAGTCACAGTCAGGTGTTGAAAATTGGGTTCCTATATTCTGACCTTATAATTCTGTGCGCTTTTCATAACTTAGCAAGCTACAAATGAAATAAGGGAGAAAAAAGAGTTGATTAAGATGCTTTCCAGTACCACTGCACACGGCAGCTCCTTGACCTTTGCCAGTACCATCCCTTTGGAAACAAATGAATGCTGACAATACTTCAAATACGACAAACCTGAATACGTTTTTTGGCATGAAACATTTCCAAGTTGTGCATTTTTTGTGTTTTGAATTATTGAATGCTCAAAGTAGGTATACATCTTTGGTCATGGTTTATCCATTATACGGAAAATTGAATATATGTAAATATGTTAAATATATGGTAATTTATTCAAAGTGTTTAATCACTTTTAGAAAAAGGACAACATTTTTACATGAAACAGTTCAGAAAATTAATTTTCCTGTTGCATATTTGGAATTTGGTAAAATTTTGCTTCCAATTTCAGTATTTGAGTTAAGTTGAAAGCACTCACGCTCACGCACGCATACACGAGCACAACCCTTTTATAAAAATGCTTTTTGGCATCAATGGTTCGTAAAACACTTATTTATATCTACTGAAATCGTAATTTTATTTTATTTGGGGGGAAGGGACCGCAATACTTCCTCTTGCATATGCACCACAGCTATTTGTCAAAGAAAGTAAAACTGTTCAGAATTCCTGTACGTTCTGGAATAACTGAACGATTGACCTATTGAAAACGCAATTGCCTTAGATTCCTCTGAGGTGACGGCAGAAGTTCGCGGCAATATAACACTGTATGTGTGTCTTTGTCAGGGGTGAACCTGAAGGAACAAGTTATGTCCCACTGGGGTATCATTAATAACACGCCGAGTAACCGCCGTTGTCCCTCCAGAGCACCATGTGGAACCCGTCCATCCTACCAACATAAAAAAGAACCACCCTAGGGTTGTTGCATCGCGTAAGGGTTGTGCAATGTTACTCCCTCCCGGACATCAGGTCATGTAATACAGTAGGGGTTTTACTTTATTGCGTTCCACCGCGAAATATACGCCCCCACAGGGTGGAGGGCATTATGCTTCTGTATTTGTAAATAAATATTGAACATTTAGCTGTCACGAAATTCATGGGCAGTGTTGCAGTTGAGCTTATATTGTTTGGAAGCCATCTGCTCCTTTTTCTGCTTCTTGAAAGTGGTCAACCCATCTTTTTCATTCTTTCTAATCTATTTTGTTTCTTTAGTTTTGTAATAAGCACAGAACAGATTATAAAGGAGGCTAACAAGGAGGTTTATAAATGGAAGCAAAATTTAACAGGCGTGCTTAAAATAAGGGTCTCAGACTATGTTTCTTAGAAATAGAGACCGCTTTGGCTCATTTGGTGTTAGAACGTTATCGAAAGTTTTTGCATTGAGGTTTCGGCTTTGCGCATGCCATTTGGAGCATTCGCTTTCTGTAATGTAACAATTAATAAGTGGAATATTCGGGTGCAGAAATAAATAATACGTGAAACATTAAACCGATTCTTTGGATTCATTAATTTACTGAGTACGCTAAGATGTAAGGTAACCTTGTGACAATAAGCAGTTTGGTAGGCCTCGCACCTGCTGTGACAGGGATTTGTGGCATGTTATTGCCAGCGTGATACGTAAAGATCTTGCGTGTTGTTTTCCGAACTAGATGTGATGATATTTCTCTAGAACACTATGTTGAGTTAGGTGAACTGTAACTACATTTACGGCCAAGACGAACCTTGAAAATAATAAGCGCTTGTGGCTTTGACACAATTTTTTGTTCCATTTATACCCCGTCTTTAACTGCAGTGGTCATATCGGCGGCCGTCCTCCTTTGTGACATATCGATGATGTTAAGTCGTAATCGTTGGGTTGTATAATTAGATCACGCACACACTCACATCTCACTCTCATTCATACTTCCAGATTCTGGGGAAGATGGGGATTCATCTTGGTTGGAGAAAAATCCCCACCCCCAGTCAGAATCGAACCCGGGACGCTAGCACGACAAACAGGCGCTCTACCGACTGAGCCACGGGCCCAGACCAGAAACAGTCTTGTGTAGTACAATGCTGTATTACTGAGTGGAGTTTTTAGATGCCATTTTTTGATCTGGATGTTTCGTTATTTGTTTTTGCCGCAGTATACTGTATATAAGTATACATAAAACAAAGATAGCATAGAGCCTATAACCTCTGCAGCACCCTATACAGCCTCCTGCTCGTCTTAAATTTTATATCAGTTACGGTTTGCAAAAGGGATTGGGGTACAATAATGGCGGCTCACCCCCTTGGACGCAATATATTACGCGGTTTTACTTCTCGTCTGACTTACTAATTTCGTTTTTTGATAGTTCAGCATTATTGCTTTTCTTGATCCCTTTTGTTTCTTTTTATTTCCGACTTGAGTCATGAAGAAGGGGTCACAGCTGGTACTGAAAACAGCCATTAATGATGACTAATACAAACGGGGGAAAGCATTTCAGTGCTGAATACGTTCTGCCACATTGCGCATTGTGATTGCATTTTGTTTCTACGTTCACTTGCAATAAAGCGCGCGAATAGCTGATGTTTCATTCGCTACGCTTATCTGTAGTGAATATGTCGTAGTCGAAATGTAAAGGTGGCTTATAGTGTAACTTCATTCTGTACGTCTCTAAAAGCAGGCAGATAGCGAAAGGTTAAATGAGTTTAATTTTATTTTGACCTTAGGTTAAGGTTACACTAATGACTAACAGACTCCGTATTATCATGAAGAGCCACAGCAAAACATTCCAAAAAATTTAAGCATACGATTTTTATGATCGGTCAGGTTCTTCGCGAGATAACTGGTTTCAGCAGAAGTTTGCAGTAAATACATAAACTGTTGGCTCCCTGCATATATATTTGAACTTAATAATACATTTTAGGGGCGGTGAGATGTTTTGTAATTTATTTTCTCAAGGTTTCAAGGATTGTTACTAAAATTTAATAAACATATTATTCCTCTTGCCCGCATTACATTTACATCTTCAATTTTCTTGGACTTACTGTTATGAGCTGTATATATCTGGAAAAAATGAGGTACGCGAGATCTTACCATTTAAGCCTTTTGTTCACAAGTTCATTAAAATATGCAATTTATGCAAAATAAGTATTTTAATAGCATTAGGGTTGAAATTTGAATGGTGGTAATACAGGTTAGATGCAACTGCACCCAGGTAGGGTATATCGTGCTTAGTTACCATGGTCAATAAGGGAAAGGGGGTAGAAAGTCAAAGCAATCTGTTATGAATGCGACGCAACGATCGACATGTTACCTCACAATAACTTTCAATGTGCAATCATATATCTTTCTTAGGTGTTTCTTTCATTCAGAAACATAACTTTTATATAGAATGTTTAATATACACACTTTTGCACTGAAATATGATATATTTATGTATATTTTAAATTAAAATGCTTCCATTTTATTCGACAGATTTACTTTTCGTTACTAAATACGGGAGAGATATGCGGTCGCATGCGATACAAGTTATCTGGATTCAAGAGTATGATTCACGTCAGATGTTCAGCACGGCCATCAATAATGTGCAAACGTCGAAAACAACGAAACGTAGAGCTCCGCGAACTATATTTCTGGCATCCTAAGAAGCACACTTTCCTGTACTCTTGTGCATACAACTTGTCTGAATGTAATATGACGTACTACATTGGCCAAAGTGTCACTGCCGTCTGTCTCGCTTTTACACGTGGGCGCGAAGTAATGCAAAAAGCATTGCCTTTGTAGTGTATGCAGATGCAAGCTCAAGGTGTATAACACGACTGTTTTGTTTCTTATAGCAGTGAGACTATTGTCATGGTCAGGCTATGCCTACTACATGGCAGAGCGAAAAAGCGTATCGGGAAAAATTCGCAACACAGATGTTTACCTCAGCTTATCGCACATACATGGTGTGTTCAGTGTATGTATACTTTGTTCAGTTGTAATCATGTCTTCTGGACAGCAACGTGTCGTACATCGGCAGGCGCGAGGAATCATATCATATATACACACGCAGCTTACGTTGGCTCTATTTGTGTTTCGTAACTTACTGTACATCAACTTACTAACATTTCACTCTTCTATTCGACCAGATAAGACCCGATAAGAGACGATCACAGCGCTGGACATCTGAAGGTCAATACGCCTCAACGCTCTGTCGATAATAGCTGCATTTGTTTACATGCGCGACCGATAACAGTACAGTCCATATACAAAAATGAAATATGTAGTGTTTAACGCCCGCTTTTACTACATACGGCACCGCAGGCGATGACACTGATGATACATGAGATGAAGATGGAGCACCGGTGGAATGAGATGGCGGGGGAAACCGGAGATCCCGGAGAAAACCCGCCTCAGCGCCATGTTGTCTACCACAAATCACACTTTGCGGTCGCCTGGGATCGAACCCGGGCCGTCATGGTGAGAGCCAAGCGGTCTAACCAATCCATATACAGTATACCTATGGAAAAACGCACATGTCTCCGGCATTTATTCATAACATTTACTAAATGTTTATTGTTTTACGTTTTTTTATTGGTCCGTTTCTTCTTCATGATATGCAGAATTATCATTATAGTGCACTAAAATTTACTCAAAGATAATTTTGTGTTTTCAGTAAAATGCTCTCTTTTCTGCGATAAAACGCTCTCCTATAAGTGATGGGCAACGCCTAAACTTTTCAAGTGTCAAAAATAATCAGACTTACTTATTACTTATAATATATACCTACTTTAATTAGAGGTTAAAATTATTCACGTTCAATTTAATTATTAAAATGGACGAAATATGTGCATCTTTTACAATGTAGAAGAAAATTCTCATTTAAGCCTTATTATGGTGTTGAGATACAGGATGATACAGAAATTATGGATCAGTTGGAAAAAATAATGCTTATAATAAACTCAAGTGAATATTTTGTACATTCATTAAAGTTTTCGGTTTTTAGGTTTGACAGTTAATTATGATTACAGTTTGTTTCGGGATAAGATGCATTTAAATAATGTAATTAGCGGAGGCCAGTCTCCGGCCAATTCACAGAAATAGTTTGGTAGGTTGCGTTAGCGAAAATAGTGAAGGTGTCCAAAGTTGCCAGATTAGGTACGGCTGGCTGGCTTGGAATTCTTGAAATATTTGAGACATTTGAGTTCTTAGACATTTACAGGGAGACTTTAGGATGGAAAGAAGCGAATTTCAGTAATATAGATATGGAGCGACATCGAATTAGAAGCTAATAGTGAGGGGCCTTAGCGTCATTAGCAGAAGTGGAGGTTATTAGGAGAATTTTGGTAGCTGAGGAGGACATGCTGGACAGAATCTCCAACAATTCAGGACTAGTTGCCAATAGGGCAAGGCGTAGCTGAATGGGCTGTCTTTTCTTGCCTCAATGATAAAATCACGCGTTATTGTAGTATAATATTAAAATACGGTTAATCCGGGTATTTATATAAAGATTAGTTTCTATTGGTCGGCTTCTCGATTTAAGTGATATTTAGAAATTTATTAAACGGTTTCAAACATAGATTGAAATACTTTTGTTACATACCCACGGATACCCTGCTATAGGAATCGGCTCGAGACTGAATCAAGAAAACAGCTTCAAATTGGCGAAGAATGTTAAGTCAGTTAATACTGCTTCAAAACTGGAGCAACATCGTCGAGGTAGACCAAGCTGCTTCAAGTAGGCTGAAGCGAATATATTAAATTCTTAAAAAGCACGTTTCTTGATTCTGCCTGTTTCTCAACGTCGTGCAATGACATCATCACCATCATCATTCATCATAATCATCATCATCATCATCATAATTATCTCAGGAATTTATTCGTACATAACTTTATTCTATTAAAGTATCAGAACATGTTTCCCATGTGAAATAAATCACGTGTTTCCACTTTACTGCTACAATCACCTTCCGATATCAGTATAAATATAACATGAACTATACACGCATACTAGTACATTTATCTTTCTGTTACTTTCAGAATAGCAGTTTCGTCGTTTGTAGGAAACAAAACTAGTTAGATAAATTTATCTAGGGCGTCGTTAGCACTGCCAACAGCAATTTTCGCAATGATCGACTCTTGTTCACACAAGTTTAAATGGAGTTTTACTTCAATGTCCGAGTCGTGCTGACGGGATAGGGTACTGAGAAAATTCTAATTGAAATTGGAGCTGAATCTGCGGAGCCGCGGTTTGCCTCGTTTAATGAGACCAGCCGTGTCAGCCGAACAATTAGGGAAAACTTGCTTCCAAAAAATTCACTAACTTTATACTGCTGGAATGCTGCTGTAGAATGTTAATACAGATCACCTCGGCTTGTTTCTTTTGCTTTCCACGTACATTTATCTTGCAGTTTGTCATAAATGTGTTGACACTTTAACCTTCGGTTTCTTCACTTCTGTTAGGCTCTCACAATTTCACTGTAGCAAAATACGAAAAACCTTCCACAGACAAGATGTAATGCTCATAGAAAGAGAATCTAAGCAATGATAATGATCAATACAATTAGAGATATTCAAACTTTATAATATCCTAACAAAAATCGTCACTATACTTTTTGAAAACTAAGAAACTCATCTGCATTATGATCTCCTCTGCCTTTATTAATGTATCTACAAATAGTTTATATAAAGAATTTGCACTCTGTCATATGAAACTTCATTTGAAGTACAGTAGGCCTGTTTTTTCTTAATATTCTAATTTTTTTCCAACGTTAAGACATATCGGACGGTGAATCAAATGGGTGAAATGATGCTGAAATGTATCCAGGGTCCCTGGATCCCTATCCTGCATTCCTATTCTGCACTGATACAGCACACTCAGCTATTTAAAGATATTATACCACAGTGTGTGCAGACTTTGGACATGTTCATTTTAAACGAAGGAGATGATGCTCAAAATTAGAAACTGGAGTTCTAACCACAACTTATTAGCTGAAGCTTTTACCAACAAAGAATGGCCAATATCTACGTGAGGTGGCAAGTGAATATTTATCTACCTCTTATTACTTCGTAGTTATATAAAAGTTCCATTACGATGAAGTGGTGTTCAAAGGATAAATTCTAGACCTATTATATATTCATTCACACGATGAAACCTCAAGTATGGCTTTCCTAAAGACTGTGACCTTTTTGTTGGAGATAATTATTAATATCTCAGACATTCAGCATCCCCCTCTTTCTATCTGTGTTCTCTCCCTCTTTATCCCTTAGCTACATCAATTTATGTAGTTATGCTTTTGTGCAATGGTTGAGTGGTTAGACCGCTTGGCTCTCATCTAGGTGGCCCGGATTCGATCCTAGACGACCGCAAAGTGGGATTTATGGTGGACAACATGGCACTGGGGTGGGTTTCTTCCGAGTCTTCCGGTTTCCCCCACCATCATTCCACCAACTGCTACACGATTCAGCTCATCATCCCAGGCGTTGGGCCGATCCCTCAACTCTGATATCTCAGGTCAAATGCTCCGGCTCCCTCGCTCTGAGGTAACCCGAGCGACTCCTAACTCTAGCATTGCTGAGAAAGAGAAACACACACAAAAAAGTTTGTTTGTATGCATGTAACCTCAAAAACCTGTATTTTGAGTTTAACGCATTCTTGGGTATTGTTTATACGTTAACAGTAAAGGTTTGTTTTCCTTAATTGTAAGCAAATATACCAAACCTGGGGAAAAGTGCACCTCTTTTATTCCCAATTGTTACCTGATTGAATAGGAGTATTCAATTGGATATTTGTATAATTTTGAATTTTAAGTTGGGCTGTTCACATTGTATTTTAAAGGTCTGTATGATTTAATATGTTCACTCATGTATCTCCTATACTCACCCTGGTACGAAGTATACTTTTTAGCGTTTATTCTTCTAACTTATTCAAGTTAATATAGGCGTTTGTAGAAATAATCCCATTACATAGTTCTTCCTTGTATTGGTAAAAGAATCTATAGACTTGAGGGATAGTAAGATTTTAAAAGTGCTGATCGCAAAGTGAAGACTTTGACGTTTTATTATTTTTCCATGGACAAAAAATAAGCTATCTGAGGAGAAAAAAATATATAAATATAGAAAATATCAAACAAATAATTTTATTTTTACACCATCTGCATTTCTTTTGAAGTAAAATTTTGTCTATCTTTAGGGTTTACTGGCACTATGCAAGAGTCGTACAAATGGAGAGGACTTGTGGTGACGTTTTCGATAATTCAAGATAATCCATTTATTTGTTATGAAAATGTCAAACACATACCAAAATACTAATCTTTTGAAAATATATATAAAAAAAATTAGAACGCTCCATATAAAAATGGCATGGATCTTGAAATTGTTCGTGTTCCGTATTTGGAAGATGGTAAACTTAAATAACAAGTTTGTATTCACTTTTGACTTTGTTTTTACTCTAGTGACCTCAAAAGTCATATTTGGGTTAACTATTGGTATTGCTTGTCACCCACAAATTCGATTAGCTTCTGTACCAGCTTAAGCAGCTGTTTCTGTTTAAGGAATTTCTTAATGATCCCAGCCATTTCTTCTGAGGTTTAAATCTATTAAAACAAAACACATTAAATCTCTCCTATTGCGTATCTTAAATCTCATAAATGCGCAAATACTGGAGACATACTCTCTCTTCTTCCGTAATATTTCCAAGACCACCTGAAATACGGACATGGCAAACATTTCGCACAGAAGTTGTACAGATAAGTCAATATTCATACATGTACTTGAGGTCACGGGTACAATGTGGAGGTTAGGTTTTAAGAAAACCCGCTGTTGTCATAGCGGATATGAATAACAAACACAGACCGGATCTCTCTTCTTAGGAACAAGTTGTCGATTGTTAGCAAACATGGTAAGGGAGCCGGTATTTTCCTGTTTTCGCGGATGCTTTTATTATTCGCCGAAAGGGACATCACATTCATTTGTTCAAGAAGTTGTGCTTGCTGCTGAATTCATGTCTTGATTCTTTTATGGTGCGTGGTTTTTGTTTTCAGCTCGCAAGCGTTCTATTCATTAATGAGCTTTAGAATTCCTGTTTTGCATAGCGATTTCTCATATCCTGGTTTGTATTCATTCGGATATGCACACTTTCATCGACATACACATGGGTTATTGAGATTAGGAATTTCATTCATGAAATAGCGTTAAAGCATTTCCAATTATTGACAGTGAAAAATAGAGGAATCGGTACATACCAGGCAGGTGTTAAAAATGAAAAGGTAGGTAAGTAAGTGGGTGGGTGTATAGCGAATATCCGCTAAACTAAGAAGCCGAGAGCTAATAAGCATTTATTCTTTTCGGCTCTTTATCCTATTCGATTTGCGGTCATATTTTCATTTCATTTACTCCTTAGTTTTGGGGTACATGTAAGAACGAAACAGAACTAAATGTTTCAAAAGCCCAAACTGATAAATATCGAGCTTCAAGTTCAAGTCCATCTTTTAAAAGTGAATTTTTGACTTTAGCAATACTTCCCTTATCCGCAAACAAATCGCTAAGTAGTATACTGAAATACTACGGATTTTGGTTATTATGATTGAAACAGTGAAAAGGCGTGTTGATTTCCAAAGTGATGTAGATACTGGCGAGGAATTCCTTAAAATGCTTGTGTTATACGTGAAAAAGTATGTACCCTAAATTTACCTAACTGTACAAAACTTTATTTTTGGAAAATTCTTATCTGTTTTATTTAGTCGACTTACTTTGTCCCGCAGACTATTCTTATTAATGTTCTGTTTACTTTATTTACTAGATACATTAAATACAGATACAGATACAGCTTGTATCTCAACAAGCAATTTGATAGGGATTTTACCAAAATACGTGCTTTAACAACATACCTATGTACAGCCTCAGAGGAAGAAAAAAGCAGTTTACCATAAGCAAGGTTCGATTCGGAAAACATCGGAAGAATTCCATGACGTTGCGTTCACAATATACGCCTTGGAAAGGTCTGAAAAGTTCAATGATTTGAATCCCCGCTATGGCAATGAATTGTTCAGTCTGACTACTTTTCCATAGGTACTTTGGCCTACAGGTGGCTAGTATGACAGAATAATTATTTTTCCAATATGTCTTGTAATATCACTCTGGCTTCATTTCAAAGCTGTGTGCTAGATAGGGAGATTCTTCACTGCTTTGTGCATGGTAGCCGAGCGGTAAAACACACGTGTCTAGTAAGTGGACCAACATAAGTTCGAAAACTTCATGTGCATGTTTGTTTTCATTATTGTTACTTTAACGGCAATACCACATGTACTTCTTGCAGAAGATAAATAATACTATTTTAAATACATTCATTTATAAAAATACAAACATATTCTTGTCGTTTACAAAATATTGGTAAGGATATTAGAAAATTACCTTAATATTGGTTGTGTAAACACTCGGCCTCATTCATTTGTTATGAATGTTGTTGGCATATGATGCGAAGTATCCTCGCGTGAAAATTTCACTAGGCATTTGTTCTCATCCATGCCCCGCAGAATGGGGGCAGTAATAGAAACAGAGGGTTTAAATACCGATACTAATTTAATTTCTCTTTTACTTGATTTTACATAAGAAATAAAATTGGCATTTCATTTAGTTTAGAAACAGAGTAAATTGCTTCGCTTTTTATGCGTGAGCATAAATGCCATAAAATCAATAAAACGTTAGCAATTGAAAGCTATATTACAATGTGCATAATTCATATTTCGTATTTCTACAATAAAAATCCAAATGATGTTCAGGATACGAACCTTTGTAGGTCTAGCTCTTACATACTTATCTATAGCTTAAGGATTCAGTAGAACGGAGCTACAGAGGCGCGTCCCGTGACATTGTAAACCGTTTTTCTAAGGCTATATATGTTAGCCAGCCTCTGTGAACACCCTAATTCAATTCATGACCACACAAATAAGCTGAATTTCAAAGACATTTAGAGTTCAAAGATTTTATAAGAAACAAAATATGTGCAATCCCATATAAACTTAGGTATATTTCGAATTCTTTAGCAACTGTTGCGAGTTCGATTCAAAATGCCTTGGAGACTATTTAGTTGTTTGTAGAACTGCGCGAACCTGTAATGGGCAGATATGATCGTGTGGACGCTGCCCATCGGATATTAAGATGTTCTACCACTTATCTACGTTTCACGGTGGGGCCATAAAACCAAGACAGGACACTTCAACACAGCTCTTTATGCTTGAAACTGAGCCCATGGCACATAAAGTTTACAGTTACCCCACTTCAGGATAAGGGAAAACCTCAGAAATAACCTAATCCAGATAGCTCACTCTAACCGAGATTCAAATTTGAGACCTCTTGAAGGTGAGGCAGACACCGTTTTCCCATAACACAGAGGCCGTTCCCCTGGGGTTCCCGTAATTATTGCACCATTTTGCACGTTATGACTTTCATTGCTATACTTTTAAAGAACATATTTAATTTTGACATTGAAACTAACTGCCATCTGGTGTAAGGTACGATACGAGTGGCTAACCTATCAAACCAGGTATCACAGTAACGAATTCCGGTAAATATACATTCTGCATTCAATAGAAACTGTGGTACATATTTTAGTGGATTCAATTAAAGCAATCGGCGTGATAGTCCATTAAATTCAGATATTTAACATTTTTATGCTGCAGCAAAAATGGTCATTCGCAGGATTATGCGGTTAATGGCGTAACAATAATGCTGCGGTATCATGTGTTCGGATGCAGAGCGGCGATAGCCTCAGTGGCTCGAACCCCAAGTAACCTTTTTCCTATTTCAAGATAACGTTTATACATTATTGGCTCAGAGAAGGACGCTAGGGAGAAACCTTTACGAAGACCACCGCCGCCGTCGCCAACACCACCACTACCTTAGACACGCAAAACTCCTTACACCGTAATCTAATGCTTCAGTCCTGAAACACATGACTATAGAGAAAAGTCTATCGACAGCAATAAAACCCACGGCCATAGTGAGAGGTCGTCGGAAATGAACCGAAACCTCCGAAATGCGAACCGCACATATTGCTGCCGAAGCAATTTACTGGGTACCTGTAGAAGGTACACGGAGTGCAATTTTCGTCCAGAAATACCCAGAATTCACTAAGAACCCTCCAAAGTTTTACTGTGAAAAATATACCCAATTCAGCTGATCTGGTTGACTTCGTTAAACTCTGGCTCAAGGTCACGAGTTCAAACCGCGCAGAGATCGATGGTTTTTAAGTAAGCTTAAAGCCAACATCCCCACGTCGGTAGGTTAACTAGATATAAAAAACCTGCAAAGGGGGAATTTCGGGACACAAGCAGAACTGATTCTATCCTTGCAGTTGATAGTGTCTTTATAAAACAAGATGGCCGCGCCGTGGCTCAGTGGTTAGACCGCTTGGCTCTCACCCAGGTAGCCTGGGTTCGATACCAGGCGACCGCAAAGTGAGATTTGTGCTGGACAACACGGCGCTGGGGCGGGTTTTCTCCGAACCTCCGGTTTCCCCCGCCATCTCATTCCACCGGTGCTCCATCTTCATCTCATGTATCATCAGTGTCACCGCCTGCGGTGCCGTATGTAGTAAAATTGGGCGTTAAACACTACACACAATTATAAAACAAGATGATAACGTATACAAGTTCAAGTGAGAAATTTTGTAAAAGTGCCAAATTTCCCATTTGGGTAGGAAATGTTTAAGGTTGCCAAGCGAGGATTTAAAGCACTCTTCCACCCCAAGCTACCTTTGGATGGAAAATGTTCTGTTGTGTTTAATTTTTTAGGGAATTGCGCTTCTGTTTTTTTGTGTAATTTTACGTCTTCCAACGTTAAGTCATATCAGACGATGAATGGAATAGATGAAATGATACTCAAATGAGCCCAGGGTCCATAGAGCTTAGAGTTACCCGACATTCGTCTTTCAGGATAAGGGAAACCCCGGAAAAACCTTATCCAGGTAACTCACCCTGACCGAGATTCGAACTCGGTCAGGGTGAGTTACCTGGAGAAGTTTTTCCGGGGTTTTCCCTTGAATGTCATATGCTTGACATTTAACATGACTAATGAAATATATATTTTGATTTCTGCTAATAGCCTCTAAAGTCCTCTTGATACCGTAAGCTGTATTTTTTTTTTCTTTCAAAGTATTTCATACTGTATGTATCAATTGTCAGGTTCATCTGGTGGAAGACGCTTGAAAGTTTATTTCCACGGTTTTGTTACTGTTTATTCCTCTTTATTTCGAGTAAGAGTTGAGGTTTTTATCTCCTCGTGTGTATACAAGCAAAATTGCTCGATTTTAACATTTTCAGAGCAATTACATGTTGTGAATACCATAATGTGGATAACAGAACACATTTCAGTTAATGTCACATTATATACGAAGTAGAGTTAGAGATGTCTTCGACGCTTGTGATGACCTGACCAAGTTGCCGGAGGCTGGCTGAAAGGCTCTCTCCAGCGGGAACCAGGGAAAGCTCGACTCAGCAATGGAGTCTCAGATGGCCAACGTCTGGCGAAGCCGAAAAAAAAGTTACAACGCGCAAGCCTCTGGGTCATCCTACCTTGCTGACGCGCAGCACCGCAATTTTCTCGTAATAAGAAAGAGGAAGGTGAATTGAAAGAATATGGGAGAGAGGAGAGTCACTCTCCATCACTCCAGCATTCGCGTTGCTGACCAGGGAAATACCATGAAAAACTTGTAATCTTGTGGAAGGGCCAATAAGAATCCAATGCCTCTTGATTTCGAGTCTCACGCGTTACTGCGGAGAGCCGTCTCGTTCTGTTAATACCTGAATTGTGCCTAAGAATATGAAACGGATGAAAAAAGTTACCACCAAGAGAGAGATCCGACACTCCGCTCTTATTCTTCAGTTTTGTTGCCACCTATGTTCACCTTGCTCCAGTGAAGTTCATTCTACATTACGCACCGTAGTTTCCAAGAAAGCTCCAACGCACGATTGTATTTTTAACTTTGCTTTGAAGAATCTTCCAGCAAAGTTTCATTCTTCCATACGCTGATTCGTTTGGGCCACTTCCCTTCCCCATGGACATATGCATACATCATTGTCCTTCGCAAACCTGGAAAACTGTCCAACCTTTCCTTCAGCTGTCATTCTATAAGTCTCCTGTCAGCTGTTTTTAAGGTGGTAAAAGTTCCTCTTAAAACGCGTTACCAATTTTCGCACTAACTGATATTGCCACCATTTCAGTCCAGCTTTCACACTAACATGCCACTGATTATTAGCATTTAAGCCTTCGATAAAGTGTGACACACAGGACTTCTTTACAAACTTTGCCAAGTAATTTCTCAGATTATGTGTATCACCTTGTTGATTCCTTTCTTTTAGATCGCGCACCTCCTCCGTTAAATCGAGATATAAAAGTTCAATTTCTATACCTATTTATGCTGGTTATCTAGATGAATTGTGGGAACACAGCTCTTTAATATCTCTTCTACGACCTGCCTGCCTTACCTATTCAGTAACTGTGGCCATGCAACCTGATGACACAGCTCTCTTCAGCTCAGATGCTGATATCCTTGCTGTCTCTACCGATGTTAAACCAGTGAATGTTTTAACATCAAATGTTAAGACATAATTTTTACTCTTCGCCGAACGACATAGCCTTCCCGTTACACTACATGGAATATCGCACCCTGCTTTGTGCGTAGTTCTCTACTTCATTCTTCAGTACTATTAAGGGAAGTGATTAAGGTCGACCTCACTCCTTACGTTTCAATGGCAGTGACCTTATTTTATTTTCAAATTTATTATATTTTATTATATATGAATTTTCCTGTGTTTCATTTTCTTTTCGCCTGTTTCATCACAAGTCTTTATTGCGTTAAGTGCTGCGCTGAGTGACTATTACCAACAAACCAAACAAATGAAAGCGGGACTTAACAAATGAAAAGAAAAACCACAGAAAACAAGTTAACTATACACTACTGCTCTTGTCCCATTTATTTTTTTCTATCTGGCCCTTCGTACATGCGCTGCGCTATAAATAATTTAAAATTGCCTCTTGAATTAAGTGATTTAATTTTATTTTTCTCTTCTCTGTTCTCTTAATCATTACTTCGTAATGCATTCTCACCGTGTTTCTTTTCTTTTTCCATGTTCCATCTTCCCTATTCATATTATTGTCTTCTCATTGTCTCCGTGTGCGCTGCAGAAAGTCTGTATTCTCTTCTTTTGTCCTTTCTGTCCGCTCGTTTTCTTAGCTTTTTTTTTTTCCTTCTCTTTCTCTTCACTGCCCGGTTGTGTCGGGCAGAAACAATTTGCTTGATCTCTCGGCTATGTAATCAGTATTCATGTCGAGAGAACAGTCGATGTATCAGCTTCTTTCCGGTCCAATCAGAGAACCTGTCCGTCTCTGGCATACCATCGGGCACACGCCGATCATACACAATATGCGGCGCCGTCAGCTTGTCCGGCTTGTAGGGGAAAGTCGCCTCTTCAGTCTATTGCTTCTGAATTCTTACTGCAGTATCTAAGGTGCGTACTTCCTTTTTGTTAAATAGGCAGTTGATGCAGATATTATACAAGTATTTGCAAATACAATCGAAAAGAGGGCTCCATGTTAGCGAGCAAGAGATTCTCAGTTCAATTCCGGTCAGTTACCCGATCTTACTTTAGGGCTGTCCCTGGTCGATAGGCGAATGACTTTGGTTTTCTATCTGCCCAGAGTACCTTTCCATCTCTTTCCTTTCATTTCCTTTCCTTATCTCTGTGGTTCTCGATTGCATGGCTTATTGCAATACCGGACAGGGAGGGCACATGCTTACTCAAATGAAGGAGCCTCCATGGAAGCTAGATGGCTGCTTTGACGATAGGTCTCATCGCAGTAGGACATATCGCACTTGGAACTGTTCATGACTTTCTTGCGCCCATGCGTTTCATCTCGCTAACGTGTGAAAGAACCCATTATAGTAACGGAAATATCTTGTGTTCTGCTGCTAGCTATGCCATTGGTGACAAACGGAGAACATGTTTTACGTTCATGAAGCCAGCAAATTAACAGCCAGGCGAGAGCGTAAGGCTCACATTGTTGATCTTGATATGAAAGCAGGTAATGGCAAACTGGCGACATCAACCGGTCGCCACACCCTATACAAATTAGCTGCCACTTGGCAGGTCATTTGTAACCTATTTTCTCTTTTTGGAAGACAAAATACATTACTGTAGTACTACCATTCTGTTTCGCCATATTTTGCAAATGATGCTGTATTAATCAATTGTAAGATGAGACAGATCTGACGTCATCTTATTCAGCTTGAAGTTCTGTATAGACACTCGTCCCAGTACCCAGTGTACAGAGAACTGGCATTCACTATTGCAGAGAGCATTAAAATATATGTACTAGTACTTCCGCTTCCGAACCTATCTTCCTTTACCAGCCATAGATAAATAAACACTAGAGAGTTTGTATCAGTCATTATCGAGAATTGTACCAGAACTACACGTCGTGATATTTCTGAACTCAAACACACCAGTTTGAGGGAGAGAGAGAGAGAGAGAGAGAGAGAGAGAGAGAGAGAGAGAGAGAGAGAGAGAGAGAGAGAGAGAGAGAGAGAGAGAGAGAGAGAGAGAGAGAGAGAGTGAGACTTCATTTGTCCTTAAGTGATACTTGTCTTTAAACATGAAAACTTTCATCGAGAAATTCCACACACTCAAGACTAGCCTTTGCACAAAAAACTTATATTAATTATTTTCTCAAAAAAAGCTACAGCTGATTGAAATGTTAAGTATATTGAACATTAACATCTTGAACTTTCTCCGACTATTTTATAGAGCCATCTGTATTCTGAGTGATTTCCGAGTAATTTGATATAATTAATAAATCTTTGCATTTTTTTTTAATTTACGTCCTCCAACGTTAAGTCATATAGGACGATGAATGAAATGGGTGAAATGATGCTCAAATGATCCAGGGGTCCATGGAGCTTAGAGTTACCTGACATTCATCTTTCAGGATAAGCGAAAACCCCGGTAAAACCCGTATCCAGGTAACTCCCCTGACCGAGATTCAAACTCGGGACCTCTTGAACGTGAGGCACGCACGCTACCATTTACGCTACCGAGGCGGGATAAACCTTTACATGATAAACGCATAGCCACTAAAATATGCAACTTTTCAATTAATGTTCTTTTTAATCCACTTCCCGTTCATACTGCTGTAATGGCGAATTTCCTGGATTCATCCCTGGTGACGTAAGTTAAGTGCACGCTTTTGTGCTCAAGTTGTTCTCGGGAAGAAACCACATTAATTAGGAAATTAATTGGGTAAAGGAAAGGTAACTATTTAACTTGATTATGTATTTATCTGTGCTTCTTAAGTCTACGGTTTTCCATTTTTAAGGCCGCTCCCAGTATCTGTCGCATTTTGCCAAGATGGTCCTTTCCCGAAATGGAAATCCGTCGACTTAAGAATCACAGATTAATATAGCTAGGTAATCAAGTTAAGTAATTACCTAACTGACCCAATTAATTTTCTATACTCACGCCTTCTCCTGACTTGGCATTTAATTTACTGAAACAGCATTTTTTTTCTCAGTAATGCGAATTTTGATAGTGTTTCGTCTTTGTTTATATTTGTATTATATCCAGTGATTATTTTGTGGTGATAATGTTTAATAAATATCCTGATGATGGGAGAGTTGCGTATTCCCGAAACGTCTATTTATAATCGTCTTTTCACCTGGCTTGCTTCCCGAGAACAACTTGAGCACATTCGTCGCCAGAAAGGCTTCAGCTCTTATTTTGCACATTTTGTAATTTACTTCTCGTGTATGCATATCGTTATTAAGTGTGCTAACTTGTGATGTATTTACAGGTATTATTACATACCTTAAATATAATTTTTGATAGCTGAGTTTTACAATTTATATGGTTTTACTTCCTTTTTATTTGCTAATCCTATTTACTTAGACGTTACAAGGATTAAATCGTAGGTCAGCTGTAATTTATCATTTGTATATGGTCAACGACCAAGTATGAACAGTAATTTGACCAATAAGCTGTATGCTATTAGGTCATATACTAGTTTGATTTTTGTGTAAAGAATATTTATAAAATTCATTATAATCTATCATAGTAATGACTATACGTAGGTTACCAAAATTGGCAATCCCGAAAGTAGAAGGTACTCGACAAGTCTTGTATTTTTAAAGGAATTCTCGTTCTCCAGTGAAGCGCTTACCACATTCCTATCACAGTACAATATTGTAAACCCTTCGGAAGGATTAGCCTTTTCAAATAGTCATTGTTAGCTGTTCTTCTTGGGTGGACTTTCAGTAACATATATTTGTTACCGTTTTCATACATATTGTGAGCAAATCACAAGTCGATATCGCTAAACTTCAGATTGCTTATCGTTAATAAATTGAACAGAAGCTTCATTTTATATTGATGCTATATTAAGCAAGTTAATATGTAGTTGTAATGAGTAGAGAAAGGCGTGTGAATCTGACGCATTATATACTTTAAATTCTTTTAATACAAACACAAAATTAAATTGCATTATGAAGATATTAGTTTTGATACTTTAATAACTTATCCTTAACACCAGTTTACAAGTAACCGCAGATAAATTAAACCTATTTGCTTTAGTGGTTAGCTGGTTAATAGCTACGCTCCAAAACCAGAGATTCTGGTTTGTTTTTACGGTCTTCTGATCAGTATTCTGTATTACTTGCATACATACATAAAGATTACAAACACACAAATATCCGTGAGCAAGGCAGTACTCTATGCCTGATTACCACTGCCTCAAAACTCCAAAGAAGGCACTTAACGAACATTGGTATTTTTTTAATGATTCTTACTCATTCCCTCTCGAGTAAGTGAAAAATATGTGAATGTGAATCTTTTTGCTTATACTTGCACTACCTAGGTACTGTTGCCTCCTTATATTGGTCATATTGAAACTTTTGTGCTGGAATTTAGGCAATGAATAGCGTTATATTCAAATTCGGAACCTATACTCAGCATTTGTGGCAACTCCAAATGCTCTGCTAGCTTCGTCTTCAATATAAATGCTTGGTACTTAGACATAGGATTAGGATTTCACTACGGAGGGTATTTAGTACATAGGCCACCTTGCTGGGCCCATTGTGCCTATGCCCCCAGGTGGAGCACCTCCGCGGGGCAGGATGCAGCGAGAGGAGACAAATGGCAGTCGACTTAAGGAGCCAAGACAGTGCAGAGGGCAGGATCCCTACAGTTTACTTAGACTTCTCCCGACAGGCTAGGATAACGGACACGCTTCCTACTGCGGGAAGCCAACGAGCCCCAAAGGTCCCTGGTTGGCGGTGCCGATATGGTCCCAGCAGAGGTGCGGAGACCGGCAACCGATCTACCGGAGAAGGACATAGCTTACCTCAGAACACATCGTCCCGCCATGCACGGCCGAGACACCCACCATGAAAGCGACCACCAAATGAGAGATGATGTGAAATCATGGAGATGGAATGGAGGAACAGGAAATTCGGGGGACATAATTAACGCACCCAGCATTTGCCTAGTGACCCAGGAAAACTCCCGTAAAATACCATGGGGCAGGTAGGTCGATCACGGGAATCGAACCCGGGCCTCCCAAATGCGGACCACAGACGAAACCGCCACCCACCTCGTTAGCGTAGATGTAAGTGTGTCTGCCTCACGTTCAAGAGGTCCAGAGTTGGAATCTCGGTTAGGGTGAGTTACCTGGATAAGGTTTATTCCGGGGTTTTCCCTTATCCTGAAAGGCGTATGTCACTTAACTCTAAGCTTCATGGATCCCGGACTCATTTGAGCATCTTTCACCCCTTTCATTCATCGTCCGATATGATAACGTTGAGGACGTAAATGAAAAAAGAGAGCGAGAAAAGAAAAAGTAACCGCCTTAGCCATCGGAGGCGGTACTTGCCCGTTGAGTACCTCGTTGAGTCCTCCCGGCACTCAACACCTCATATGATAGGATATGTGATGGTGAGGGCTACGGATGGGAGGTTTAAAACAGTTCGGAGTTTTGCTCAGGGTAGGTCTGCATGTATTCTCTCTTTTGGGTTTCAGGGAGTATTGTTGCACCTTTCACTCGCCAAAAGAGCGAGTTATTTTCTTGCAAATATCAAACGTTGCCATTGCACAAATTTCCCCTTCCTTTCGCCGAATTTTGGACACTTTAGGGGTCATCTGACCCGTTACTCGTTCCTTATAAGTTGTGTTTCATCCCTACTCTTAAATTTTATCGCAATTTTGAGTTTCTGAGGTATGTATTCCATGCAACTTTCTCTTATGCACAGTCTAGGTAATTAATGCGGAATCACGCTTGCAAAAGTATAGCTTAAATCCCGGTGTCTGTTCTCTACATCACGTATCATGTGCAAATCAAAGCTAAGGCGGGCGAAGAGTTGTCGCTTGGGTCTAGCCTTGGGCGATACTCGAACAATGCCCCTTTGTCGGCTCAACACAAGGAACATTCCTGTGGGGGTAAATGTTCATTTGTCCGGTTCTCTTTATACGTTGGGTTAACGTGCTTGCAATAAAATATATGTATTAGGATTGCCTGTTTAGTTTCTGCACCTATATATTAGATAATTATCCCTTATATTTGTTATAATTTAGCTTAATTTGTAGTATGATATCTATCCACCCTTAATTATGCATTTAATATGACTTTCGCGGTTATTGTGCTAATTTTACTACGCCTAACACGGACGGTATCACATCCCGCTCAGTCTATTATGCATATGTAGACATAAGTCAGGAGATACAGTTATGTGATTATTTTATTGATCAAAGGAATTAATAAGTTCATCTATGGTTAACCATTTTTCGTGTATTACGCGGACAAATTGAAAAATTGAGCAAATTAATGAAACCTACTTTTAATAGTGAACTGTAACTAAAACAGTATTTCGTGCACACACATTTATATTATGTTTAAAATAAAAATTTCAGACTCATAGAGCTACAAAGGTAATTTTGTGTTTGGTATACCGAACCTGATTAATTTTACACCTAGAAGCTTAATGTCTTAAATAAAGGATTTGACATTATAGTTAATGTTTTGTATTGCCAGATTATGTTCATGTATGTATTGGTAAACTTTTGTAATGAAGTGGAATTAACGTCATTTCCGATGCACGTGGCTCTTGTAGTTAAAATAAGCTTAAAATGTAATAAGTAAAATAAATGTCAATAATGAAATAGAATTTATTTATATTAATTGACTTATTCCGCCGAAGTTTATGTTTATTGTATAAACATATACAGCAACTCCGTAAAGCCAGTTTTCTTTTTCCAAATCTCTGGCAGACGCACCATTTTGCTCACAAAACTTTGGCTATGTAATGAAGTGCACAGTCACAATTGGACCAGAGCATTTAAATCTGATTCCCTATTCTCTTTCTATACGGCACCATCCTGTTCTTTGCCCGCGTCGGTAGCGTAGAAGGTACCGTGTTTACCTCACGTTCAAGAGGTTCCGAGTTCGAATCTCTATCACGGTGAGTTACCTGGATAAGGTTTTTTTCGGGGTTTTCCCTTATCCTGAAAGACGAATTTTAGGTAACTCTAAGCTCCCCAGACTCAATTGAGCATCATTTCACCATTCATCGTCTGATATGACAATGTTGGAGGACGTAAACTGCAAAAAAAAAAAAAAAAAAAAAAAAAAAAAAAAAAAATCCTTTTATGATCCTCTACCCTTTATGCCATTCTAGGCGTCGGGTGAGGGAACTACATCTGGGGTCAGAGAAAGAAATCCAGAGATGGGTGATCAGCCCGGTCCCCAGAATGCGAGTGAGGTAGGTAGATGAACAGAATCAGGGTGAAGTGGGTGAAAGCAAAGATAACAGAGCAGTTGGTGGAATGATGGCGGGGAAAACCGTAGGTCCCAGAGAAAATCATCCCCAGTGCCGTGCTGTTCATCACAAATTTCACTTTGCGGTCTCCTGGAATTGAAGCTGGACCTATTGGTGAGACTCAACCCTAAAACTCCCATCGAAATGTCAAAACAACCTGTCATTCTATTATTCACTTCTCCTGTTCCAAAGGAAGCAGCTAATGTCTTCATTAATACAGTATGGGCTAAAATCTTATTGGGGTGTGGAATATACATCAAAGCACAAAATGCCTCGGGTTCGATCTCACCCTGGGGTGTGTGGATTATAAGTATTTTATGTCCCGGTTATAGGACCGCTGCCCATTGAGCAACCTGCGGAATTTGAGAAGCTACGATAGGCAGCGAATCCCGCTCGAGGAAGGCCAAATTTCTGGCAGGGGTTCCCACATGTAATCCCCGACCACATTTGACCATATTTAATCTCCGTATCGGTTGGATGATCGCCCACCTCTGCCTTGTGCATGTGTTTGTGAGGCTGGAAGTTGGCAGTCTCAGGCCCACTTCGCGCTTTTCTCGTGAATTATTATCGATTAGATACCAAATACATCGGGAAGGGGCTTGTACAGTTTAAGACCTCGTGCATAGAGAATGATAACCATTAAACATACCATAATTGCGAGAGAGAGGAAACCTGGTGTATATTCGGTAGCTTAAATTACGAAGGAGGTGGTGGAGAAGTACTTAGCATAACGTTTACCCCTTGGAATGAGATGACAAAGAGAATCTTGGGCTTCACATACTCTCAAGAACTAAATGGAGAGGAAGTCATTTGATGTTGCTGGAACGATAAGAGTTTAAATTAGGTCAGGTGTGAGACAAACACAAATGTACATATTTTGAGATTTACAGAGTAGTATCATTCCACACCGATAAAATATTGACTTTTGTAACCTCATCCCCTAGCGTCACTTCACACCAAAAAAGAAGATATTAATATCTTATGAAAAGCGTAGGACAGAATAAAGATAGGGAACCAAGTGGCCGTTATCGCAGCAATATCGAGAACAAGCGTCCTGCTTACGTCACATCTGGACAACGATGTCACGATTTAATCTCTGTATCACGACTCGAACTGTACGCTGAAGGCAGGGGCATTATTTTGTTTTACACGGAGTAACTCGTGCTACGATAATTGACAGTGAGGTGTCATTGAAACAAATTAGCACTCGGTAAGAGTAATGAGATAAAGTCTACGGCTAATGAACTTGTCCAGGGTACTCTGTAGAGGTGTTAATTCTTGTTGCCACGATGTACAGATGTGCCTTTGTGGTAACTAGGAATGGAGAACAAAACGCTGTAAACTGACTCAGATGTAACTATGGAAATAAGACCAATGAAAACGCATTTGTTCGTAAAGGCAATACATATTGTTTCGCAACATGTGAAAAGCTTGCGTTACTGATCAGTTCAGTTCAATGGTGATACAAAATGTACAGAAGGTGCTCAGGTTAAATAATGACCGCTTAATTACACGCCGTAGGATATGTCCAGAAGGTTCCTCTACTGATTGCAATCCCGTATATAATTCCATCCACCTTCACAACCTGAAGGAGAAATTGTAAATGTACTCATTAATGCTTATTGGTTCTGCGTGTAGATTTAGTTCATGTATAAAATATTCTTATCAGAGCAGATTTCCATAGCTATTTTACTCTTTGAGCCGCACATACCGATGTCTAGAGCAGAATAGTTAGTGTTTTGTCCGCACTAAATGACTTACATAATATGGCATAGTGACAACAGTTCGCTTTCTTTTAATATCCTCCAAGGTAGATCATACCGTTTGTTCAAGAAAATGGGAGAAATAATCAAATGAACCCAGGGTCCAATATGCTCATATACCATTGTCCAATACTTGAAATTCATTTTTCAGGATAAAGGAAAACAAACCTTATCCGGATAACTCCCCCGACCGAGTATCGAGCTTTGTATCTCTTGAATGTGAGGCAGACACGTTATCTCCACACTACAAGGTGGGCTAATAACACTATCTAGAAATGTCCTATAGTACAATATTTTATTAATTTTGATCAAAATATTTCCATTATTTTTAAAAAATGATTAACCAACGCTTAGCTTTTGGGTTCTGATGTTTGCACACACACACACACACACACACACACACACACACACACACACACACACATACACACACATACACACACACACACCACTCTGGATTGGATTAAGGTTCTAAGGGGATTCGGCACTGCGACCAGTCAGTCCTTGTGCTCCAAGTGGGGCCTCCCCGGGAGAAAGGATGAGGTGACAGGAATCAAGGGCAGCCGACCCAAGGAACCATGACATTGCAAAGGGCAGTTTTTTTGTGTGTAATTTAGGTCCTCCAACGTTAAGTGATATCGGACGATGAATGAAGTGGATGAAATGATGCTGAAATGAACCCGGGGTCCATAGAGCTTAGAGTTAACCGACATTCGTCTTTAAGGAACAGAAATTGAGGAAAATAGTAGAACAAGATTTAGAAGAAGAACAGGCTGCTTTCCGAATGGGTAGACAAACCCAAGACCAAATTTTCTCATTGAGAATGATAATAGAGAAAGCTATAGATAGAGGAAAGGATATTTATTTAGGATTCTTAAATTTGAAAGCAGCATTCGATCCATTACCTAGGGAAGAAATTTGGAGAGCTCTAAAGAACAAAAAAGTACCTATGAATTTTATTGAAGCAATACAATCAGTTTATCAAGAACCAAAAGGGATAATAAGATTAGATGGACAAGAATCAGAACCATTTCTGATGAATAGAGGAGTTAAACAAGGAGATAGCCTCAGCCCACTCTTATTTATTATTGTGATGGATGAAATATGGAAAATTTGCAAAAGAAGAACAGCAAGAACTATGATAGGATATAGAATTTAAGACCAGTTTGGGCACAATCGTTGATATATGCTGATGACATCATATTAATAGCAAATAGTAATAATAATTTACAATTAGCGCTAAATGAATGGAAAGAAGAATTAACTAGAAAATGTTTAGAATTAAACATACCCAAAAGTGAAACCATGTATATAGGAAGAAAAGAAGAAGAAGTTAAAATGTAATGATGAAATCTTATAACAGGTAGACAGTTATGAATACCTGGGTACAATTATAAATAAGGATGGAAAAATAGAGCAGGAAATTTTAAACAGAATAAGAAAGGCCCATTCTGTCTACTATCAGATTAATAATACTATTGTGGGAAAAAAGGAAATAACAAAAGATACAAAAATTATAGTATTTAAAACAATAATACTACCAATTCTATTATATGGAGCAGAGAGCTGGACTCTCCTACAGAAACAAGAAAGCAAAATAAGAGCTATGGAAATGAGATATTTAAGACGAGCTGTGGGGAAGACAAGAAGAGATATGATTAGAAATGTAACAATAAGGGAAGAGTTGGGTACACACTCCGTTAAAGAAATATTGGAAAAAAGACAACTTAAATGGTATGGGCATGTACTCCGCATGTCAGAAGAAAGAAAACTCAAACAATATTTAGAAGCAAGACCAGGAGGTAAAAGAATTAGGGGAAGCCCACACGTGATGTATCAGGAATACATTGAGAAGTTGGGGAAGGATAGAGGGAAAACCATGACAGAAATGAAAAGAATGATGATGGACCAGAAAAATGGAGGAAATGGGTAGGAGAGGCTTGTACTCCACGCTTAACAGCACAAATGAGTTAGAGAAAGAAGAAGAAGAAGAAGAAGAAGAAGAAGAAGAAGAAGAAGGAGAAGGAGAAGAAGGAGAAGAAGGAGAAGAAGGAGAAGAAGAAGAAGAAGAAGAAGGAGAAGAAGGAGAAGAAGAAGAAGAAGAAGAAGAAGAAGGAGGAGAAGAAGGAGAAGAAGGAGAAGAAGGAGAAGAAGGAGAAGGAGAAGAAGGAGAAGAAGGAGAAGGAGAAGGAGAAGAAGGAGAAGGAGAAGAAGGAGAAGGAGAAGGAGAAGAAGGAGAAGGAGAAGGAGAAGGAGAAGAAGAAGGAGAAGGAGGAGGAGGAGGAGGAGGAGAAGGAGGAGGAGGAGGAGGAGGAGAAGGAGGAGGAGGAGGAGAAAGGAGGAGGAGGAGAAAGGAGGAGGAGGAGGAGAAAGGAGGAAGGAGGAAGGAGACCTCTTGAACGTGAGGCAGACATGCTACCATCTTCGCTACCGAGGCGAGCACAGCAGAGGACAGTGTCCCTACATTTTACTTAGATGGAAACTTTCCCCGGCAGGCCAGAACAACGAACATTCACACCCAACTATGGTTCAGAAACAGTTCCACCACGAGACCTATGTTCGGAGACCGGCAATTGTCTTACCACAGGAGAAAGTTTTACTCAGAGCATATCATCAGTTCATGCACTGCCGAGACTCCCGCCGACTGTTCTACGCTGAAAGAGACCACCAGAGGAGAGATGATGTGAAATTGTAATGGAGATGAGATGAAAAGACAGGAAATTCTAGAGATGTAATTAACCTATCCAGCATTCACCTGGCGACCCAGAAAACTCCAAAAAAATCCCATGGGTGAGGTAGTCAGCCACGGGAGTCGAACCCCAGCCTTGCGATTGCGGGGCCCAGACGAAACCATCCCAAATACTTACGGAACCTTTTTCAAAATGCTTAATATATGGCATTCAAAACGGGTATTTTCAACGAGATATTTATATAACTTTTTTTTTTTGGTGGAATGTAATATTTCCTCTCCTTATAAATGTGCATAGAGAGAAAGTAAAAATCAAGAAGGTTGAAGGGATTCTGTTTTTTCATATAACTGTTGAGGATTTTCTTGGTTGCTGTAAAACCAGAATATCATTATTTTCTAGAAATACGTTCACCAGTTTTGGTATTTAATTTACGCAAACAAGCACAGTGGCTGATAAAACTGTCGGCAATGTACCAAGGCACTTGTTAACCGTGCACAACGTAGTAGACAAGCTGTCAGCATCTATGTACTGTGTATAACACAGCGCAAACAGGCGCTGAGATTTCAGTACGTGTTCTGGTATTGATTGGATATCGGGATTGTTATGTCAGTGTCAACAGAGCTATGTTGGTAACACTGGATTTGTAAGCGATATCGCGAGCGGCTTATCGTTGGATTTGCCTAGAGACAACTTGTTCCTAGCGGATCAACCGCTGTATTAGGCAATCGTAACTCCTGAACAAGCAAACACGAGATAGGGAAACCAAGGTTTGGATACAACTCCACTATGAATCTGTTCTTAAAGCTGATATATGAAGAGTACACCTAGAATGTTGTTTTATAAAAGTATAAATGTATAGCTCTAGGTCTTCCAATAAACATGTTACGGGACATTTCACCTTCCTGCATAATCTCACAATTTGAAAAACATGTGAAGGTTTATTTGGCCCTCTGTAAAATTCATTGGCACGTGAGAGAAAACAGCATGTACGTATTAATTATTAACAATCCGGATTGACCCTAGATTAAAACTTTTAATTCCAGATTTTTGCCATAAAAGTAACAAGTGCTTTAGCAAGTTGTTCTAAAATTCCTGCAGGCATCGGGTTTATTGTAGTATTTGTTCCTATATAGTAGAGTACATTTGAATAGGGGCTATAAGGCAACTTTTAAATTCAAGTCGATTAAAATACTTGAACTATAATATTAACTTACTATATAAATCACTATTATAACTCTCCAGCAAGAGGACATGTCAATATTATAGATTATAGAAAATACATTATGAAGTAATTCGTTACTCATAGCTGCCTTTAGTTATCTTAATATCGATGGAGACGATAGGATCTCTCTCCATTTCATTTATTATTCGACGTGTTGAACCGATAACACACAGAGAGAGAGAGAGAGAGAGAGAGAGAGAGAGAGAGAGAGAGAGAGAGAGAGAGAGAGAGAGAGAGAGAGAGAGAGAGAGAGAGAGAGAGAGAGAGAGAGAGAGAGAGAGAGAGAGAGAGAGAGAGAGAGAGAGAGAGAGAGAGAGAGATGATCAGCTATTGCTACTTTCATTTAGACCTATCAGCATGGCAAGTAATTGTCTAATTTAATTTTAAATTAATTATTGTATAATCATGTACAAGTAATTTATTATCTTCGATGTACCAGAGAAAAGAATACCGTAACATTGGTTTAAACCTTCTCTCTGCCATCCGCGACAATACTGATACTATATCAGTGTTACAAGAAATCCATCATTGTTGCAATGCCATAAGGAGTAAACTAGAGTAACAACCTGATTACATAAGAGAATGCATGAAGATGACTTCGGCTATTTGCTGATAATGGTTAAGAATAATCTAAGCTTTTACTCCACAAAAGTGCGTTAAAATAAGTAAAGGAATGCAAAATGGCGTTGCTTAGCAATATCCATAGATAGTTACGATTTAGTAGCTTTAAAGTTGAAGACATAGTGAAACAAATGACAGTTGAATCCTCCCTTAATAGTAGGAGTATACGATACTTGACCAAAAACTTTTAATAACCCTTTATAAGAACGTGGTGCTAATTTATCTTGTCGACCTCAGTACTAGTGTGTATTAAATGATCACACAAAGAAAAACAAATTGTGGACAGCGTAATGAGAAAATATAGTCCTCAATGTTGTTAATCATAAATCAGACTGTGTCGTATAAAACATTCAATATGCTTTAGCTTAGTGCAGGAGAGTAAGAAAGTTTCACCCTTGTATTTTTCCATCATTAAAGTTAGCGACTTTTGGTTATATAAGTACTGCGTAACATTAGCAAAGAAAGTAGAACCATTCAGAATTTCATCTGCTTGTGATTATTACGTAAATAAACTACTAAAAGACACTGACCTTCTCCATCGAATGGTTCAGACAGCCATCCAATAACTGTCAATTAGCAATAGTCAAAGCAAATCTAATCCAATATCCAGCTATATTCCATACCCATTTCTGTTTTTATTTTATTAACGATATCGTATAAATATACACACTTATAATGGTATAACGTTCACTGTATGTCATATATTCCAAAATAGTGCACGGGGAGTTAAATTATACCAATTAAAAGATCATTCGAAGTTTGGAAAGCTGCTAGTGGAAAGCCAAATGAGCCAGATACTTTATCTGTCAATTTTATTAAATGAGAAATTATATTTGTCATATCTACCTTTCCCTTAGAGCCGAAATTGTCACGTGAAATTGTAAGCTTTTCAAAACGTTAAATTTCTGTATGGATATGCTATTTTGTTTCAGAATATAGCGTGTTGGTACCTTCATAAAATTTAGATTTTGTATTTTATGTCTGTATCCATAATACCCTCATAAACGAATAATGTAAGGAAATCATGTAACTTTATCAGACATTTAAATTATTGGAGTTTGAAGTATTGTCCACCGTTTACATACGGTGAAGGAAGTATTGCGTTATATTGAAAATACAGGCTTCATCCTGGTGTGAAAATCACAGTTTCCAAAATGCCATCCTGCTGTGATTGTGGTTGAAGGAACAGTTGCAGCATATCAAGGTACGAAATGTTTGTCACTGTTTGTTCTCCAAGGAAGAATGGCCCATACACCTTAGATTTTGTCAGCCCCAACCACACATTAACCTTTGGGGTGTTTCGTCCCCACTCCATGATCGTATTTGGTTGTTCATCAGCACACACTCTGCAGTTGTGTCTGTTGACCATTCTACATGTGTGGAAGGTGGCCTCATTGCTAAAAAACACATTTTGCAACAAATTGGCTTCTTCAACTGCCAGCAACAGGTCGTAACACATTGATTCGTGACAAGCGTAGTCTTCCCGTTCCAGTGCATTTTGAATTTGGAGGTGGGATGACAGCTTTTTTTAAAGTGAAATGTGGAATCTTCTACACTGTCCATTGTGGTGCACCTAACTCTCGACTTAACCTTCTGGTTGATGGTCTCGGACTTCTGGTCACAGCATCGCTTACCTGCTGCACAGTTTCATTGGTCACTCGGGGTCTACTCGAACGTTTCACGTCTTGCACACTGCCTGTTCTTTGAAATTGTAATTTCTGCATCAGTAGTATTAATCCTTGTAGGACCGGGTTTATGGAATTTTTGTGCAAAATCCGCTTGAAACTCCTGTTATGTAAATCCCTCAAACGTGCAGAAAGAAGGATTCGTTCTTCAGGTGACAGCATCTTTCAAATCTCCTGTAAAAGAAATTCAAAATCAACTATTTTTTTCAAAAGATAGATCGAGGCTTTATGTTCACTGTATATTAAACGCTTATTTTTAGAAAATATGTGTATTTGTACCCATAACAAAAATCATAAATGTCAAATTTCATAATTACAGTTTCGGGCTCCGGCGGTACACTGGGGCTTGGTCATTGAAAATCCACTTTGTCACAAGTAGTGATATAGCAATTTCCAAGTTAGAGATGGTGTACAGTTTATTTGAAAATTTGTGCGAATCGTTATCTGTTTCTCCAAAATAGCACATTGAATATATAAATTAACAAACAGTAATAACATAACTCTGTGGTTTGAAGGTGATTACGTTAATGCAACACAGCATAAACAAATGTAACATTTTTCATACTTTGTGTGGGGTATATATTGTTCTGAGTTATCTCTTTTTGATGAAAGCAGTAGAAAGTGTTCAGAGCATGGAGTTTACCAAACACCGTGTGTAGGGCAGGCCACAGTGGGGGGTAGAATCTTGATCCATTCGGTTGAATGCATTCACCGGATTACCGGGGATGATAATGCAAGCCCTGATCGCTTACTGCTGGAGCCCCTCACTATTTTAATGGCATGATCATCAAACCCATGCACATCCACCATAAATATGTTTATCATCGGAAGGGAGCAAAATCGATTATAAGGATGAAATCACCATTTACTGTTGAACATTTCTGTAGTCTGTTCTCTGGAACTTGGAACCTCAGAAAGCTATGTTGATAACATTTGGTCTTGGGATCGAGTGCAATTAATTACAATTTTGATTTTCTAGAACGGAGATAGACAAGTGCAACATGAGAAATATGCTCGCCCCGGTAGCGTGGATGGTGGCGTGTTCAAGAGGTCCCGTGTTTGAATCTCGGTTGGGGTTAGCTACCTGGATAGGGGTTTTCCGGGTTTTTCCCTTATCCTGGAAGACGAATGTTGGGTAACTCTGGGCTCCATGGACCCCGGACTCATTTGAGCATAATTTCACTAATTTCATTCATCGTCCGATATGAAAAGAAAGGACCGGGCACCTACCCGTTATTTTCATTATAGATTACCACCAATTTATAACCTTTAAGCCCCATTGCTATTGAAAATAATTCTTTCGTACTACTAAATGAAGTTAAGTCAAGCAGAATGTCAATAAATCTGGCGTTTTATTGGTACTCTAGTTATTGGTGTTTATCAGTGTTCCTTAAAAGGTCTCGCCGACCATCTAGAGTAACCAAATTTCACCATTCGATGACTGCACATAGCTATATTTCTGAGGTGGAAACACCCAGAGAGTGGTATTACCTCTAATGGTAGGGTGATGAGAATAGCGGTAGCTTGAGAGGACCTACAGGTTTCACAATGGAGACCCCTCATATGAGGACCTGGGTTGGGACCGATTTAAAATCGCCACCCCGTGCCGGCAATGGAACCATGAACCCTGCGGCACGGCAGCCGCGAATGAGATAACTGAACTATCCCGGCGCCTAATTAAGAAGGAAATGGCCATGATAGTTAAAATAAAAAACCAAATCACGAAATGAAAGTATTTAAGTAACGAAAAAATTATTGTATCAAATTTAACCAATTAACGTATTAGATGCAAATAGTTAAATAAAATGTGTTTACGATAACAAATAATTATAATTATTAAGGCCGCGCCGTGGCTCAGTGGTTTGACCGCTTGTCTCTCACCAAGGCGGCCCGGGTTCGATCCCAGGCGACCGCAAAGTGAGATTTGTGGTGGACAACACGGCGCTGGGGCGGGTTTTCTCCGGGATCTCCGGTTTCCCCGCCATCTCATTTCACCGGTGCTCCATGTTCATCTCATGTATCATCAGTGTCATCGCCTGCGGTGCCGCATGAAGTAAAAGCGGGCGTTAAACACTACACATTTCATTTCATTTTTATAATTATTAAAAAGGACTATAACCAATTTTTTAAATTAACTGCCAAATAAAATGTCCAAGCCAAGAATGAATTATTCCCTACAACTTTTCTAACCTACTGCAGTATTGGAATACCTCTGTATAAAACCGTACATGGCAAGTCACCTTATAATTCCTTTCTAAAATGAACTTCGATCATATTCTAGTTTCCGTTATAGCAATACGAGTATATTATTTCTAAAAATAAAATATTCCTCTCTCTCACACAAAATCAGTTGATTTAAGGACGTTGTCCCCGTATTCATGTAGCAGAAGCAACTGCTGATAGACAATGTTAATGTACATGTCAGAATAGCATCGAAAACAGTAACAGAATTGTTCTTTCTCGCTAACCGTGTTTATACAGAAGTTCTATTTGCTTAGCCCATTATGTACAATGCTTATCCTCCGCCGTTTCTAGCCATTTCGGAGTCTTCTTTGCCTAACCTTCTCTTCGTGTTGCAGGCTTTTAGAGAGGTTGACACGTTGCAAGACTACATGTTAGAGGTATAGCATAAGGCCAAAAAGTTCACATCATAAGGACCGAATCTTTATATAACTTTTGTGTAGAACTTAGATATTCAGTGATGGTTCGTGTGTCTCGCAAAGAAACCATTCGTATTCTTTTGAACAGATTTAAAGAAACGGTTTTACTTCTGTTAAAGAGACAATAAATAAATTGCTATACTCTGGCACAGGAAGGCTTCAGTGTCACCGAAGATAAGTTGGGAGGAATTCTAAAGAAAGCCTTGAGAAACCTTGCACAGAAACCAGGAATTTCATAAATTCTACTTGAAATGACTTTATTGAAATAAAAGTTGCAATAATACCCCTTGGATTCCAGAACTGCGACCATGAGATAATGTTAATACAATCACTTTGGACCATTGTATGTTGAGTAATGTTAATGGTCGCTTTATTACCTTCGTTTGTTACTTTATTGCTCGAATGAAAAGCCCTTTATTTACATGAAGCTGACAGATCGAGTAAATTTGTGTTAACACTCAAAGTGAGACATGTGGCAATACCTGGACATCGCTTCCGTCATCAATTATGATGAATATAGGTATCAATTGTAGTTATAATTTGTATGAGAAACCTTTGCGCTTGAATTTTAGGGATCATGAATATCGAACTTCACCGGCAAACAGTGTACTTTCGGATATCATGAAAATTTCCGTAAGGCCGACCACAGGTCCAAATAAAGGAAAACGTTGTTAGTTCTATAATGTGCGGTATTTGCAGTTTTGGAGGTAAATCTTTACTGCTTCAGAAAAGCGTATAAACGTTGGTCATTGTGATGCATAAATAGCTTCTGGTCATACGCTTTAAATGAAGGTACGTGAAATTTCACGCATAGAAATACTGGAAACTTTAACAAAGTTGCACACTAATAGTTGGCTATATTGAAGTATGGGTATATAAAACACACACACACACACACACGCACACACATACCTATATATAGATGCACTCATTTATTTTTTATGCTCTCCCATATCTCTGATCAATGAGTCTCTGCTACCATTTTCAATAACTATTAACAAAGAAAAGGAGATTAAGAGAATGGAGGAGGGAGGGAATGCAACCAAATCTACCAATGTTACCTCTATTTCTTTCAGATTCGTCATCGCCTAGTCTGGTTTCTAGTTGCGGTGGGCTAATGTACAGGATGCCGATCTGGAAATTGTCCGAACTTGAATCTAATAATATGAATCAGCTTCAATAACACGGATCTGCTTCACAAGATTACTAAACAAACAGTAGCTATAATGGGAAGCGTAAGTTCTTTCCTACAATAAGAAAAAGAGTAAAAAGAGAAGAGAGTAACTGATAACATTAATAATGATGAATTATAAATATGTTAGACATGCACGGTTATATAATAATGGTGTAAATTGAATTTCCGGCATTCAGTACCGGTAATCTGCGTGATTTGCCTATTTCACCGAAACCTTTATTGCTTCTATTTATTTTGCAGACAATTTAAATGTTAACCTCGATGTTAACTTCCTTTTTATTAATATTTATGATTTAATTCGTGCGGCAACTAAAATGTTAACCCTAAGTTATTAGTTATTTAGAACAATTACCATTTCTATAGCCAATAATACGTGTGCAGAGGAATTTGACGAGTAGGATAGAGAATCGAATCTCATTAGTAAACAAACCGAGGGAAACTGCGTGTTCCACTAATTGTTAATTAATTTAATTATATATATATACATATATATATATAATATGGCCCCATAGAAAATTGCACCCTAGGGTTTTAAAACTCCTAAATGCTTTGCAACCCTTTAAAACCAAACCTCTAAGCAGATTTGTGACGGAGACCAAGTTTTGAAAAATACTGCACATCGTAGGTCTGAAAACTTCATGTACGTTGATCTCCCAGTATTAAACTTACACGGAAGTATTTATTATTTTACGTGTTTATAAAAATGCAGTCTACAGTCTAACAGATTGTTACTATGCTAAATATGTGCATATTTGAGTCTTTATTACAAGCAATGGCATAATATTCGTTATTCCAAGTAGCTGAAACTATTTTACGACATTCGATCCTCTCAGCATCTTAGATGCCTAAAGATTCGTGCAATATTAATTATGGAAGTCCGTAATAGCTGCTCACTTCTTTCCGAACAACGTTTGTCTTTCTTTTATCTTTGTTATTAGCTCTAGGTTAATAACAAATGAAATGCAGGTAGAGAAGGAAACATCTCATTTACGTGCACATGAAAGCACTCTTGCATATATCAAATATGGATGCTGAATTATTCCATGATTTATTTTCTAGCAATTGTGTGTTAAAATTCCGAAAATGGCGTATCCAACGAGTACCTACCTTACTCCGAGATTTCCGTAAATTGTCACACGAATAATATGTGCCTTGATCATTAGTACTGTTGCACAAACGATTATAATGACCTCAGCATGTTTGCATTGTATACCCTGATCTAAATCCAGTTTAGTTCAGCAATTGAAATTGAAAGCTGTCTTATAGCTTGTGTCTGTTCGAACGAATACTGCTTTTATATTGCGAAAGAAGTATAAAATTCGTTGAGTGGTTTCCAAAATCCCCCCTCCCTCCATTTCTCTCTCTCTCTCTCCCTCTCTGACGTACACAATTTTCTCTGTGTGGTGGATAAGAATTAGAGGTGCTCCAGAAGCTGCATTCATTTGTCACTCTCCGCCTGGTAGTTACCATGGCAACCACTTCCGTCACGGCTCATCACTTGCGAGCGGCTTTTAAATGCTGCCAACGTGTGTATCTTCGGGCACGGAAAGACTAAGGGTTGACGATTGCACCAACAGATGGCACCAGGCGTCTCGACAAGTAACTCGCATACATTTTTCATGACTGCGCGGTGCTATAACAGAGTTTACGACTACAATAAACATAATTCACGCGGCTGCACTTTTATAAACATTATGTGTAATGTAGTTCGGAGCAGAGCCCGCCTACTTTGTGCGTGTTACGGCCTAGCCGTGCATCTGATAAAGCCACTGCAAACGTAACAACTAATAAAACCGCGCGCTCTGTTATTTAATGCTAATTAAGAGTTATAGTCAGATGGTACTATTATAACCCCTTAATGTGTCGACGCAGTTGTAATTCATGACAATATCTCTGCTGCCCAAGTAGTTCGATTTAATAAATGGGCCGCTTGCAGAAAGAAACGCCAACACAAGCTAAGTTTTCGTTGGTTCTTTAAATTCTTGCAGAGGCGGTAGAATAATTCTAGAATTACCAGGCATAAACAACGAGTACATGTTTTATGTTTGCATTGCTTTGTATTTTTTAATGTTCTTGCACTTTTTAGTCAAAGGTAGTTGTAGTTTAATTGAAAAAATAATGTTCAAATATTACCTAAGGCCTTTTCTGTGGTATATTTTTTCCAACAACGAAAAAGCTTTAATACCAGCTTCATTCATTTTTCGTCTCTTTATTCTCTTGCTTTCTGCGTATGAACTGTTCTTTCCACCGCCTCTTACATAAAACATTTTATTACATCCAGCTTCTTAGTCAAACTCTTCATATTCAGCACCCCATTGTTATTCCACACAGCATTATTCGACATTAATGTTTATTATTTTAAAAAGTTGTGTTGTTTTGTTAAGTTGATCTTCAATGGTCTGCGTATTAGAAAAAAATTCACAGCAATAAATGCAGCTTCGTGTGGACTGTGGAATCAAGTCACTTTATTATTTGATTATTTATTTGCTAAATGTTTTTACCAAAATTTTGTTTCAAAGAAAATGTAAATATTGTGATAATTTATTCAAAGCGGTGTATTTGGGTTCCTGAACTTAAAGTTCAATTTTTTTCCATAGCCTTTAACTGCTATGGACATATCGGCGGCCATTCTCCTTTGGAACATACTGAAGGTGTTAACTCGTTATCTTTGGTTTTTAATCATTAGATCACGCACACATTCACACTCTCATTCATACAGATGGGGAATTATCTTGGTCTGAGAAAAATCCCCAACCCCACCGCCGGGAATCGAACCCGGGACCCCTAGCATGGCAGGCAGGTCCTCTACCGACTGAGCTATAGGGCCAGCGAAGTTCAATTTGTTAATTTGCCTTATTGACCTACGCAAGGTTCTTTTTTTTTCTTTTCTTTTTCTTTTCTTTCTCTTCATAGGCATACTAGATCTGTATTTGGAAAGATAGAGTCAGATTGAAAAATTCAATGCCATAGCCGGGATTTGAACCACGGATCTTCTGGTTGCCATCTAGCCGCTCTAAACCTTGAGCGACTATGGCCAAAGTGCCGATATGACATTAAATTCTCCAACTGAATCGTATTTTCCCCGGTAAACCACGTAGGAGTTCTCAAAAACACAAGAGATAACTACCTTAATGGCGATTTACAACGTGTAAGTACTTTAAGGCCCGGGCTTTATAGTTAACCACTACTAGGTCAATTAATGGAACTTAATTATTCTTTCACACTGGCCACAGTTTGACGCTATCTCTCCATACTTTAGCCTACACATTGCAGTGTGAAAGAACAGTTAATTTCCATTAACTGACCTAATAGTGGTTAACTATAAAGCCCGGGCCTTAAAGTACTTATACGTTGTAAATCGCCATTAAGGTAGTTGTCTCATGTGTTTAAGAGAACTCCTAAGTGGTTTACCGGGGAAAATACGAGTCAGTTGGAGAATTTAATGTCATATCGGCACTTTGGCAATAGTCGCTCAAGGTTTAGAGCGGCTAGATGGCAACCAGAAGATCCGTGGTTCAAATCCCGGCTATGGCATTGAATTTTTCAGTCTGACTCTATCTTTCCATACTTTAGCCTACAAACGATCAGTGTAAAAAAAAAAAAACAATTAATTTTCAGATCTCTGTATATTTCGTTCTGAACAGGCCCAAAGCATATAGGGTAAATCTAGAAATAGGATTATTTAATCGTTACTTTACTTTTTTCTTTTATCGCAAATTGAACTGATTAATCCTACATGTACACCTCGTATATTATAAAAATTACAAGCTCAAATGATGTTGATTTTAAGGGTTGTACGAAATCTGCCTTCGCAAAATTAGGGAGAAACGCGATATAGTGTCTTCAGGCAACTTCATGCAACCTAGTTTTACAGCAGCCCGCTTCTCACTACAGATGGCAAGTCAGGTTTACCTTATTTGTGGTGAATCCTAGCACCGAATATTCGAACAAGATCATTGTAAATAACTACTCCCTTAGATAACATTTTATAGGGTTAAAATAGAATAACTAAAGAAAATGCAGAGGATATTGTTTTACTAACAATAACCAGAGTCCTAAATTAATATTTTATAAGAAATTGTTCCAGAGAGAATTTTGTTACAAAATATCTTTAATGTTAGCTTTTAAGTTAGATGTTTGTTATGGACTATAAAGGAATTTCCGCAAGCAACACGCTTGACATTATTTTGTTGGTAGTTTTGTCTTGAGTTTAACTGGAACCAGGTTTATTTTACATATTTATTTACATATTTATTTACATATTTATATTCTTTATTATAGCTTGATTTATCATCAGTTTATTCCAGCTTTTTCGCAATACGCTGAAAAATTCTGGAAAGCATTTAGCATACTGCCTACAATTTAGTGCAAAACGTTATCAATGGTTTACAGTTCGCCACTGTTACCTTGTATCCTTTAGAAAATATGGAAGCTTTTGTTTTCCAACCCATACACAGGTATCACACACGGCTTGATTATATCATTCTATTAGTTGCTTGTTAATTATATACGCTCTCTATCGTAAGGCACACCAGTTGTGCCAACCATAAGAGAGGCACAAGAAAAAAAATGCTGCATGCAAACCGTAGGTAAAAACTGGCCGAGTGAAAATTGCATTAGTGCGTGACTTTATCTGTTTAACAATCAATTCTCTGCAGGAATAAATATGAACGGACAAAGCGAGCTTAAAATAATAACAACAATAATCAAAATAAGAGTCGGTTTATAACACGCAAGGTAATTTTTCTTAGTCCATGTACAGTTATATTCCCCCCCCCCCCCCTCTGGTATAAAAACCATTTTAAAAGGGAAGGGGGTGGAGGTTGGACATACCATATCCTGCCAAGGAATCTAAGTGAAAAAGTACGGTGATTAGTAATGTCAACGCAAATCATTATACACATTGAGAGAAAGCGAAAACTAGAGAGCCTACTTTCATCTTGCGTATTTGGTCTGTAAAGGTGCGAGTCTATCTCTGTGGTACACAGTGAACTGCTCGATTATTTTTGGAGCATTAACTGGTTTACCTTGAATTTCTCAATATGATTTGATTTTATACTATGCATCACTGTCATAGTGGGTCAGATTACCCAAGAAAAGCAGTGGATGCAAGTACTAATGTGCATTTTCGGGATATTCGAAGTATTTAGTCCACAGAGGATTTTGAGAAAATACATGACAGTTGTTAGAGAATAAAAGAAAAGAAGGAAAACACGAATGCACTAAAAGGCCAAGAAAAGTGCAATCCTTGAATATTTCAAACATAAAAAGGAAACTCCTAGCTTGGAAAAAGCGTCTGTTCATTCACTTGCTGTTCTTAATACATTTCGACAAACAGTTCGATGTCCAAAACAGAAATATCGTCACAAGATAATGAGCCAAAATTAAATTAAATCGCCAACGTAATCTCGCAGCTGAGAGAATAATTGGGATTAGAAAAACCCCGTAAACACGTCTAGATAAATGAAGCCCTTACAAGGCTTTCATGCAACCAGTTTTCCTATTCTCGGTAACTTTTCTGTATACCACGACAGTGTCCACATTATATAGAATACTTAGTACTAGCATTGAGGTAAGGCGAAGATAAGGAAAAATGACAAAGTGCAAATAGTGAATTCTGACGTCATGCGATCTTAGAGACCAGGTGGAAATAATGAATTCGTAAAATTTTTGTGGCTAGACTGAAGCCCATATAATCTAAATAATAAACTAGAATATAAATTGTGTGTAAAGATAAATAACAATTCAGAAGAAATAAGTTGAGCAAAATTATTGTGTGTTCAACATTCTAATTTCGCTTAAAAACATATGTTAAATTTGAACAATATAGGAGTTTTAATCCAGATAATTTTCATTGGAGTTTCATTGGAGTTTAATCTAACTCTTATGTAAAATAATACAACTGTGACGTTTTGCTTTATTTGACCACATTTCATTTATTTTCCATCTTTAACAAGTGGTTAAGGAGGAGAACGTGTGCCCAGATAAGATTGGGGTCAATAAAGCTTAATTACAAGACACTCTTCAGAAATTCAGGAGAATTCTGACCTACAATTAAAATGGGGAGTTACTCAGTGTCAGTCAGACTAATCACGGAAATGGGGTAACAAGGAGGGGGGTGGGAGTTATGTTAATATATTTATTAGTATTTCTTTAGTAAATTTATTTTTAAACACTGATTTAAAGGAATGTAAAGTAAGTATAACGTTGTAGATACACACTGTAATCATTGTTTCATAATTTGTATATTATATTCTGAAATAATATTCTATGCGTCCTGCACCGTGGCGTAATGGGCTGGAGCTTTGTGCTTTGGTTTCCTACTTTCCATTCCAACTCTGGGGTGTGGATTTTGAGTTTTGGTACCGAACCAGGGCCCTCTCAGCATCGTAAGGATTTGAGGAGCTGTTATAGGTAGCAAATTCCGATTTATGAAAGCCAACATTCCGGTTGGGGATGTCGAGATGCTAACTACATCAATTTCCTGTATCGGTTGGATATCGCCCACCTCTGCCTTGTGTATGTGAGCGTGAAGCCGGCAGTTGGATTGGCAGGCGTTGGCCTGCTCTGGGATGTTATAGCATGGATTTATTTTTTATCCTCATTTTATGCAGAACAATTTCAAATATTCTGCCACATGGCAGTTTAAATGTCTGTTCGGATTTCTACTCAAACACATAGTTAATTTTCCGCCATCACCTCACTTAATAGATCTAATAAGTTTCAAATTATTGTGTACAAAAATATAAGTGAATCTTTGCTTTAAGTAAAATATTAAAACTCTCAGACGTAAATCGCTGTAAACTGAGCCCAGAAAACTCATTTTTATATATACTTATTTTGGTGAGTGGAAAATATATTCTATCTTGATTGAAAAACTATTTTGTTCGCACTGCAGAAATACGAGGGCTGTTGAATAAAGAATGATCACAATTTTTTTGGACAACGTAGCTTTACTCATCCTCATAATTTTGAAACTTCTTCTCAAAATAGTCTCCCCTGAATGCGATGCACTTGTCCCAGCGTTTCTGCCAGTCTTCAAAGACATGCTGGAAACCATTTTTGAAAGATCCTCCAAAATCGCCTCCTTAGCCTTCATTACTGCTTCTGATGATGGATAATGCCTCCCACGAAGGCGTTTCTTCAAGTTAGGGAATAGAAATAAGTCATATGGGGCTAAATCCGGACTATAGGGAGACTGAGGGATGCACTTCACGTTAATTTTTGCAAGATATTCAGCAACAACATTGGCAATATGCGGCCGCGCATTATCGTGTTGCAGCATCCAGCCTGCTTCACGGAAATATGGTCTTTTACGCCTGCTATGGACTTGCAATGTTTTCAGGACATCCCTGTAGTATTTTCCAGTTACTGATGTCTGTGCAGGTACAACTTGCTGGTAAACAATTATATGAATACCAAAGAATGAGATGACCATAGCTTTCCCAACAGAAGCAACCACTTTTGCTTTTTTAGAGGTTGGTGATGACGGAAATTTCCACACTGAACTTTTCTGTTTGTTCTGAGGATCAAAATGATGTAACCAAGTTTCATCAGCAGTGATTACGTTTGGGAAAAAAAAAAAAAAAAAAAAAAAAAAAAAAAAAAAAAAAAAAAAAAAAAAAAAAAAAAACAACCTCCAGATCTTCCTCTAACATGAACTTTAACTGTTTACAGGCCTGCATGCGAATGTCCTTTTGTTCGGGAATCAACGCTCTTGGAACCCATCGCGCACAAACACGTCTCATGTGTAATGTTTCTATCACCAACGTGTGGGTGGCACCAAATGAAATGTTCAGTACTTCAGAAAGCGATCTTAAGGTAATTCGTCGATCATCTCTCATAGTGGCAACAGTAGTGTTGATGTTTTCTTCCGTAAGAGCAGTAACTGCAGCACCGGGTCCACCTTCCTTTGAAATTGATTGTCTCCCCCCTTTAAACATTTCAAACCACCTTCGAGCTGTGCCGTAGGGAAGAACAGACTTTCCATAGGCCTTCTGTAACATTGTGTAGGCCTCAGCTGAAGATTTGTTGAGACGAAATCAGAATTTCAAAGCCGCATATTGTTCCTCGCATGTTATCTCTATTACAGCGGTAACCGATACTGAAAATGTCTGAACGTGACTGGTTCTCACAGGCGGAAACCAGGAGTACCAACAATGAAACTACTACGGCGTGTTTGTTTCACATTAAGCTAACAGAATATAACGAGATTGAATTTTAATGCGAAAAATTATGATCGTAAAAAATCGACCATTCTTTATTGAACAGCCCTCGTATATTGTACTTATAAAATACGGATACTAATTACGACGTAGCACCTTTTAATATTTCATTGATCTAAATTCAACGCTTGCGCACTATTGCTTAGCAATGCTGTAGTAAAATCGATGATTGTACACATCCGATAAGCTCTCGCACACATTTTCCCTTTCTTTAATACTTTCTGAAAACTCAAAAAGATAAACATTCATGTCAACATATTCGCCAGCGTATACTGGAAAGGGTGAAAAATAAACAGCGGTAGCATAGTTCCCACTGAGATAATCCAATAAAATTTGTAACCTCCCCCTCAACGTTTCGTGATCCGATTGGACGTCGGGATGGGATTAGGGATGGCCGTTATCGATTCGCGATTAAATATTTAACTGGAATTATAATGTCAATTTCACACGTGATATTGACAAGGGTCAGTTTCTGGATTTCAACTATAATTGGCCTGTCATCTCAGGTTAGGGTAAGTAACATTCACGTATTTTGGATCACATTTTCTCAATTACATCCTTAATACTTTAAATTTAGAAAACAAATAATTTTCTTCCTCATATTATGACTGCGCATCTCCTTGTTCATGGTCATATTCTATATATAGATATTAGGCAGAACAGGTGTTGCATGCACCCAAAATTTAATAGCGAGATTTCACCGGAACACGCTTTTTGTGGCATCTTAAATCCAGAAAGGCAGTTTTAGATAAAGCTGCTTGTGCGCGTGGGCTTGCCTAACTCAAATAAGTCTGGAAAATATAACGTTAGCATTTAAATTCATTATCTTTCTAGGCACCAAGATTTGTTAGGAAATTCCCATCCCGAATTACCGTATCTGGTACTAGTTTTCGAAATATCTTATTTTCTGAAACGTGTATCTAACGATTTAGAGTGAAATACCATAAATTTAAGGTATTTTCCTCATTAATAAAATGCATACCTTGATTATTTTTGGGAAAAGCCTCCGAATTGCTCTATATTCTGGATGAGTTTTGCATAACTGGTAGAGCGACATAATCTTTAGACAAGAGGTGTATAGGTAAATGTGTTGAAGCAGTCATCTTTCAGCGGCAGCTACATACAGTTATTGGTTTGACGTTTCTAATACTTACATCTTTCTCATATGAGAAGTCATTGACATTCTTCTTCTGGTCATGCAGAGAGAATTGAGTTTTGAATCCACCATACAGTGACCAGCCCTTAAAACACCTGCCTCTGTAGCGTATGTGGTTCCGTGTTTGCATCACGTTCAAACTATCCCGAATTCGAATCTCGGTCGGGTAAGTTACCTGGATTTTCGTTTTTGTTTCCTTATCCTGAAAGACGAATGTCGGGTAACTCAAACTCTACGGGCCCTGGGCTCATTTGAGCCTCATTCCACCCATAGTCCTGTATGACTTAACTTTGGAGAACGAAAATGAAGAAAAGAAAAGATAAAATTAGAAAAATGCTCTTAAAACATTTGACTATCGCTTAAGCTTACTGTGCTCTTTCCCCTTGTTATTTTCAGTTATTTATTTACTTAAATGTTCAGTTTATGCACTACGTTTTCTGAGAATAATTATGTATCCGGCTAGTAATGCTCAAAACTAGGATGGCTGCGCGATAACCGGAGAGGCTCTGATGCAGGTGTCTGCGGTTAAAATCCAACCAGGATCGTCTTCCCTCAGTCATCGTAACTCGGGGTACCTCAACTATATTAATTGGTCCCGAAGTCCTTTCCCCCAAATGCGTAATTTTATTTATCACCACTCATCTGTGTGCATCATCTGAGTGCAGTGTGTTTTAAGAACGATGGTTAAACATTTCTACTAACGTCCTGTGAGTACTATGATTGCAGTGTGTACCTATGTACTTAGTCATCTCGAACATCGTTTTGTTTCTTGGTGGCAACTTGGAAAGTTGAAGTTTGTTTGTTTCCTGTTTTTAGTGCGCATGTTATCCACCTTCTATCAACATATGATTAAAAACTGAAACATTACAATGTTTTACTGCTTTCATGGAGAACTGCTAAAGGACATTCAGCAAAACACATTTGTTAACATATTAGGAAGTTAACCTCAGAATTGCAGTAATTAAAACAAAGAAAAAATTTGCAAAAATAGCATTTGAGAAGCAACAAAAACAGTATTAATACACTATGAGGAAAAACTAATATTGACTACATGTCTTGTTATGAAGTCCAGTGGAAAAGGAATGAATGAAAGAATAATGATTTTGCAAAATGAATGGTTTCAATGATCTGTCATGCACTATTTGATGCTACTGCATTTTCAAAACTGCAGAAACGAGTCGAAGTCAGTACAAATAATATTTTGTAGATGAAATAAAGACACGCGTAATAAATATCATAACATAATAAACTGAAAAATCAAACTCCAGTTTCCCTTTCCACCTACAATTTAGTTTCAACACCTCGGTAACTTGTTAGTAGAAGACGAACCGTTTATTAAACAGTAAAACTTTAGGTGCATTCTGAAACAAATAGAGCTGTAAAGCAGTAATTAACTGAACCACCGCTTTATTTTAAATTGTTTAGTAATATCTGATGCTTAATTTTGCATACAACTAGAAGTAAATGCATTAAAATGTTTTGATTTGAGCACCCTGCTACAACCACTTCAAGCACGAGTAACTGAATAACAGTGATCCATTATCATTCTTGAAAGATAGCAGATACATTCTTTAAAATGCTATTCTAATGGTGCTGTAGGTGATAAATCCATTACGATGTAATCTTTGCTGTTCTGTCTTCCTTATCTGCCAGATTGTTGCTCGATCTTCTTATATTTAGTGGAGAAGATATTTGCGGATAGTGAAGTCATGGAAGTTTTTTTGCCCATTTTCAACGTGACGTGCAGACAAATGTGCAAACCAGTGTAGGTATAATTTCTAATACTGCGCTGATCTGTAAATGGTCATTTAGGCACTTGCGCATTTCTGCTACTGCGTAAAAGTATGTTGCATTTTCCAATTTCAAGGTCGACAGAAAATTGGGATAGTTCATTCTGTATTTAAGAGTAAAGCTAGACAGAGAATAATCTTTTCGTGGACATACGAGCCTTTCAGCTCGGGTCCGGGGAGACATTGCCTCACTGTACCCTATGCTGGTATTCGGTGCAATGCTCCGCCTGAATTTGTACCTCTACCTGTCGCTCAAAGTCACGCTCATGATGTACGCTTGTATAGTCGTGCCCTGGCTTTATCTTTGTTAATAGAAATCTCTCAGATAGGCACTTATTATTCTCCTCAGAATAAAAGGGGTTCTGGTGCGTTTCTCGGTCGTGTAGCACCAATGAACGCATCAGGCAATGGACTGCGCAGGAATCGCGAATGACAGATGTTATGTCCACGTGGAGTAATCAGTGCGTTATCTGAGAGGTTTCTGTTAACAAAGATAAAGCCAGGGTAAGCATTTGAGCAGCACCACTGTAACATCTGGGGCAGATAGCTGCCTACTATAGCACAACTGTTGTAGAATAGAGGAGTTCGATCTAATTATTTTGGCGTCTCTTCACCGTGAGACTACTTTACGAGCCTCATCTCTTCCTTACTGGAAGATGAAATTGGGCATTAGATTTCAGAATTCCTCGCCAAAACGCCACATCAAAACAACCCGATTGAAGTTGCCTTTGTTTGTAAATTTTTTTTGACTTCGCGACTTAAGCGTGCATAATAGTGTACAGAGGAAACAGTATAGCTGTATCTTTATATTCTATAATATGTTCCCCTTGTCCTAGGAAAGCGTGCTCTGCGACTGCAGATTTTTCTGGTTGTCCAAGACGGCAGCACCTCTTGTGTTCCTTAATACGTATGTTACTTGAGCTGAGTGGTTTAAAAACAGAGCCACATGAAGAAGGAATTCTGTAAACACTCGTAGATGAGTGGTTGTTTAGGATTCTTTGTTGAACGTGGCATGTTGGTATTTGTTGTGTGGGTTTGTAAAGGCTGTGAATATCGTGTTTCAGAATTTTTCCAGTGCGGTAGGTGATGATACTTTTGATTTATGGCCGAAAGGCTTTAGTCTTCTTTTGTGTGTCAGTTTGGTTCAGTGTAGTCGGGGGTTTCCAGACCTCCAGTATTGACGACGGCCCACAGCCCCTTCCCCTTCCTCTAGAGTATCCATGGTTGTCAAAAAACAAAGCATAATTTAATATTTATATTATTTTTAATAATATTACAAATGTCTTACGGAATCTCGTCCTTCGTAATCAACTGATATTAACATTTCCGTAGTTCACATGAAAGAACGAACAAGTGAAGCATGTGATAAGTAGGGTACATCTAGTTCGCCCGCCTCGGTAGCGTGGTGGTGGAATGTCTGCCGCACGTTCAAGAGGTCCCGAGTTCGAATCTCGGTCAGGGTGAGTTACCTGGATAAGGTTTTTTCCGGGGTTTTCCCTTATCCTTCAAGACGAATGTCAGGTAACTCTAAGCTCTATGGACCCTGGGCTCATTTGAGCATCATTTCACCCATTCCACTCATCGTCCGTTATGACTGAACGTTGGAGGACGTAATAAAAAAAAATACATCTAATGGCAGTTAACGCTTTCTTTTTACACAACATTGATTTATATTCAGCAGTTTACCATAACGTTTATTTCATTTGTTTTACTCTCTTGATTTCAATTCAGAGATAACACTAATACGCAAAATTTAACTTTTTGTCTGGGGTTTTTATTTTAATGTTATCCCTAATTTACCGAGCGGGATGGCTGAGGCGGTTTCGTCTCTGGCGCCCATTCGGGAGGCCCGGGTTAGATTCGCATGGCCGACCTACTGACTCAAGGGTATTTTTCCGGAGCTTTTCTCGGGTCGCCTGGCACACGCTGGGTGGACTAATTTAAGTTAACCACTGGCGCGACAGCCCCACGAGGGCCAAGGCCTACCAACTCGACTGCCGGCCTCACACCCACTTGCGCACTGCAGTGGTGGGCGATCATCCAACCGATACGGGGAGGAGATGTGGTCAGCATCTCGGCATTACCCAGCCGGAACGTTGGATTTCGTGACCATGGCCGCTTACCTAGCGTAAGCTCCTACTTTGCTCACGATATTGAGGGGGCACCTGGGACTTTAAATCCGCACCCCATGGGTAGGATCGAACCCGGACCGCTTTCCGTGGCCAGGGACCAAGGCATGCTGCCTTAGCCCGCTATGCCACAGCTCAGGACGGGTGGATTAATTACTTCCCCCGAATTTCCAGGCCCTACATTCCCTTTCCATTATAATTTCACATCTGGTGGTCTCTCGGGGTAGAAGTGTCGACAGGAGTCTCGGTGCTGTTGTGACTCCTTGGTCAGCCGCCCTCTGACTCCTCTCGCCTCATTCTTCCTCGCTGGGATGCTCCACTTGGTTCTTAGGTACAATAAACCATATATTTCGGTGCCAAATTTCCTTCGTAGTAATCCTGATCCCTAGTTTGGGTAAGCTGAATGAGAATATGAACTTAGTTTTCCTGCGTCAATTACCAATTGTTCACAATAGAAGAAATTGTAAAATATGAATTTTTGTGCTCTGCTCTATACAATTTATATAATATTATTGAGTAAAAGTTAATAAATCCAACACAACACAGCGCTGTTCATAATAAACCAATATTCCTCAAATGTTCTGATACCGAAATTAAGGGATACGATGTATAAAGAATCGTAATGGATTTCAAAGGAATGTATATTTGTGGGGAGCGCGTGCAGGTACAGTTGAGTCGAATAGCAATTGTTTGTCTAGTTGCTTCAACAAAAGAAACGTAAGAAACAATGTTCTTAGCATGGTTCTAAAGGGTAGCACTTGATTTCGTTTGAATAGGTATTCTTCGGACTCTTAATAATGGCATGACCGAGACTAATAATCACAATGGACAAAATTGTCACAAAGGGAATCTTTGTGTGAAAAGAAGGCTTCAGAAGTGAAAGTTACACACCCACGCACAGCTGTGTATAGTGTGAGGACAATCCGCGGCTTGGAGCCGATTAAGTCAATTATCTGGTTCTGTCTTGTACAAGGCAGACCAGAAGTGATGAGAGAAGATATTTGTCGGTTCATATGTACGTGAAGAACGAATTAAGTTTGATCGAGTAATAAGCATTCCACATACAGTGACTCTAAACAGTGATATTGGTAACCCTGCGAGTTTGATGTGAGTATAAAAAGAAGCAGTTATTAAATCAGTTTGAAACGCGCCTTTCAATGTTATTAGCCCCGTTCTTACTCATACATACCCACGCATTCCCTGAGAGAAACCTCATTGCTCAACTCTGAGCTACCCATATTATTCGTTACAAACTGTAGCGTCAACGTGGAACTGTGCGCCACACATTTTATTTGCTTCAGCTCTATAAAATCACATACATTTGACCATTATACACGTGATTTTACATTTTGCCTTGAAATGCACGTCTCTCTATTTTCTTTATGTCCTGGTTAAATCGTTCGCTCTGGTCCTCGCTGACAAAGCCGAGATTTTCTGGAGAAAAGATACAAATGAGTGTGCAGGAAATGTACTTTCACACTCATATTGCAACCCAGGTTTTGAAATTTCTTAAGCATGTATTCTACAATATTTTTGTAATTTGGATCCCTGTAATTTACCAGAAGGTTTTCGAAGACACTCTTAAAACTAGTCCATGCCAGTTTTTCAGTATGTCATCGTTTCTTCAATTAAGGTATCAATTAAGAAATCAGCTTCCTAATTTGTAGCCCAACAAATATTCCGTCTTTAACCTTAGCATTAGGCACCTCAGGGAACTTCTTGCAAATTTACCTATTTGTAGCAATTGTGATTCCTATTCAAAACCTTAATAATAGTTTCATTATGTATACTTTAATGTGCACAGGTGGTCATTTCTTGGGTCTACAATACACTCCTGAATAAGATTTTTCATTACTGGCTCATTCTCTGCTTTCAATATTTTCTTCTCCAGGACTTCACTGTACCATTAACAAGTAAGACATGGCATTTTAATATAGCATAACTGACCTAGTGTCATGCCAATAATATTTAAATCTCACGTAGGTGCCACTTATGTTCGGCATATTTGCCTTTCTCTAGAAGATGTGTTTTCTTGAGGTGAACTAAATGGGCTACTAGAACTAATGCATATTTATGCCCATTATACAACAGTACACTTTTCAGACTAATTTTAATATTGCCTGTTACATTAGTATCATTGTTGTGAAACATTAATTTCAACAAATAAATTATCAGTATTCATTAGCTCCATTCAATATTTGTGCGCAGAATATTAAAACATTCCACGTACAACTCGTAATAGTAAAAAAAAGGCGCGCTGTAGAAAAACAACTGATTACAGTTTTGGAATCAATATTTTGGAGGAAACCTCAGATACGTGCATATCACTGTAATTCACTGCTAAATAGTTACGATAAGTAGTTAGCAATAACGATGCATTTGAGATACTGTACAGCACCCAGTAGGTATACCAAACCACGCTAAATGACATTGAGAGAGCCTATACAAAACCCACCTGAGAAATTTTAATTTCAAAGTTTTTAATATATTATCTTCAGTTATATAAAACGACAGTGTAGGCATAAGTTTAGAAACATTTGTAATCAAGTTCTGTTTGCATTTCGAACAGTGCATCTCCGCGTACCTTTAAAGAACAGCAATATATTACAGCAAAAATATGTGGTAGGCTTTTATAGATCTTTCCACATAGTTTTGGTTCGTGCATTCCTTCGTTGTCTGTCAGTTGTTTTCGTGTCCCGGGATTGGAATCAACTCTGTTTATTTACGCATATCACGATAAACCGAAAATGAAAAGGTATGGTAATTAAAGGGGCGTTGCCGCCTTAAACGCCGTAACTGGTATTTTTATTTACTCGTGAAGGTATACGTTTCCATTTCATAATTCGGTCGGCATTTGTTTTCTTCACAGTGGCTTGTGATCACGCTAGCTTACTATTCCCGACAGCTTCGATGTTGGAGCTCAGTATATTCTCTGTAATAGTTTACGATATTAGCTGAAGATTTTAGCTCTTTCTACTGCTTCAAATTCTTTTACATACGTATACTGATATCGCAAACAAGATGTTCACAGTAACAAAGTGAATCAAGCTCCTAACACGTGATTTATCCCACATGAGGAAGCTATTCTGAAGTCTATATTTGGCAAAGGTTAAATATGTCGATTCCTACTAGATGGAAGTGGGATAGCGACGACGTGTACTCCACCCAGTGAAGGATGTAACTGCAATTATGAACTGGACTACGCTTATAGGAAATGTTACATTTACCACATACTTATTTGCCTGTAAAGTGATTTAGATATTAATAAAACAAATGAAAGGTAGAATAAACTGTATATTTGAAGAAGAATGACAGAAATATTACAAGGAATTGTGGTATAAATCAGAAGAAATTAAAAGCTAATATAGGATGAAGTAGTACTTAGAACAGCTATAGATTGAATTCCTGGGGAGGGATTACAGTTATGGTTACAAAACATGAAACGTAGAAAGTCTGCAGAAATGCAGAATAAATCAAGTGTAGGGAATAAAATTAATACGACTACTTAATTTTATCAACAAATGCTGGAAAATAATTTGTATTCCTAAAAGCTGGTATCCATGGGTATCCATGGTATCCCCTTTCTCTGAACGACTGCCGTGCTAAAACTATGTCTTGGGAAGTATATGCTCACATGTATTTTATGTTTTAGAAACTGGCACGATAAAATCTTTGAAATGTATTAACAGTTGTTCCCATCTATCTAATAGCATTTTATGCATCTGGAAGGTCATTAATATATAGACAAAGCCAAAGCACGTTACAACAATGCTGTAACTGTTACACAGCATATTGCATGTTCCTCACGTTTTTAAAACTCACTGGTACTGTCACCATTACAAATTCACAATTATAAATTTTCAGGACAAACTTCACCCATCTGTATGGATTTATAAATTTGTTTGAGGCTAGAAGAAAGCATTTATACTTTTCAATTCGTTGTGAAAACGTTGTGTATTAGCATTTATCATGGTTTCCGATCCTTCATACTGTTCTGAGCTATATTTAAGGTTTCATGAACTACGAGGCTGTTCCCACAAAATTCAAGATAGGCGTTCCATTGGTCATGCAAATATCTTAAATATATAGTACATATTTTAAGCAATACGTTCTTAAGAAAATAAATATTTTCGTGGAACGTCCATGTGAAGAGTAGTTTGGGGTGCCTACCTCTGTAGTGTAGTGGCAGCGTGTCTGTCTCACATTCAACAGGTCCCGAGGTCAGGTTAAGTTATTGGATAAGGTTTTCTTCCACAGTTTTGTCATATTTTGAAAGATGGATATTAGGGAAGTCTAAGCTCCATCGACTCTGGCTGATGTTAGCATTAATTCCTTCATTTCATGCATCGTCCCATGTGGCTTACGTTGAATAATGTTAATTTAAAAGAGTTTGAGGTAATGGGATTTTCATGAAAGTGAGCTAATAATTGGATTGTTACGTACTTGTGAGATATGTTTGAAGATTTAATTCTGCTTCGTGTCTAACTGTCGATGGAATAGACAGGCAGAGAAGCAAGTGAGTTAATAAAATCATTTTAATTAAATATGTGGTATACGCACACGAGAAGAACTCCTCAAGCATGTGTCACTATCTGAAAAATTTTGAAACCTATTACCACGTCAACAACCGACACAGAATGAGTTTTATATTTTTCTTGTACGTCCTTTGGCTTTATTACTTCATAGTACTACAAACTCTAGAAAAGCTTCTTCACAGGTTTATGCACAGAATACATTTATACATAGTTAACTAGTCATCAAACTATCTAAAATCCCCTATTTTGTAAATAAATAACTTTAGAGGCAATTTAACAAAACCAAAATAACTAATGTAATTCATATAACCGTAATTAGGGGAGGGTAATTCATTAAAAATGTTTGTGTCATAGCTCTGACAAATAGTAAACAAAAGATGTCTTAAATGGCAGGTCCAGTATTTGAGTTATATTCTTCAAACACAGGCACATAACATCTTTTGAAACAATGTTTGTTTTTCACTTAGACAAAGTTTCAATGAAACTTAATAAGGGTTTTTCGATTGGTGGTAATAAAGTAAAAATTGCTGCAATCAGCAAGAGGGTGCTGCATTGTCGTTCCCCAGAACTCATTATATGAGGTAAGGTTGCCTAATTCTGTGAAAATTTTCATAACACATTCTGAATATTCAAGAACATACTTTACGTGATTGAGAATTGATAGGTTGCATGAATAAACTAAGCAGTTATAGAAATTCTGATGTTGACTCCTAAATTCATGATAATGGTATCATAATGTAACACCTTCTTCTTCTTCTTCTTCTTCTTCTTCTTCTTCTTCTTCTTCTTCTTCTTCTTCTTCTTCTTCTTCTTCTTCTTCTTCTTCTTCTTCTTCTTCTTCTTCTTCTTCTTCTTCTTCTTCACTCCAAGGTTTGGGCATATCGCCCGTTCTGGCTTTAGAGATCTCTTCAGCGTTTCCTGGGTCGTCCTCTGTCTCTTTTTCCTTTTGGATTATAGTTTAGTACTGCATTTGCATATCTTACATCCTCCATTCTTAATATATGTTCATGCCATTGTTGCCTTCGTTCTGATATTTTGTCATGGATTGGTTCGATTTCTAATTCCTTTCTAATATCATTTCTTATTTTGTCCAATATTGTACAACCTTTAACACTCCTTAAAAATTTCATTTCTGCAGTCTGTAGTTTATTTAAATCCTTTTGTGTTGGCACCCAGGTTTCGCTTCCATATAGTAAAGTTGGAATAGCCATTACTTTATACATTTTCGTTTTTGCATCCCTTCTCACTCTGTTATTAAAAGTTCTTTGGATTGTCCCACATATTGCTCGGAATTTGTTTACTTTTTCTATCAGCATTGTTTCTCAAACTTGTTCCATCCTAAATATTTAAAACTCGATATTTGTTCCAAAATCCTATTTCCTAAACAATTTTTGATTAATGTAATACCAAAAGGATAATTTATAAACATTGATTCTCTAAACCTGGGATATAAACAATTGGAGAGTAACACTATGTGACAATACTGAACTTCTTATTCCTGCTAGGCAGCTTTACTGAACTTAACTGGTGCTTGCAGATATCCCGCAGGTTTTTTCATATTTAACAAATGCCTTGCGTGTACGATGTCACTGGCATTACCTGAAATTCAGTTTGTATGATTTTAAACTTGGCTGGAGATCTAATTTCCAAACGTGCCCACATACAAAAGTAAGCCTTTGTTGTTCCTTTCCCAATCTATTTTTTCCGACAACTTTGCGTGGCTTTTGTGTAAAGATCGAGACGATATTATTTGACACGGTTTTTTAAATGGGCCTTTGTCCAATGCTCTCCTCATTACCCACTGTGTATTGGAAAATTACATCCAGTGAGTCTGTGAGTGTGTATGTGTGACGGAGAGTGAATTCATTTAGATACGGTCTCGAGCTCTACGATAACGTCCTTGTTCAGGAAAACGCAAAGGCTCCGTGCGTGAGTCGCGCACCCCGTCGTGCTGTGAACCGACTCCGTGCACGCGAATGTCACATCACGGGGGAAATGCAAAAACTGAAGTTTGGATTCCACAATATGTCTGTCCCTACTGGGTGGGTGTTAGATGTCTTGATGCACCTCTCCCACTGTGCAGATAGTCTATAGCCTTGCATACAACAGAATGTCTCACCAAGTGACTGATACGATATGGCATTTCGTCACGCTACCCAATACCCTAAATACAAACAGGTCTTTTTCGTCGACATTGTTTTTTCATCTACCTCTCGTGCTATCATGAAGAACATTGTACCTTCTGTATTCAGTAATCTTAACATTCTTGCGTGTTTTACCTATCTTATTCAAAACACATCGTTCCGTTGAGTCTATGGTTTCATCCACAATGATTCCCACATCGCAGTTGGGCACTTTCTCGTTGATTCTTTGTATGGTTTCTTGGTAAACAGACTCCATATAGTTTTTTAAGTACTCTTATTATGCATTGATATCTTTGTGTATATTTCAAGAAATCCCTTGAAGGTTGGGTGCTCACATTATTGCGAGGAATTCCGACTTGCGTAAGAGCTGGACACAACTCAATGTTGATTTTCTTAGAATTTTAGCTTTTTGAAAAACTCAGTTGAAATGCACTTCGTAAAAGAAGCTGCCGCACCTTGAGAAGTCTTGCTCATTTGATGCTTAGAACTGGAGATGTGTGTTTGATGCGATCTCGCTGGTGTTTTTCATCTAACGAAATTCCTGAATAGCAAACAGTACACGAATAATAGTTATATCTGTGTCTATGAAACTTGTTTGAATTTCTAAGCCAGAACAATAAGTCGAGAACTGGACACATTTGGCATGGTAAAATTAGTAATACACTCGTTCAATAATGTAAGGAAAGACTAATACCAGTTCACTTGCTAACTCAATGTGACTGTTACACAACTGATTCACTTGCTGTGCTCACTCTTATATACCACTGCGACAATTACCAGAATGTTCTCATGCATGCTGGAAGTGCAGTCTCAGCGATTCCTCGTAGCTTCGAGCAGAATCCAAAGTCAATTCGTGGAACTACGCGTGTACGGAGCTATCTCTTGGAATCCACGCGAACAGATGACGTCTGTCACACTAACAGAACCACATTAACGAACAGTAGGCTACTGATTCTGATACTGTTGAAATTAAAAGGATGGAATGATATACAATGACAATGAGTCATTGTGAGTTGCATTATTGCGGGCTGCTTTATAGCTGTAAAGCAAGAGAAAGAGGATTTCTCATACACAATTATTTTCCATTGTTGTCGGTGTACTTTCAACTCCCGCGCAGCTTTTCCTGAAAGACTTGGGCTTACTCTTCATATGTTCATAGCAAGCTCAGGAGATGTTAATTAAAAGTTAAATATTTTATATCATTAAACATAATAGTGTAATAGAAGGAAACTTAAAAAAGGGGAAACGGGGATGATGTGCATGGTCGAAGGAAAAAGGGATAAAGGTGCCCAAAAAGGGGACAAATATGCTAGAAAGTTGCCCACCTAAAAGTCATAACGCTGGTAACAGGATAGGCAATAAGTTATTACCCGTATATGCATTGACTATATAAATCCCCTTAACTTCTTAAATGTTTGCTTTTGAGACTTGGAATAAAATCATATCTTATGGTTGAAACTTAAGATTGAAATATTGCCGAAATTTAATTGTTAATATTTATTTGTAAATTAATGTAAACTGGAAGTTTATTGTTCATTTATATGTTGTATTTATTTACGTATATATTTATTTATGTATTTATTTACTTATATATTTATGTATTTAAGTTATGGTTAAATGCATCTGAAATTCTCATAAGGACATAGTGCTAGACGCCGTCCGTCAAACTCCTTGTCCTTCCTTAATGATGCATCGCAATATAACCACGATCATTCTTGACCAGAGACTGATTATAATATCGTCAATATAAATATATAAAATGGCTAATAACTACCTAAAATAACATTGAATGCGCGTTAAGGACAAACTTAAAATGAATGCAGTATAATTCAGTTGTTCAGAAGCGGAATTCCAGTGCTTAGGATTGGATTTAATTTAAACGAATAGAACTATGAACTACATCTCTTCTCCTTAGCGAATTGACCTGTTCTGGTCTCTGATGGCAAGTCATATCTTGCATGGTCTGTCATTGATTAATACTACATTATCATTTTTAAGAATCTAATACTTGGCACCTTATCAATGTTTCGTCATTGTCTATTCATTCGTTAATTTAAAATAAAATCTGATCTTATAACTGCATCCTTTGGCCTAAAAAGTAATTTTCAAATTCTGAAAACGCACTTTCCTGTTTATTTATTACCTTTTTTGTCCCTGTCAATGATTCTGATGGAGTTGAAGTCCAATTCTTACTTCCATGTACCTGCCCTAACCTCCGCTTATAACGCAAACGGTTTAGAATATAGATATCTATTAATTTTATCTCATTGTACATTTAAAAATAACATATTTAGCGTGTGACGTCACCGCACTGATTTGTGCTGTCCAAGAGGAAGGGAACAGTTTGATGATTAGGGGTCCCGACAGCGTAGAAAAGACAGGAAACATATCAGGTATTAATAATATGTACAACTTACATCTTGGGTGTTGTAGTATTAATTCTGACTGCTTTAATTACACAGTTGGTCACAGTCTATAAACAATAATATTTTGCATCTGTGCTATGAGAAAATATATGAAACTTCAACTCGAAGTTTATCTGAAGGTCAGGCATGTTATAAAGTAAATAAAATAAAACATAAAGTAATTTTCTCCGCAAATTAGAGGAGACTCATTCAGAACAAAATTACGTGGACATTTTCCGACACTTTAGTTCGTTTTTCTTTAACTAGTTTATCAATGTCAGGACGTAATATCTGGGAAATTTGTAATCGAAGGTTGCATGTTAGACGTGAATGGACCAGGTACTTTGGGATTTGAACTTAGGTAATTTCATAACAGAAAAAAAGTGTTTGCACGCATAGAGCCAAACATACAAAATGTCCATGCGGCAAGTGAATACAACCTCGGAAATCTGCTTTGGGGGACATTCTTGTAAAAATCAGCCAAGTCTTTCTTGTGTGTATGTTTGTCCTTCAATAAATCATCACGTTTTAAATATAACAGTTCCATTCGGTCATTGTTGTCATCGAGTGCGCTACACCTGACTAAACCCTCACATTCTGTACTCACCGCGCCATTTATATAGGCAACTTCGTGCTACACGGCTCATGCCTTGCGCCACACGCACTGCAGGGCTCGCTCTCGACTGAAATGCGTCACAACTTTCGAAGCTGTCTTCATCTGGTCTAACCACTCAGACATGGCCAAACTAAGCGGCCAACTCAGCGCCCAAACTAGGTATGGTTAATTATTAATTACGAATATTGAGTAGTATGTGGAGCTTTAAAACGCGAACAGTTAGAATCTAGAATCGTTAGAATCTAGAATAAGTTATGGTATTTATTTTAGAGTACTTGATCACTAAAGCATATGTGTTTGTCATTCAAAGGCGCCCTCTGCGCTGTATTTTTAAAATAACACCCATGAGCGCATGCAAGGATAATGTTAACTATATTAATATTTTAGCTGTGTATAGTTTGTTTTGTTTAGTTAAATGTGTCTGTGGCATTATCATAAGTTGTAGTTTCATTGGGGAGCGTCACATTTATGACACCAAAAACAGTAACCTGTAGCACCAAAACATAATTTATCTAAATATGGAAAATAATTCATGATCCTGAGATTAGTAATTTATCAATGTATGCGGATATATTAAACAAATAAGAGGGAAACAAAGTTTAGTAAATGTATAAAGGAATATTTTGTAAAACTATGCTCGTGTTAGCATGAGTATATGTGTATGTTTCTGTACAATGTTATGGTTTCGTATTAACATTTAAGTTACATTTTACGGTATTGTGTATACTTGATCATCCGTGGCTAGCTGTATAGACTTTTGTTTAGGGTTTTGAATGGACAAAGAAAAGGTCTGACTGCGTACCAACCCACTCACCTATCATAAGGCACATTTTACTAGTACCCGTCCTTTTGCTGTGTATCTAAAGTTTAAGCGGGTGCTGTTAAGTCGAAAGAAACTAAAGCCGATTTTCTGTTGTTCAGCCTGTTATTTTATTTGTGGAGTGACTATACAACTTTCACGAGCTTGAGATTCGCGACGTGTTAATTTACGTTGAATGTTGGCAATTTTTTTAAGCGCGACGGAGAAATGCAGCAGATTCACAACATACTTGGCTTAAGACCTAAGAATTTATAGTGCAGCCCTCAGAACTTGTGGCAGTTGGTGGGAATAAACAAACATGCATACTGCGTGAAAAATATTTTACATAACATAGCGGGGTTTCCACGTCCATGACACAAATTATGATTAATGTCTAAAGAGATTTAAGGATAGTGTGTTGCAGAAAGGTTGTTTCATGCGGCACTTTCACTTTTACATGCTTTTTCTTGCGTTTGTCAGTGGTTGCAGACGCCATTCCAGCTTTCATGACGGGAGTTCACTTTCGCTGTCGGTAGAAGACAGTTTGTCGTAATGTAAAAGCAGGATTAAGATGTAATTACTGTATCGTCTAGACGGAGCTCTAGTTCTCCCAACTTTCTTTGATCATTAATCTTTGTCAGTTAAAGTCTTACCTTGCGCCTGCGTGGACCCTGAGGTCTTGAACCAGATATCAATGCTATCCATATAGATTCTCCTTCTGAATTTTGCTGCTTCCAGGTTGTAATCATAAATAGAATATACCAAGTAATTCAGAACTGTTTCCTACCTTACTTTGAACCTGGACGTCGATATGAAATAAATATTATGATACTAGTTTAATATAAAACAAAGTAATTTGCACACATTATAGATAAGTAATCGCATTATTGACGAGTGGTTGGTTATTCCAAGCCGCCAAAATGGTCTTACATGTAAAAGGTGTATTAAAATCAATTTTGAAACAATAAGCTTTATTCCTATACACTTGTCTTTTTCTGCGTACTCGTCTAGGAACCATTCTTCAGAAGGATTATCCTTCAATATACTTACCTCTTGTTAATAGTAATATTTATACGCTTCATTGTAGATAAATATAAGTAGGTTACAACAGTCTGAAGCAAGTCATATCTCCAAAAGGTGTTCGCTTTAACAATTTTAATTTAAATAATACTTATTTAAGATATTCACGACGGTGGATATCTTAATTTTCTAGCATTACCTTGGATAAAACAAGTAATGGTAGAATATTACGAGTAAATCATAAAACTTGCAAAACCCTATACAAGTATGCATATACGTGGTGTGTCTAAACAATTCCGTGAATGCTGTTAGAAAACAAACAAAACAAAAGAGAGAAACGTCACAGCAAACTTTTGACAACGTTCGTACTGGTTCTGGAAACCATCAGGAAAGGACTCCTGTGGAATCAATCGAAAAACGGCTGTCAGACGACCTTTGCATTCACGTTCGCAAAACGTTCACCTTTCATAGCCGCCTTCAAGCGGGGAAAAAGGAAGAAGTCTGCAGGAGCCAGATCAGGAGGGTAAGGAGGGTGTTCAAGAAAGTTACCATCTTCTAAGCCGGGAATTGGCGCATATGGATCGCACAGTGTGCAGGGGCATTGTCATGGAGAACCATCCATTTTTGCAGTCCTGTGCTACTGTGGCCAACCGGCAATAGCAATTGATTCAAAACGGACTAGTAAAATGCAGCATTAATGGTTTGACCTTCTTGTGAATGATGCCGTTGTTGTCAAAAAAGGTGTTCAACTTGGATTTTTGCAGATATTTTAACGATGTTTTTTCAGAAGCAATGGATCCTAATGACACATGGAAGTGAAATCACCGGAAGTTTCCATCCGTCTGTGAGCTTCTGCGGCAGAAATCGGGAGCAGATCTTCCGCTTATCCAAATCATTGCGGACGATGGTCTGCATCGTGTCCTTTCCAGTGCCCAAATAATCCGCCGATCTTGTGCCAGCATTTGTTGCAAGTTCTCGAACATTTCTAGTGTTCGGATTTTCGATGGCCGACATGAACGGAGCTCATCCTCAGTTGTTTCCTTCTCCTTCACTGAACCGGACGGAGATGGGGAGATCCGTGGTTCAAATCCCGGCTATGGCATTGAATTTTTCAGTCTGGTTCTACTCATCCAAGTGGTTGACTCTCTACTCTCTGATTTTAATGTTATTCTTTATAAGCTGGTCAGCTGTTCTCATTTATATACAGATGTGATCAGTGATATTGGTGCAGCTAAATTTAGAATGTAAAACATTTCCCATGTTCAGGCCATTAATCTCCTGTAACAGAACGTCCATTGGAAAAACTGTGAATGGTCTTCCTAGCTTTGTTTCTTTATAAGCAGTTCCAAATAATTTACTTCTAATGCTACAGTGATTAGAGCATTTTATCTACTGTTGTTTCTAAAGGTTTGTTCTCTGCACTAGTTCAAGCCTGTTCAGCTCTTTTGTGAGTTAGTGATTTTTTACGATGATGTATTTTCTTTCTTATATTATTTTTCTGTATTTCTCTTGTGTACCCAAAATACTGACTTCCCCTTCAATCCTCTCCTTGGCAGGCTTAAACCCTGAACCTTGCTGTCCCAGACCATACCTGCTAGCTTCAGCTCATTGGGAGCAACCAAGCTCTTCATTTCTTATTACTAGCTAGTTGTTTTCACTTTTAAAGTAATTATACTTGTAATTATACTGAGTCTCTGACCAGCATTCTGGATTATCTGGAATCTGTGAACTTACTTGATCAGAAATTGTCGAATTAATTTCTGCATTCGCCCTTGCCTGCTCATTGTTGTTAATTGAGTTCTTTGTCCTCTTTGATGGTCCTGGTTGGTCCTCTATAATATAGTTTTCTTCAACTTCAACGTCTTTCCTAATACTGGAGAAGTTCCTTTGCCACTACTTAACCAGTTAAGCAAGCTCATTGCTACTGTTATGTAAAGAACTAATGAAACACTGAAGACTATGGCAGCACGTGGAAATGAAGACTGTCAACATACCGCTCTTTAAATGTATTAAAAATACAAAGCGTCTCTCAAGAAACGTAAGTTATTCTCTAGCCCGCCGTAAAGCTAACAGTGGATAACAAGTTGCCAATGTACATGGGAAAAATTTATTTAGCTGATCAGAGGAGATGGCATTCTGTGTGATAGTGTTACACGAGATAGTTCCACGGGTGACAAGCGATAATCGCCGTCCGCACCACCTGACTCTTCGTTATTATACCAAGAAGCTTTATGGTGAATATGAAAACTGTTGTCATCCAAGTTTAGCACTAAGAACAAACAGCAAACATTATTTTCTTCTTTAATTCTAACGATTGCTTCACGAATTTAAACTGTACGCTTACAACAAGTTCAAATTTTTGGTGATACGGCGCACCGACCCGTACCGGCACAACTACAGCACTGACTCACTGAAAGTAAATTTTAATCCCAGCATAGTATTAATATTTGACTCGCTTCAGCCTGCACTCCCCTTGTACTTAAGAGAATGTATCCTTAATCAAATTCCATAAACGTCTGCCTCAGTTTACATTATGTAGGTGGAAAAATAAACTTTTGTACGTATAGTGGTAGAAAAGATTTGATATCTACAATGACAGTGCAATAAAAAGAGGAGAGTGTGGCACATTGAATTTTGTTTAATAGTAACAGTCCTGCATCAACACTCTTGTTCGGAGTCACTGAAACGCTTTACTGAACCGCTGCTGTGCGAAGAGAGCAGCGCAATGCTAGCCCCGTCATTCTAAAGCTAGTACGTCCTCAGACTGATTAGACTTTATCTAACGAGAGACCTGGCCTTTTTTATTATATTTCTGTGAATCTTTTTTCGTCCCATATTAAATTATATATACATCGATTATTTTGTAGCATTTTAATTTTGTTACTCTCTGTGTGGTCTTCACATGCCATATATAATTTCATTTATCTGTAGTTTCCTGATGTTTCCAATGTATAATTATATATAATATTACTAGGTATGTAAAATAAATGATGTACCTGATTTCTTCTTGTCACATTACTGCAGAAAGACTTTAGATTCAATGATCGTAAAGAATATAAATAATTTTAAAAAATAAAATGTAATATCATAATCGTATCTGTCGATCTATCAATAGATGTATACATATAGAAAAATAATTGATAGCGACTAATTTTACTTTTAAATTTTGAAATCGTGTTAAATGATTTTAGTTCTATGTATATTTCTAAGAAAACGGTAGGTAGATAAATCTAAGCTTTACAGGCAATGAAAGTATTAAATAAAATTACTACCAAATATTAAATGTGTGTAACCACAATTGGGAATTAGGCGGTAGAATATTTCTTGAGATAGCTTTTGTAAATACGTCTCTCAGAATTCCGAGAGAATGAGATAGCAAAAGCTCTATCGGCAAAACTAATGATTTTCTTCAAAAGGAAATTTAAGTGAAAATTAATACATTGTTTCCATATTGTAACTTCACAAGCGATTACTTGAAAAATATTTAAATTTGTCACTCCTTCGCTTGTAACTGTGGATATTCTTTAAAAATGCATATTTCAGAATTATTTTGCACTTGCCGAGAACGTGGTTTTCCTCTCTCTTTCGGTCTTTGTAAGACAATTACCATAAATCCAACGTTTGAGCTAAAACTGTCAAGTTCTTTTCGTTAAGTACAACACAAAAAGACGCGAAACGAGTTACTTAAGATGGGCTCACATCCAGGACTGGGTTATGTGTCTTGCTCAAAGAAATCCCCTTCTATTTTGTACTTCCTTCACTTCTTGCCTCTCGGTGATATAAGAAAAAGAAAGGTGGAGAGGGAGAAGGAAAAACGCTCCAGATAAAAGGAAAGGAGCTTTGTATGCTAAGATTACGACTACAAGAGATGTATAAATTAGGAAAAAAACAAAAGATAAAGTGTTGAACTGGTGGCGCTGTTCTCCCCACATCCCTCGCACCCACAACAAATAGAAGTCATGCATATTGCAGTCTCGCACGGAGCCAGAATAGAATTTTAATAATACAACCGTTACCTGGCAACCATCTTGTTGCAAATAAGGTGGCTAAAAATGTTTCTGCAAACTGTCTAGCAATATAACGCTCGCTATTTCTCTTACGTTCATCGTAACCTAAATTCATTATGGTGGTTCATTAGATTTGCTAAGAATGTTTCATAAATTTGGAAGTTTTCCAATACATTTACTGCATCTTTACTGACACTAACATTTTTGCAATACACCAAATCATTAGTTTGCTTATACATATGAGTGTACATAATCAAAAAATTTCCCAAGTACGCAACCATAAAGTTTACTCTCCGTAATGCTCTGTAGGTAGTTTTCGGACTTGGAAACTGTTCGCTGCTTAGGAATCTTGATTTATCTAGCAAGATATAGGATTAACCGAGGATTCGAACCTCGTTTACTTCTTACCACGAGGTACCTGCTTATAATCACTTGTCTATGAACGCACATTGGACATAACTGATTACAGAATTAAGATGATAGTTCGCCCACAGAGATATCTTGGGAATCGATCGTCGAACTGAATGGAGCTTATACAAAACTAGTTTCGCGGCCGCCACCAGAAGCCATTCTCTGACGTTCATTCCGTTTGCAAATTTTCACATCCTTTGGAACAACAGATATCACGTACTTTAGTCTCTCAATTAGACCTCTACCGGAGATCAGCTCCCAATGTTAACATCAGTGTTTCGAAATTAAAACTGAAGATGAAGCTAAATAGAGCTGTTATCTTCAGTGTACTTTGCAACATGAGCTTAAAGGTCACAATTAGTGCTGCCCAATATAGATAGTAACCAACCATTTCCTTTATAGACCATAATGGAAGACCGAAAATTAAAACCAATATAGGAATTAGTCTCCCTTCAAGGCAAAAGTAAAAAATATATTCAATATACAGAAAGTAGAGTATAATATTAAAGGCAATATTAAAATTATATATAAAAATAATTTATTATGAAACTGATAAAGAGTAACTGAATAACTTACTGTATCTTAAGAACAAACGCTCAAAATCGGTCTCGATTTTAAAGCTTGATAACGACAACTGACTTAAATTGAGAGATTTCTATGTCTTTATATTTTGAGGTAGGTTTCAGATAAAATTGAACAGTTTAGTCGTTATTTGTATATATTACTACTGAAAAAAAGATAAGGGACTCCATTTCCTAACAGATTCCTAATAATTACTCCATAAAAATTAGATTCCTTAAGCGAATAACATTTTTCCAAGTAAATGGTATTTTGGGGTGAAGGAAGGTCTTGAAGATATTCTGATGGCATTCTCGGAAATGCTGAACTTAAATCCAAGTCCTTCTGCTTTTCAGTAATGATGTTTCGTCTCTCTGTTTCCCTTGCGTGCGGAACATTTTCTACAGCTTCCTTTTCATTAAAGTCATTCCAAAGCATGTATTTCCCCGAAATCTGTTAAGTATATCTTTTTAGAGGAATAGAAGAATCACTTCATTTACTTACTGTACTTAAATGGCAGATAAAATAAAAGAGTAATCACGAAATAATTTCTATTGTAATGGATTTCTCACAACAGGGTAATTTAAAACAAAAATCCATCGTCTTTTGAATTTTATTTTCGTCTTTCTGCACAGTTATTTCACCACAACTGTATTAGAATAATTAAAAGGAGGAGAAAAAGGAATATTTTTTCTGGATATCCGATTTAAATGCCTTATGCAATTTATCGTGACGTCAGAGTTAGATTCAAGGAACTAAATATTTTGCTGGAATCTCATTTGTTACTGTTAGGTAGTTCCATATATGGTATGCAATTTTTATTGTCCACCAGTGCAAAGTAAATCTCTGAGAGGAATGTGCCTCCCTTACACAATGAAACAAGGACAGCAAATGTGTGTGATAGAGAACGCATGCAGCAGATACGTTGAAAAAAAAAACATGAGCCATATTCACTCAGTACCTAAAACCGAGAAGATTTATTCACAAAAGTAGAAGCCGTCGGAATGTTTTGGAATGGTCTGTAACTAAACTGACTTGGGGTGGTATAAACCTGTCGAAGGAGGGTGTAGGAACTTTCTCCAGCCCCCTTGTCTCACTCCTCGGAGACTTTCTTTGTAAACTATACACCAGCTCTTATTAATTTTTGACTCAAATTTACATTCTATATATGTTCGTTATGTATGCACTCGTTTTCAACTGTTTATAATGTTAAACAAATCGATGAAAGTGTTTGTTGTATACAGAGCCTTCTTCCAAGATCGCCAAGAGTCTATATGCAGAAGCAGGTTCAACCGCAGAGATTGGAATTCCCGCGGCGGAGTGATACAGTGGCGCCGCAGTGTGCGAGCGGCCAGGAGCGTGTATGTAAATCACGGGCTCAAAGCGACCACAAGGACGGAGGACAAGGAGATTGTGGCACGCTATAAACTATCCCTCACGCACTAGGATTAGTGCCGTGTTGTTTGCAAACTCCAGATATCTCCAGTTTCAACACGTGCCTTCTAAAGACACCCGAATTAATTTAAACAGTACCAGGCACAAATGAGTGGACCCCCTCTTACAACTTCTGGACCTTGGGCCATAACAAATTTAACTTACACAAGGATGTAAAGATACTAACACACACGCTGCTCACTGGTCACACTCGCAGGTGGCGCTGTGCAAACTTTATAGTCGTTTTTCTGAGCTTCAGCAGTATTCAGGAGAAGTTCACTAGTTCAACATCTGAACAATTTTACAAATAGTTGAGAATTACTATGGAGTTGAATTTGACCTTAGGTCCATGTACTTCTCTTCTCTCTTCTGAGACTGGAGAGAAAAGGTATTTGCATTAATTTTTGAACCTGGTCACATCACGAAATATTTATGTAAAGAAGGATTGTACTACGATGAACCCGTATGTAGAAATTGCACAGGTGCTTTGTAATTCATATTTTACTACCCATTCCCGGCAACAAACAGCCTTACTACTTTTGGATAGAAAATATCAAGTAAGGGATGCTTTCATTAGAAATAGGATACTGCATTTGTCACAGGGAAGATGTTTTCGGAATCAATGAAATTATCTTCCCAAGGGGTTCCACAGTGAGCCTTTTAGGCTAACCTGTATGAGGTTAACAAAGCTCCAAACAATCCCCGGTTATCTTATCTCTTAATAGCCGAATTGAGTAGTTCCTTAAAAGTCAGCGTTTTAGTATGCTCACATTAATAAAAAGTATACGATTCATTGCTATAATGTTGAAAATAAAATGCAAGACCTCGAAAATAAACTTGTGAAACCAAAGTAGCAGGTCATAGTGTTATTGGAACGACAACACACAAAAGATAAATATTACCACATGTCGTAGCACTGTGCTCTCCCGCAATTTACTGTGACCTGCTTTGTTTACATGCCATTTTTGTCAATGAAATTAAATAATTGAATTCATAGACTCAAATTAAAGTTCTGTTTTCAATATTTCAATTTCTCACTGGATGGCGGCATTATATACTGCTTCATGATTTGTAAAATATGCTAGCATATCAATGTTGCATGCACTGGTGGCAACGGCACGGGCGATACCAACATGATAAAGATCAGCAAAGACTGTTTTATAGTATACATTTTATTATTGGGTATGTTTTGGTTCAAAAAGGGAGTAATTTGTACCACTTGTAGTTTTTGCCTAACAAACAAGCTGTCTGTATTCTTTTACCGTGCTTTTTTCAGTTTCAAGCCTTTGGATCTTCAGAATGGCTTCATCTTCTTAAAATTGGGAACAAACTTATAAAAATTGTAGCCGATGACATAGACTACTTAATTTTTATCACGTGGTAATATTTTTGTCACCCTTGGTAGAGAAGGGAGTAAGACGAGAGGTCGTGGCCGTTACTGTTCTTTTTTAGTTTTTACATCCTTTGTTTATCTCAGAACACCACAAAGTTGATTTCAACTCATACATAAATCTCAGCATTCCTTTATGACTGAACTGTTTAAAACAAACACTGTATCAATTGGCAGGCAATTTAAATAATTCTGAAACAATTCTGTATAGAGATCAAACGAACTTTTTCTATATAATTTTTTAAAGTCTTTAAACTACCGCCTGATATTTTCAAAATTCTTAGCACTTCGTTCTCATGTGATAAATTATGAACATACTGGAACATATTCTGATTTAAAAAGTTGCCTATTTTGGCTTATGACACAAACTAAATAAGGTGCAATTTTAAAAATCTACCTATTTCTGCGTAGAATATTCGATCTCTCCACGTGGAGTATTTACTGGGCAGATTGTAGTTCCACAAGACAAAAGGGGAGAAGTAAGCGAAAGGGCCTGTTAGCTCCACTTTCTATGGTTAACTCCTTTTAATCGCAGCTCAGCACCGATTTCCTTGGTAATCTTGGGTTTGGAATCTCATTCCCTCGCCTGCTCGCCTTTTCTTTATCTGCCTACCCCTTTTCTGCCATAAGAAGACGGAACAAGATTGCCCTCTGAAATTTCCAGCTAGAAACATTCCTTTTTCAATCTAAAAGCTTCCCCTAATACCGCTTCCTTGCATTAGAGGGCTATTTAGGTCTCCAGTCGCTTGTACCTCCTGGAATACTACTTCCTTGAAGAATGTTAAAGGTTATTTCTCGAAGGAAATAATTGGATTGCAGGATAATGTAACGTTAGCAGAAAATGTGATATCTTGTGTATTGCCATCTATTCAGGAATGAACTGTAACCATATCGTAAGAAGAAACAACAGAGAAAATTCAGTATTTTATAATTAATGGACGCTTAATGTATGGTTAAGTGTAACAAAATACTTTTTTCAGAATTTTGTGGATAAACTTTTTTTTATTTAGAAGATGAAATGTGTATCCGGAATGTTTTAATATCCTCATTTTATCTCCCAGCTAATCTCTTATGCGATGTAAACAGAAACTTTCCTGTTTTGCATGGAATGGCTTCACATAAACATTTCACAGATGAACAGTCAAAACAGGGCTGTCTGTCTGAAATGTATGTTGGGGTTGAAAATAGGAACTGTGAAGGCTGGGCGGATTGATTTAACAGCTATCAAGTTAACTGCCAATCTCACTTTCTTTTCTGTCATAATAAAATAGTCTCTTCATGCCATGAACCTTCTGTTTCAACAATATTGACATACGAGTAATGCGATTATTTCCGGAATGCAGTTTCAGAGTGGTTGGTTCATGTTCATGAAGATACGGTAGATATTTCAAATTATTAAAAGACAGCCTTGTTATTTCAGCCAGTGCTAGACAGCTTATAATCTAATTTTATAAAAAGCGTAAAAAGGGTAACGAGACATTTGGCTATTTACAAATAAAGTGGAATTTTAGGAATTTTCCACAACTTATTTATTACCCTCTACTTTTGATATAAAATGACATGGGAGGAACATTTCAACATTTTAGCGAAAACTGAATTTATTGCGCCTTTTAAACTTCAGGTAGGAACAAGAGATTAAAAAGGGCTCGTAGATCTGATGCCGGCAAGGAACGCAACGGGACTCAAAAGTTTCCATTCTAAGCCGTGTCTTCACGGACAAATTAGAACAGAATGTTTCATTGCTAGAGGCAGGAGGACAAGCAGCATACTCCTACCCTTTAAACTAGTGCACTTTAATCTGTCTCTGCACACTGAAAATGAAACATTTGTATTACATCAGAGAAATTATTCCCAGAAGTTCATGTTTATACCTCAGAATTCGCTTGCCGACCACAGGATTTCCTGAATTTTAGACCCAAATATTACGATTTAAGCAGTCTCTTTAATGGTAGAAATATAAGTACATATAATATAAATTATTACACATAATTAAATACATTTCAGTGGCGTAGTGGTAGCGTGTCTGTCTCACATTCAATAGGTCCCAAGTTCGAATCTCAGTCAGGGTGAGTTATCTGGATAACGGTTTTTACGGGGTTTTACCTTATCCTGAAACGAATGTCAGTAAGTCTAATATGTTATGGTCTCTGGGCTCGACATTTCATTTTTTTTTCATCCATATTTCGGTAAGACATTGGATGACGTTATATGAGAAATAAAATGCAGAACATAATTAAAAACCACATGCTGCAAAAACTGAGACACTTTGTTGAATGAGTTCTTCTGCAATCCATGTCTTGGGAAAGATCACTCAGAAGCGAGAATTATAACAATTTGAAGTTAGTCTGAATCGGTGTTATTCGGATAACCTGATGCTGCTTTGTTAACAGTTCATAAGGGAATTTTAAAAGTGGAAATCTGGGGGAGGGGGGCGCAGAGGTAAACAAAACGGTGGACCAAAACTACAGAAGGTTTTGTAAAGGGATACTAGGCTTACCAAGATCAGCACCTAGGGAAGTAGCTTTAGTAGAATTAGGAAAGACAAGAAGAAATGGAATAATAATGGAAATAATAATAAAATTTTGGTATAGGTGTTTGGCCAAAAAAGAAGGGGAAATTATGAAATTATGCATGAGACAGCAAAAGGATTAGTGAACTCGAATAGTTGGTGGGTAGAGATAGGAGGAACGGGATATCTGTGGAAATTAGAGGAAAGGAATACAAGTGATATGGGTAAACTGGTAAAATCCAGAATAGAAGATATAGAAAGACAGGGAATATGGGGAAATCTAGAAAATATGAAATCATTACAATTTTCAAGCAAATAAAAAGAAATTGGGGACGAGAAGCAAATGTAGATTAATGCAATAGGCAAGAAAGAGAAGGGTTAGCTTGGATGAGAACAGGAACAATATTTCTAAGAGGGATAAGAGGTAGGAAAAAGGGAATTTGTGAATTTTTGTTGGGGGGGGGGGAGAAAGCATAGGGCACTATCATAGAATGCGGGGATATTGCAATATGGAGAAAAAAGGTTTGGGAGGAAAAGTGGGGGATAGTAGAGAAGAGCATAGTAGCTATAAAATGTTAATGGGTAGGGAGGAAAGGAATCAAAGAAATATTGGTGAGCTCTTGCAGAAAGTAAAAGAAAAATGGGCCCAAAATGTAAAGAATATAAGAAAGGGAGATGAGGGGGAAAAATGGGACTAATTAAGTAACAAGGAGGCATGGAGGTTAAGAGCTACCTGGCAGAGCAGAAGACCAGGGTGTCATGTAAGCCATGGTAGCAACAAGGTAAAGACAAATAAATATAGCCAAAAGTTGTAAATCGTAAAATTTTGAAATATGCACAATAAAAATCCAAATCTTAAATGTTAAAATGATGGAAATTGGCGGAAAAAAGAATTATATCAGGCTTACTGCCCCCAACAGACATTCGAAATCATTTGTAGTTAGAGGTTATTTTAATTATGTCTTCACCCCTAAAAATGGAAATACAAACTCTTGTAGTTTGTGCTTCGTACATCTGTTCCATTATGCAGTCCTTACTGCTAAGGTGATAGGATAGATAATGGCTGGTTTCAAAGACAAAATGGTGTTTTTTGTGTTAGATTTTCAGATTTGCACTGTTGCGTGGCACATATACACGTATTTACCAAAATGAATTGTTTTCTTTTAGCGGTCAGCCATTATCCTATATTTTCCACAATCCATTTTTTAATATTTTATCTCAGTTACACTTCAATAAATAAACTTTGGCCACAGTTAAGTAAATACGTACTACCCAAATTCAGCCTGTAAGTTGGGATATTAAATTTATAATTATTTTTGGGATTTGAAAGTATTCTTCATAGAGTTAATTCTAAAGTATATTTTCTCTTTTTGATGAAAGTTCAAAGTTTTGATACATTTTCTAAAGACTCCTATGATAATTGTTTGCAAGACAGTAATAGCAACTGCATTTATGTTATGTCTTCAGTGAGGACAAATATCATTTTTGAGGAGCGTCTTATTGCCTAAAGTTATTCTGTCTTTGACCTAAACGGAATAATGTTTGTAGGGAGAATAATTGAAATTTATACATCAAAGATTACAAAGGTAACTAAAGTACATTAGTTATGTTACTAGAGTTATCTCAAAACGTTAGGGCATAACTAACCGCAGGCTAAAGTAAAGTCGTCCAAGCGTTCTTCAGGATTGAGCAGAAACATTATATCTCAAAACTATCAACAGATACAGGCTACACGACTTGAGTTAGACGACTTATCACTCACCAAAGCGGCCTGGTTTCGATCCTAGGTGGCCACACATGAGATTTGTGGTGGACAAAACGGCGTAAGGGCGGATTTCCTCCGAGTGTTTCGGTTTCGCCCGCTATGTGATTCCACTGATGGTCCATCTTCATTTCAGGTATCTTCAGTGTCACACTTATGCTTAGCACTCGTGGTACCTCTGACGTTACTAGAGGAACCTCGGGCCTAACATTCGAACCCCTCCCTATGGGAGTTGTTCGGATTGGGTTGGTCTCGAGGGGGCAGCGTGTTCCCGATACCCACGGAAAATTGCGTACCTCCGGCCATGCTACGGCCGCCCGGAGGGGGTAGAGGGTTGCCTCATAAGTCGCCGGCGGCCCTACCAAGGTTATTTGGTAGCCGGTCCATTATGGACCGGCGCGTAAGTGGCGTATCCACTTCCGTCCTGTCTGCCGTGTGAGCGGGGGGGGGGGGGGCAGTTTATAAAATAGTTACTGTCCTATAGTAAAAACCCGAGAGGACCGGGTGCTGGTCCTACGGGTCCAGGACTGATGGGAGTAGATCCTCGCATTTATTGTCACACTTAATGTGCCGCGTGTAGTAAGAAATAAGCACTTGATAAACCTGATATGATAAACTCGATGTTAAGAGTTGTGCCTAAAAATACACCGAAAAAATTCTGTGACTGGATTTAGTTTAAAATGTGATTCAGGGTGAAGATTTGTCTTATTGCTGTTAAAAAGACAACGCTAACTATAAAGGATTGAGCAATAATAACAGGTGTATTTGCTGTGAATTTCTACATGCTCTTATTTTCTTTCATTATAAAACGTAAAAAATAGCCACTTCGGTATTATAGTTGGTAAATCGTTAATAGTTTATCCACTAGAAGCAGCAATATATCTCCATAATGAACCTTGGGTACTCCATAGCAAACACATGTTTCTTCAGAACGGATGCCGGTTGCAACTGCAACCTGCTTCTTGTTGAAGAGAATCTTAAGTTTATTTACTGTATGCCTTTATACTTTAGCTTAAAATAACTAATCTTTATCACTGCAGAAGAGAGCTTTCGTTAAGTTAGAACGGTATATTACAAATTAATTTAAATGAAAAATATTTGAAATTTACGGATCGATACTCGGTCTCCTAAAACTAAACTGATTTGGCTTTGAAATATCCATTACTTTCACAATTCAGACTTACAATTGGTTAAACATAACCTAGTGTGACACTGATGAGGAGAATGGCGTTAGGGCAATGGGACTAAGGGTAGTAGGATTTGTTATATGGCAAAGCAATTAAAATAACATGTGTAGCAGTCTGTTTGCTATGAGATTTGTTTAAGACATTGCAGATTTTATATCAGCTTCACAGCTAATTCATAGGATTACTATTTCATGCCACCTTCTTAAGAAACTAAATTACCAAATTATTACTTCCTAGAAGTGTTTCATTTAGGATATGCCATAAAGTTTTCCGCTTATACCCCTAAGTCTGTAAAAATTTAAAATAAAACACCGATTAAAATACCAAGTAAAATGTAACAAATTATTTAGTGAGCTGCACATTTCGTTTCCATCGGATAAATATTTTGCACAACTTTCCATACTCTCACGAACACTGGTCTCACATTTTTCTTGTTTAGAGCTTATTATATTTAATTCTTAAACATTTTAACAAATGTAACTTAAATATAAATTGAGAAATTGAGTTACCTGTGGTAATTTTTAAGATAAAATTAAGTCGGAAATACGTAGTATAAGGCACACATTTTAGAGTACACCGATGTCTAATTCTGTTCTATAATTTGGTGTACGAGCTAACAGAGGAAATATGTCACCATTAAATGATCACTATAGATTGGATCCAGTCTGCTAGAACTTCGGATAAAAGAGTGCTAATGTGCACAAACTTCAAACGTCCGAGTGTTTCTGATTACTTATTGATGACAAATCTTGAAAAAAATAATCTCGTAATATCTTATGATTATGAATGGAACGCTTCCGCCATTTAGATGACCGGAAAATACTTGCCTAGAATTCTGTTCTTGACATTTGTCATTACTAAGCCTCTACCTACGCATTTCGGTAGTTCGAAAAATAATACACTACTATATACACTTATAATCAAGATGCATTTTTCATCATTCACTGTGTAAGTGTTACAAACAGCAAAAGATTTATTTTATGACGAAATTAGTAATTGTTATCAAGCCTTCCCTGACCAGAAGAGTCAATTTTTCCTATACGGAATCACGATATCCTACATTTATTCTGACCATAAATGCTTCGCACACAGAACTGTATCTTTAGAATATGATGTTACAGTAGAAGAAATCGCAACGCTTTGAACATTTAAATATTTTAAATAATTTTCGGCAGACGTTTCATATGATGAGGAAACTTAACCTTCTTGATCTGGTTTGCAACTAACGCCTGCAGATGTGACTGCCCGCTACACACAGAGGCATGAAAAGTTTCCTAAGCCGTACGGGGGACTGCAACTTCAACGGTGTGCGTTCTTTGTGGATAGCCGTAATGTTTTTGGTACATACATAGTAATATGCTGTATTTTCATGGAATATTAACAATAAAAACAGAATAACAAGGCATTCTCAATAGGGAATTAATACCAACTTAAAACTATCAAAATAAATGTATAACGTGCACAAACAAAATTATTTTATGTCTCCTTTTCTCACCAATGCTGGTGTTTAGGAATCGCTTGGGTTCTCTCAGAGCGAGGGAGTCGAAGCATATTGACCTGATAGATGAGATCAGGGTTGGGGGGTCGGCCGAACGCCTGGGATGAATTAATGATGGAGGAATTGGTGGAATGATGGTGGGGAAACCGGAGGAAATCCACACCAGCGCCATGTTGTCCACCACAATTCCCACTTTGTGGTCGCCTGGGATCGAACCCAGGCCACATAGGTGAGAGCCAAGCAGTCTAACCACTCAGACATGGCGCGGCCATCAATAAAATTATAATTCCTTAAAAATCAATTAGTTATGTATAAGTACGAACTATCTGCATGTTTGCTTACTTTTTCTCTATTTATAATTAGCATACTTGTAATGCCAACGTACACCATAACCAGAATCTGAATTGATTCAGAAAAGTTAATAATGGGGAAGCTTGTCCAATCAAGCCGGTCTCAGTTGAATATCTGCACAAATTTTCATTTTACTTACGTATTAATGAAGTGAGTGTGTGGTGTTTCAGGGCCCACGTATTAATGAATTAAGGTATACATTTTAAAGCTTCCTAATCTGAGATAAAAATGTAGTACATCCTGTATTTCAAAATACAGGCGTACATTTCCGAGCATAAAAACAGACGCAAAGTCGGTGAAGTATTATATTAGTATGATTTCCAAATATTTATTACCAACATTAGTTTTTCCCATGCTCTTATGATGCGTCTCTATAAGAAGTTAAAACATGTCCCAAAAAAGCATGACATGAAGGAAAGAGAGTGACTTCATGCTTTGTGTGAAATGAAGGAGAGTTCAATATAGCTGGTTCATGTAACATTATTTGAGCTTCTGATGGAGAGGCGGTTGAAGTGAAGGTTAGATAGCAATGAAGTAGACAACAGCGTTCTGTGTCAAATCCTTTGAAATAATACTGTGGGTAAAATAATATATTAACGTTCTCATTGAGTTAGGGTGCTACTTTAGTGCATTTTATTCACTGGATAATATCACTTTGATATATAATCATTTATATACATAATAATATAGGTGGCGGTGGCAGTGGCTGTGGTCTATTCCTGTCCCTTGCGTTTTCTACGAAATCTCTCTGTATTATTGACGTTTACTTAATTCAAAAATTTACTATTTAAGACGCATGTAAGACGCAATGTTCTTCCAAAATTAAAACATCGTAATTTAATTCACTCTATTCTTTAATCCATTGTGGAGAAACAAGTTATTTATTTATTTACGTCTTCCAACGTTAAGTCATCGGACGATGAATGATATGGGTGAAATGATGCCCAAATGAGTCCCGGACCCATGTAGCATTGAGTTACCCGACATCCGTATTTCAGGATAAGGGAAATCCCCCGGAAAACCTTATCTAGGTAACTCACTCTGACCGAGATTCAAACTCGGGACCTCTTGAACCTGAGGCAGACACGTTACCATCTACGCTACTGAGGCGGGCAAACAAGTTATATGTATCCCAGTTTGTTATTAAGAACAGATTTTTGTTTTTAAGAAATTCCTTTGGATGACTGTTTATGGATAATTATAATCGTCGTAAGTCTGATTATGAAAGAAGAAAATTGCAGCTTTCGCTAATATCAAAATTGATGTGCAAGCCATGTTTCTTAATTTTAATTTAATACTCAGAGAACTTAGTTTTGAAGTAAAGTATAAAAAATATATAATTCAAATCTTCTTTGTCCATTTATCTAGTTTTAAAAGTATGTTTACCTTACTGCAAGTTTTCTTGAACATCACTGTACAACCGTTTTATCACGAAGCATCAAAGTAAAATATCAGTTCTATTAGAAATCTTGCACCTCCCCTGTTATCGTCTTAAAATGGATTGAAATCGATCCTGCGTGCGAAACAGGGACTGCTTTCTGATTTGCATGGAAAGAGATCTTCAGAGCGAAGCGAGGGTCAGGGTTGTAGGGTAGATGTGCTGGACCACAGCATCCATTGTTCCCATCTTCCCTTGCGCGGGGATATTATTACATCCTTAGTACGTAAGTGTCTTAAGTGAGGTTATGAGACCTAAGGTATTTTAAAGACTCGTAGGTAGCTATTCCGTTTTGTGCACCTTAAAATGTATTTCGCTTTTGAATTATACTCCTAATAAAACAGCTCAAGCCTCAAAAGAAACTACTGTTGTGAGGATATTATAATTTAAGGCATATTTCTCGCCAATTAGTATGGACTATATGTTGTACACATTGATTGTGGCCGGCACCTCGCTGGAGAAAGGAGAAAAGAAGAAACCATAGATATTTGGCCACAGGCAGACAGCCACACAGACACACAGACGCGCGTTCCGGGCTCGAAGACTCATCCCACTCCTGGAATTGCTGAGATAGGACGATGAACTATCTATCGACCAAGCAGCCGTGGTGTTCATAGGAAGTACTGTATTATTTGAGCAAGCATTTCCGGCACCACTGTACCATCAAGAAACCTAGAAGCACACCTGAAGGATGAGAAAGAACCAGAATTTTAAGGGAAATCACGGAAATGAAATGGTGGTAAATGAGAAACCACGTCAGCATTCGCTTAGCAACCAGGGAAAATCACGAAAAGCTGGAACATTCGGAAGCCGGCGGAGCCATCTTGTTCGATCCCTTAAATTAGCAGGTTATCGATCTCAGTACCACAAGAAAACCTGAAATTTTAAGCAGTTTGCACGTGTGTTTACAATGTGCGGTAGTATACCTGCCCTGCGTATTCTATTTGTGTCGGGCACTAAAATTCCTATAAAACTTTGTGCCATTAAAAGACGAATGTGCAATATATAAGTATTTTACTTTCTCTCCTCTATTTATTTACGTCTTCCTAAACCTACTGCATTTGTAACGTAGACTCTTAAAGACGTTACTATTGCTTTTTCAGTTCCAAATAACTTCTATCCTAATATATTGTGAAGACCTCGCCATGGATGTTAATGTATAAAGATACCACAGGGTCAGACCTTGCATGGGAATAGTTCAGATGGGACTCATGCTTTGCGGAGAGGTTGGGAATTTCTATTGGTACATTACTATAAAAGGTTGGGTAGCACTAACTAAAACCACATTTAACTTTATAAGAAAATTTACTGAACTAAATATTTACAAAGATGAACCATCGGACCACATACCTGATACAGACGGGGCATTACGCCCGGCACAGCCAATGGCCGGCACACAAAGACAGAGAAGAAGCTTCTGGCACGCTTCATCAGAGGTAGGAGAGGTCACGTGACATGACGACACACGCACCACTACAGTTAAAATGATTACTTACAACACACTATTTGTACTAAACAAAACCTGTGACAATATAAATATATAAACAGTGAGTAGTTTGCAGTAACAGTACAGAAACAAGTAAAAAGCCTAACTCAGATCCGTGAAAGGGTATAAATTCGTACATGTTGGTGCAACCTCATGTGACAAATTTCAAAATTCAAGTCCAGAATTTCGGACGTCAATTTTGAGACAAGTATATCGTCCATTTCCACGTGTTGAATATCGCAACTCAATCAGGAAATGTCAGTTAGAGGCCAAACTTGTTATTCAAGTTCGGGGCTTCCAATGACATGATCTCCTCTCTTGTTGAAAAGTGGGCCTTTATATCGAAAATCTTTTATTTTATTTTTGCTTTACATAGAAGCTTGTTGTGATTCAAGGCATGTATCCAACAAATTAACATAAAAATGTCTATGAAGCCTTCTTCAATTGTAAACCTTTGCATTTCTAATAAATCTCTTAAGAGATTTTTGAAAACTTAGAAGAAAATGTAGCTATCTTTAAAAAAATACGATTCATGACCCCATTTTGTCGTATAAAGAACTTAATATACGTTATTTAATTGAGTTATAATTTATATTTAAGTCGTAATTGGCCATTAGTTCCTTTTTCATGGTCAAGTGCGGTGAAATTTTCAATGACAGCGTATAGACTCATATTTTCAAAGTTTTGACTATCTGTTTGCTCATAAATGGAATGGATAGTAAAGTAGGATTTTGTAAACATGGTTTAAGAAAACCAAAATATTTTAGTGGTACTTATTATAACCGAAATATTCTGCTAGAGAAGGATATTAAATTATCGAATGAAACATACTTCTGTTAAAAGTGGCAATAAAGTGTTCCACATCTCTACTCATGTGCTATAGAAAGAAAGAGATTCATTTATTTTCTTGTACTAAAAATGCGCTTAAGATATGAGAACAAAGTGCCAGAAAAGCCGTTTGTATCGCTATGCCAAATTCATCGTTCATATTACAGCGAAAGTACATATATTCGTTTTTGTCCTCCCTGGAGAGGGAGTGTTCCAAAGCAATTTAAGTAATGGAAACGTTGGCATTATTCCGAATTTCATAAATACTCCTTCACTCACTTACCAGCATGGACCGCAGTGATTTTTTCTCTTAGCTAAAATAAAGAACAAAAAACTATTTGGCAAGAATTTCATAGACAAAAACCTCCATTTTCATGTGAATTGAATGCAGCAATGCAGAATAAAGAAAGCCCTTCTTTCAGTCGCATTTGCTTTGTGTTGTTGCAAGTTTTTTTTCCTTCCAATTTACGTCCTTCAACATAGTCATATCGGGGATAGAGCAAGCGCGTAAGGTACTTAACTGCATATTATGTCAATAAAATTGCATAGTTCTATGTATTATACTTTTTACTTCAGATAAATGTCAAAATAGTTTCATATTTTCAATCAGTGTGAGTTATGTTTGAAATATAATACCTGCAGGTACAGTGTAAATAGTTTCGAGAATTTGAACTATTTGTGGGATACCTAGTTCGGTGCTTAGCTGTAGTTTCGAATGTTTTGGTTGGAGAATGAGTGAAAGTGAGACACTGTGTAATTTAATTGTGAGAAGTAAAATCAAAACGATCATTAGCACAAGAGAACTCCCAATGAGATATGTTAGAGGAATAAAATCTTATGTATTACCTGGAACAAATAAGTTACCTGGATGAATTATATTACATAATAACGTCAAAAAAGCAGAGTAGGCGGTTCAAATGCATTAAGAACATGAAATGCTAATTTGTATACTATCAGTAGATACTTTGCTTGATCAAAAAGTTCCATTTTCCGAAATGTTTTTACCAAAATTTTAGTATGTACTTTCGTAAATCACCAAAACGTTTACTTGATTGGTCCAGGTTTATTTTATTCTGAATGAAAAAAAAACACACACACATAACGTGGAAAACACTGAGCGAATATAAAACTCCAGACGATTTGTCAAATGTAAATATAAATCTCCGTATGATAATACTGTTACAGAAGTAAATAAAATGCCCATAGAAATAAATCGGTACTCTGAGGGATGTGATCGTTGTTTATGTTTAAATAAAAAAAGGTATCAACAAACTCCGAAAGGAATGATAGAAAGTACAGTACTTACGAGTGCTACAAAACTTGTTCGGTAGGCGCACGGCACACGTCTCACGTTATTCTGTTCGTCACACTATGTTAGACTTACTTTTGTTCTAATACAGTTCACACAAAAATAACATTAGGAATGTTTGGAAGTGTTTAGTTTTGCTATAAGTGTTCTCAAAGTCTAACAAAGGGGGTTCATATACGATACAAATGTGTTTGTGTCATCTTATAGAGAAGTTTTAAAGCAGTTTGGAACTAAATTTCCTGGCCTGAGCGTTCCAAGTAGTGGTCGTTTGTTTGCTTGTAAATAAATTTAGGGAGACGGGATCAATTCATCACAGGAAAAGGAAGGTAAAAGGACACGTGCTTACGTAGCAGATATTATACGAAATCGAGTCGGTGTGATGTCTGGTGCGCTGTGGAGATTACCTGTAATTGCACATGAGTGCCTGCAGGCTGGCTCGGCGTTGGTGTCTCAGGTTCGAAGCCCATTCATGGCGTCTGTTTTGTTCTGGATGGCTGTCTTCGTGCATTCTTGTTCTATGTGTGTTTTACCCTGATTAGGATTATTTCAGTGGAGAGACAAGGATATTTGCTTGTGGTGTTAAGCGGTAAAGGAGATGTCAGTCGAGGAGATAGAAACTGGCAGTAGTAATGGCAAAAATTTTGCCAGTGTACTTATGTTTTATTTCCTTGTTCACTTTCAGTCATCACAAGCATAAGTTTAAAAGTTCCTAGCGAGTTGGACTAATGTTTACCGAAATATTCGATTACGCGAAATTTATAAATGCACTACTCGCTCTTTGTATCAGAGCCATGTCGTAATTGTTAAACACAGTATTTTTTATCTCTTCGTGATGTAATTTAACTGAGGCCGGAATCACAGAGTTTTCGCAGACCACAATTAATTACTCTTGCGCGAATATACACTTCCCTCATCAACGTGCATTTCTTTAACACTTACCGGCAGTTTGTGAGAGGGTTGACCGATCAACCCTCTAGAACTGAAACTGAACGAAAAACTTTAACTTCTCAAACCTTATTTATATATGATGTCTACTCCGAGCCTGAGTACCTACAGTTCTCTTTTTTCCGATTCTCTATATTTTCCCGCCGTTGAAAGCGTTGGGCTGCCATGATGTCACTTTGATCTATCGTTATTGGCTTAACTGCCACATCATATGACTCCCCATATCACGTGCCATGGTTGTCTTCTCCCACTATGTGAGACTTATATTACGCCTTCTTCTGGTCACTACTCTAATACACTACAATAGCACAACAGATTTTTCTCAAGGTTGAAATACAAACGTTTTCTGTTTTTCAGCAACTGTTACCAAAGTCCTGTCTCATAGTTTCCAAATACAGCTTTGAGCTTTCGTGAACCACGAACCAGGAACGTTTTCACATAGAGCAATACTATGTAAATATAAAATTCACAATTTTGCGAGATACAGTATTGCGATTTGACAAAATTACGTATGAATATGATCTGTAATTAAACTCTCCGTACAAAATGATTCCCGGGATGAATACGAAGTCAAGTATTCTCAAGCCGGAGAAAGGCTGGAGCGGTCACCACGAAAATGTCTTAGGGGCCTTGCACAAGGAACCGATATTTTAGCATAGAAAGCAACAAAATTTGTAAAACTCAAACCACACAAAGTTACTGTTGTGCAAGAATACCATAGCCGGGTAACTATTTATAACTGGATTTTGAGCAATGTTAATGATGCAATTATCGATTCACTATTAATAATGTTCAGTGACGAAGCGAGGTTTCATTCACATAGTCGCAACAAAACGGATGTTGTGAAATAGTCAGGTTCAAACTCATTCATGAAACTCCCCGGCATGATAAAAATCGGGCTATTGTACTTAATAAATGGATACAGAAATAATAGACTGGCACCTTGATTCCAACAGCTGACGGACACTGAGTGTCTGGCTGAATACTTCTAGCAGGAACTCTTCCACCGCTGATAAGGCATTAGAGTTTGTTACGGAAATTATTTAGCATGGTAAGGGTTTATGGCTCGCTCGGTACCCTAGTATTACAGTATTTATGGGAAACTTGAAAAATAAACCATTAAAAGTCACTTCCTACACATTTCCTACACATTTGGGAAGCTGAACTAATGTTTATGAATGGGAATTTCCTCGGAAAATGTGCAGATGGACTCCATTTCTAAGCTCTCCGTGATAAGGTACGTTTTGTGTTTATTTCGATAATTTTTAATTCGATGCGAGTTTTAATTTGATGGTTACATGCATATCTGTATCCGAGAGAAGACCAAGCGCCTGTTGGCCAGGATTTGTAGTATACATGCTGTAAGTCTCACAGATGTATAATTCAAAACACTAATATATGTCATTTTCTTGGGATATGAAACACTACTAGGGGAACTGTAAAAAATATATCTAGTTAATGCTACAAAGTTAAATAAAATGTTATAACTACCTGCCCCAAAAGTTAAGTGAATGGAAATATGTTGGAGCTAAGATATTTATAAATAACAAGATAAAAGGATTATGGAATACTATATTTTGGTTATTAAAGAGCATTGTATAAAACAATCAGGGACTGTTAAAGTAAGCTCTAAAGTATACGAAAATGAACTTGTGTACGAAAAGACACTTGGGGAGGGGGGGGGGGGGAGTTACGAAGTTCCAAGTAAGACACAAAACGGTCCGTTGTAGTTTAGAATATGTTATGAAAGTCGCATCTAAGCACCCGAAACTATAATTTTAAGAACGGTATTAGGAGTCAACAACCAAAGTAAAATTCAAGAAATTAGAGAACTTTAGATAAAGCTGTATGGTGGAAGAACTGAAATTTATATAGGTAGAGGTAGTCTCGTACTTTTTGTACTAGATATGAATTCACTGATACCTAGCATTAGCTATACTCATTGTTATACTAACATTGTGTTAAGAGTTATTTGCTGCATCAGCTTTATCATTAAAAAGCAAATTATAACCCTAATATTTAATTAATTTGCTGTTCCTAAAAGGCGTTTGTCAAAACAATTTTGCCGGGCACAAAATATGTTCCATATAAGACTCTTCAAATACACCGATTTTAAATTATAATGAACGAAGGACTGTGAACAAAAAGATATTTTAAACCAGCTCCTACTGACCTGGATTCATAACTTGCTGAGTTAAACCGAGTCAACATTACAACGTCTACCATCCTTTCTCCGATCAGTACTAAGAACAAAAAGAAGAGTTATATTCAATTGTCGAACACGCTTCTAAACTTAGCGATGTTGGCTCCATCACACAGCTCCCGTGGGAAACATTTAGCTTCCACGTAAGGGAAAGTAAAAGCTGGTTACGTCCCTTTTGCACTAACGGGCGCTTCTCGATTGAACACGGTAGCACGAAGACAAGATTCGCGGATATTAGCCCTCAACAAGATGAGAGGGCTGATAGCGAAAAAAGAGAACGGCCGCTACTCATAAACTCAGCGCCACATTGTGTTGTTCTCAGCAGTTAATTGTACCTACCTGTATTGTCTACGTATCCTGCAATTTGGGAAACTTGCTGATAAAAGAGTTGATACTCTGAGGTGTGATGAAAAGTAGAAAGCAACGTCTCCAGTTGAGGTTTTGTTTAGTAATGTTTTCCTGTGTGCATATCAATAAATGTATTATTGGTCCTTAATTCGATATGAAACAGCAAAAGCTGAAACATTTTCCTTTATATATTACGTTTAGAGACTTGAAAGAAATATTACACAAGTATGCTTTTCTCAAAGCCAAGTCATAATTTTTAATTTTTTGGAAAATGCATAAAGCTGTTTTTGATCTGATTGATGATTCCAAATAATACATTATGCATGTATATTATTGAATATAATTTACTAAACGATGTCTTCAACAACTGTTTTGAATTACATGTTCACATCTTTTTCTGACTGAAAATGAGCTAAGCTATGGACTACTAAAGATTCTATCAATCCAAAAAGATACAGATTGAGGCACATTTTAAACTAAAATAATTCTTAATAATTGCTTACATCTTATGTATATTACATTGAAAATGCAGTGTTAAAAAGTAGTTTTTCATATTCAAGTTTGTATTTTTAGTATTTTCTATTTATTTGTTCCATGTATACCCCGCCTTTAACTCCAATGGTCATATTGGCGGCCGTTCTCCTTTGGAACATATCGAAGGTGTTAACTCGTTTAGTATATTAACTCGTATTGCCTATATTTTATATGTATTACATTGCAAATGCAGTGTTAAAGAGTAGTTTTTCGAATGCAAGTTTGTTTGTTTGTTTCCTTGTTCCATTTATACTCCGCCTTTAACTCCAATGGTCATATTGGCGGCCGTTCTCCTTTGGAACATATCGAAGGTGTTAACACGTATTCTATGGGTTTTAATCATTAGATCACGCACACATTTGCACTCTCATTCATACTTCCAGACTCTGGGGAAGATGAGGAATTATTTTGGTCTGAGAAAAATACTCACCACCGCCGGGAATCCAACCCGGGACCCGTAGCACGACAGGCAGGTGCTCTATCGACTGAGCTATGCGGCCGGCCATTTCCTAGCGTTATGTAAAGAAATTATTCATTATTTTCAAAGAACTTACCTCAAAATGCAAGATTCACATTCGGGAATATTTTAGAATTCAAAGTTCCTGTCACCACGTATTGCAGGCACCTAGGAATGATCGGGCCTACCACAGAACAAAACTGCGATTACTCTGTTCCCCTGCAGTAAGCGGCGAACTTGTGCTCCACACCTTGCCGCCATGGTAACTTTCCCTGTACATATTCAGCTCTTGGAAAGTATTTATCGGATGGTAATAATCAATAAAAAAAGAAACTGTATCACTCTCGATTATAGCGCTGAACAAAATTTTGAGATTCGAATGAAATTCAAACAATATGTTACTCCTAATTTTATGATATAAGGTATACGGATGTGGCTTCTAGATTGTCCTTTAGAAGGTTAGCCATGGAACTCCCAGGTACATTTTACCTCTCTGTTTCTCTGTATCTGTCCCTAAGCCTGTTACGGAAGGTTAGCCACGGAACTCCCAAGTATAACATTTTACTTCTCTCTCTCTCTCTCTCTCTCTCTCTCTCTCTCTCTCTCTCTCTCTCTCTCTCTCTCTCTCTCTCTGCCCCTCTCCCTCCCCCTCTCTCTCTCTCCCTTTGTATCTGTCCCTAAGCCTGTTATGGAACTTAGTACTAGTAGTGCTGACATTTTGTGAGGTAAAACATGTATTCTCCTCCAGTCATAAAGCCCAATTGAGTTGGCCACGTCACATTTGATGCGTACGCCCTTAGGAGATTTGAATACGGCTGGGCAGTTACATAGGTACCCTGATGTGCTGCTCCTAACCAACAGTCTGGGTAGCTGGTAGACACAGGAAAGACTACGTCGCTCTCACTGAAATTCTTTGGTAGTCTTCCCTTTGACTTGACACGCATAATAGTTCCTTATCCATTACATAAACACTTACGCGGCAAGCATTTTTATAAAACCAGGTAATGTTGCAGTAGAAGAGCCCATGAACGGGAACTGCCTTGGTGGGCACCTTTCTTGGATATAGAAAAGGGACTTCCAAGTCTTTGGAGTATTTGACATCACGCCTTCCGCAATTGCGAACACCACGCAGAGTTATATTCTTAACACCGTATACACTACACTTGGACAGTTGCAATGAACTACCAAGAGCAGAGGGGCTCAATCCTCTAGCATGTACTCACTTCTATCCACCAGTTACCAGTGTAACGAGAGACAGGCCTAATGGTCAGAGGCGGATGAATGTGCAATACATTAATTTCATGTATGTAAAATGACACTGCAGTTCCGTCACTGGAACTCAATAACCTTGCATAAGTGGGTTATTCTCTCGTAGCTCGTGGAAGGATGTATTTCAACTTTTCCTTGCTAACTTGTGTAGAGCCCCGCTGACCTAGAGGCTGTAAAACCTGAGTCATCTCACTCTTGTAATCCAAAGAATCCTACTGTGTAGGGTTCTTCCTATTTTCCTCTGTTGAGAGAGCAACTGTTTGCATTATTACAGGCTATGAATAATTGCTAACCGGCATTCTCATACGTTTTTCTTTGACTTTAAATTACATTCTTTTTTGTTGATGTTGTTGTAATTTACGTCCTCCAACGTTGTCATATCGGACGATGAATGGAATGCGTGAAATGATGCTCAAATGAGCTCGGGGTCCATGGAGCTTAGAGCTACCCGAAATTCGTCTTTCAGGATAAGGGAAACCCCGGAAAAACCTTATCTAGGTAACCCACCCTGACTGAGATTCCAACTCCGGACCTCTTGAGCGTGAGGCAGACATGCTACCACCATGCTACCGAGGCAGGCTTTAAATTACAGGATCGGGGACGGTGGACGATGCATGAATACCATATGCTCTGGATATGCTTTAAGCGAAGTATTTCTACCGTGTTACTGGAACGTTCTGTACGAAACTTTCTATTAAAATAGGCAAACGCAGCGGTGTGCTTACTGCTTCCAAATTATGGAGTTTTTTCGTTAGATGTCTCAAATAGACATTTGTAATACTTCCTCTAGGAGCTCATGTTTATACAACTATGTTTGCAATAATGTTTCTGAATTGTTGTTTTGCAATGGCGGACCTTATCATTGAACATGAACTATTACGTATTTTTAGTCAAAATGGATTCCTTGCAAAGAAACTAGTTGCATGCATTATTTGTAGTAAATAATGAACAAACACAGTTAAAGGATATTACATCATTATAATAGCGCGACAAAACTTATTTTACTGCACAGTGTTATGATTTAATATTTAGTCACCTAATTGTGACTCTTTTCAGTTCACTTACCATCAGTAATGGTAAGATTCTGCAATCTTCATACAATTGAGATTGGCCCGTTCAGCATGCGACAGTACAAAGAAAATTAATTAAGCCACGTTTGTGCAGTAAAAATGAGTGGCTACTTAAGGGCTGGCACACAAGTGACAGCAAAACCGCGGCCCGTCTCCAGGACCTGAGGTGAGGGGAATACAGGGAAAGGGGAAATCGCGACGGATTACATTAAGCCCTCATGTTTTGTGTGCGAGCGTCCACTCAGATATCGTCGGGACCTCGTCACTAGCCACTGGACCACGGTAGACAGCTGATTCCTGTCCTTTGTTATCTTCCACGGAAACCCACAACGTCCGCCTTAAAGCCTGGGGTTAGATAGTTGCCTGGAGACAAGTTAGCCAGGGCCTTTGTGAAATTGGATCCGTTACTAAAGTGCACCTCGCTTTACAAATTACTCCTGTAATATGCAGCAAGGAATACATAAAGTACCCACTTCTGTGGTGTAGTGGTAGCGTATCTGCCCCACATTCAAGAAGTCTTGTTGAACGAGTTACCAGGAATAGATTTATCTACCGTTTTCACCTAACCTGAAGAATGAATGTGAATCTACGCTCTGTAGATCCCTGACTTAATTGAGCATCCTCTCAACCATTTCATTTATCGTCCACTGTGACCTTACCGATTAAAAAGTATTAATACTTGAAACAAATGATTAACGTAAAATCGCATTGTAAATCGACGTAACAGGAATTACTCACATATAATCGGTTATCGTTGTGTAAACTGCTTACCTTTTCACCACGTTTCATACAGTGTGTACATAAGATAAACAGATTTGTCAAAATAAATTAAGTTTACAAATTAATGATTTAAAAATGTTGTGGTATAAAATATTGTTTAAATGTGTATGCGTGTGTGCATATGTGTGTGTGTTTGAGAGAGAGAGAGAGAGAGAGAGAGAGAGAGAGAGAGAGAGAGAGAGAGAGAGAGAGAGAGAGAGAGAGAGAGAGAGAGGGAGAGGGAGAGGGAGAGGGAGAGGGAGAGGGAGAGGGAGAGGGAGAGGGAGAGGGAGAGGGAGAGGGAGGGGGGAGGGGGAGGGGGAGGGGGAGGGGGAGGGGGAGGGGGAGGGGGAGGGGGAGGGGGAGGGGGAGGGGGAGGGGGAGGGGGAGGGGGAGGGGGAGAGAGAGGGGGAGGGGGAGAGGAGAGCTCATTGCTCGTTTTCCACAAAATGAATCTTCCATTCCGCTTTGAACAGAAACTCAATTAAACTGTTATATTTATACCAAAACAGTGGGGAATTGTTTCCCTCTCTTGAACAAATTTCACACCTACATTTGGTTATTAGGTATATGTAATTGTAATAAAATCAAAAATATTGAAAAATGATAAACTTTCGCCTGCATGATCAACATTACTCTTATGTACAAATTCCTATATTATTATTATTATTATTATTATTATTATTATTATTATTATTATTATTATTATTATTATTATTATTATTATTATTATTATTATTATTATTATTATTATTATTATTATTATTATTATTATTATTATTATTATTATTATTATTATTATTATTATTATTATTATTATTATTATTATTATTATTATTATTATTATTATTATTATTATTATTATTATTATTATTATTATTATTATTATTATTATTATTATTATTATTATTATTTATTATTATTATTATTTATTATTATTATTATTTATTATTATTATTATTTATTTATTATTATTATTTATTTATTATTATTATTATTATTTATTATTATTATTTATTATTATTATTTATTATTATTATTATTTATTATTATTATTTATTGTTATTATTGTTTATTATTATTGTTTATTGTTATTATTGTTTATTATTATTGTTTATTGTTATTATTGTTTATTATTATTGTTTATTGTTGTTATTGTTTATTGTTGTTATTGTTTATTGTTATTATTGTTATTGTTGTTATTGTTAATTATTATTGTTGTTGTATAAGGCTTAATGGCTTGTTACCTTCTTACTGAACCTAATCGGATCACAGCATTATTAGGCGTTTCATTAAAATGTTCTGACAGCGTTATGACTGAGAACTCCAGGGCTGAGAACTTCGGTTAACTGTGCCTTTAATTATCAAGTATTTCCAGCAACTTTCTTAGAATCGACCAATAGTTAACACTTAGTATACAGTATTCTTCTCTGTTCATTTCGCTTATCTTAATGGATTCTGATGTGTTAATATCCTGCGTCCACTTTATGCTTTCCTCCTTGTAGCATTTTCGAACTTTTCGAAGCAATCACATTGCCTTTAGGCATTTTCCCTTTCTTAGGTCTAACTCCTGATATTTTTAACTTTTATGTAAGCAAACTTTGGTATAATTAACTATACAGGAACTGAATTTCCGTTACGGAACTTTGGATTTTTCAATTTTCAGTGAAGTGTTAATCAGTTAACTATTTTTAAAACATTGAGGTCTTTCTAATGAAAAAGCTAAGACATCGTCATCCGGGTTCGTTAGTAACACAATAAGTAGTGTAAAGGTCAGTGGCTGTAATCCAGTGAAAACACTTGTTCAAAAGGCCGGCTGTTGCTCCATGACGTGCCATATCGATAGCTTTCTCTTCGCAGAGTGAACTCAATTCGATTGTTGAATACAATGGCTACGTGGGCAGAGGTTGGCATATATGGACGTAAACAGAAAAAGTATTGACCGCGGGTTACACCAAACAGGTCAGCTAGATGCCTTCAGAGATTATGTCAGGTAATCGTTAGCTAACATTTTCAGCATGCGAAAGTCTTGTTTCGTTATTTTCTCTTAACGTTTTTCGCGCATGACCAACTGAATTTCCGAGCATGTCTGCAGACAACTCAGGTCTTTTATTCCTAATAAGTCCTGCAATATGTTCAAGATGTAAGCCTGGATATCGGACAGTATACTAATAAAAATACCAAAATGACTACATTCCTGTAAAAATATTGAGTTATAAAAGCTATTTCAATATATAGGTACTTGATACTTTTAACATTTGTGGGCATTATAATCCAAATAAACATGTCGAGTACTATTTGGTATGAATCCTCATTTACACCTTTATGTAAAGTGGCCAACATGTCCGTTTTGAATAAAATGCAGAATATAAACTCTGGTATGCTTAGAATTTTCTTTCTCATATTGATACAGTATTGAGATCGGCACTATTAAGTTTTAAAATCCAGGGAATAGAATATAAACTCTGGTATGCTTAGAATTTTCTTTCTCATATTGATACAGTATTGAGATCGGCACTATTAAGTTTTAAAATCCAGGGAATTCAAACCGAAGCATTAGTAAAGATACGTAGGTAGAAGGGCGGGAGAGAGGGAGAGGGAACGTCATAATTCTTAAATGAAATGTAAAATAATCAAGTTTTCGTTAAAGTTTAACCCCTTTCAAAAATATCTGCCAAATTATTTATCTGACGATAACATTGAACATATCCTTCTGCCCTTTTTAATATAACATAATGGATTTAAAAAATGTAAAGAAAAGAGGAAGAAAGAAATAAATAAAGAAAGAGAGAGAAAATAAAAGAGAATGAAAAGGCATTCGTAATGTTGGAATACCCCCTCCTACGTAGCATATACCGATGTCAAATCTTCCTTAATAATATCAAGTTTTTCAGTAATGTAGTTTACATATTTAAGACTATAAGCTAACCTTATTCCGTAGACAGGGTACAATTTGTTGTTTGCATCTATTCCTTTAATAAAAATAGATTTTCCCTTTATATTTATTTTCATGCTCCTGTTATCATACACGTTAATTAATTTTTATCCACAGCTCTGCATCATCGCCGGTTTCTTCTTGATTAAAGATATATTTAGAGAGCTTTTAAAGAAATAGTATGTATATTGTTATAAGTTGGAAATTCTATAAATGACTAAAAGCTGTTCACTGTTGCTTACAGTTCATCAAGTGGTAATAATTTAGCTTACAAAAAAGATCCATCTAAAACTCCATATTTGGATGGTAGCCATTATGTTATGAATGTGTGCATAATTTCTATTTCACCTTTTATAATAGAGCATTTTCTTTTTGTCTCGCCTACAACTGGATCGGCGCAGCAGCGATTATAAAAAACAAAAAGCGCAGAAGTATTCGTGTTTACCTGTTAAATGTGCAAGAAGTTAACCACCCTCTCTCAATGCGCCTTTGTGTGAATGTACACGGTAGTTATCAGGTTTTCCCCTCTCGGTATTCTTAAACACAACAATTACAGCAACTTCGTTTGCGGATTTCTACATAGACGGACAATACGCACAAGGTGGAGAGTTCAGCTGTTTTCATTGTTGCTTTGTATTCAGCTCCCCCGCATTTAAACAATGGTGATGTTAGTTATGGGTAAGGCTTGCAAGAGCGTACACCTATTCACTGTAACAAGGGTGGTTCCAATAATGTTTTTGCCACCGGGTAGTTGCAGTGGAAGCTTTGCACCTTATGCAAGGCTCGGGTTTGGGAGGTGATCGAGTCGCATATTTTGATTGAGGTATGTATTCAATATTTCAGTTCGGAGAGTTGATATAGTGTAGCTTCTTCACTTCAGTTACATGAACGAGTGAAATATATTATTTATCATTTGATATGATTTGTGAAATCGGGAAGCATTCGAGAAAACAATGAACCAAGGCAAAGTTAATTGGAGCATGAAGAGAACTTTGCATCTGGGAAGGTACTCCAACATACTTTTAAACACTCTATTCCATTTTATAACATACATTTCTGTACATGTGTCAGTCACTCCGTACAATTATTAATAGTCCCCAAAAATGGCACGTTGCTGTATGACTGGAAGTATTTGGGATGTGAATATGAAGAAGAATGGTAGACACAAAATGGATATATCAGATGATTAATAAAACTTCTTTAGGAAAAAGAAAACTGAGGGAAACTGAAGCTGATCTGAATGGCCAGGAAAATGAAATAAAATCATCTACGTCACTCAGAAGTAATTCAGTGTTTAAGAATGCGTAGGAGTGAATTGTGTAAACAGAATAGTTTTACAGGTAGGTGTTAAAACCATATAATTCTTATGCAAAGACATGGAGGAGAGCAGAAAACAAAGAAGGCTAAGAGTTTGGTGTAAAGCTCCACGAATTTATGAGTAGGTAAAATAGATAATGGTCACAAAGCCCAAATCACGTCTTTGTATAGGTATACCTAATTTTTATTAACCATGAATGGCGGACACCATCAGAAGTATTAACAATTCTTATAAATGATAAATAAAATTTGTTTTCAAGAGTATCAGGCTTATTAATGAACCAATTTGATTCGGAGTATGTAAATTATTTAATATTTTATTAACACATTTTGTTCCTAATTTTAAAATATTCATCAGGGAAATCTGAACGCTGATAGAAAGTTAAGGTTCAACCATACTACAGGCTATTAACGTCAGAGGGCAGAGGGAGCAAGATACAACTTAAAATAAGCTGGTTTGAATGTGACGTAATACTAAATATTTCACAAGTACAGTTGGTAATCTTCGTGATGCACTTATCTTGGTTAAAGATTTTATTCATCCAGAGATATAATTCATATATATTATTGTTTAGTAAATAATACAAGTGTATAAAGTGTATTTTCAAATCAAAATATTTGTAATTTACAAGTGTGTAGTGCTTAACGCCCGCTTTTACTACATACGGCACCGCAGGCGGTGACACTGATGATGCATGAGATGATGGAGCACCGATGGAATGAGATGGCGGGGGAAACCGGAGGTCCCGGAGAAAACTCACCCCAGCGCCGTTTTGTCCACCACAAATCTCACTTTCCGGTCGCCTGGGATCGAACCCGGGCCGCCTAGGTGAAAGCCAAGCGGTCTAACCACTGAGCCACGGCGCGGCCTGTAATTTACAAGTCATACCTTTAGTTAGTTAGTTAGTTAGTTAGTTACTAACACTCCCCACATGGCAACCTTGGCCTTCGGGGTAACCTCACCCCACCAAGTGATGACCGGACCCATTTCTCAGGTGGAGGCACCCAGAGGGCGGTGTCCATTACCTCCGATGATAGGGTGATAGTGAAGATGGCGGTGAGGTGAGAGGACCTACAGTTTTTACCGTGGACTCCGAACCACGTTGGGCATAGGGGATACTTCACGTGTGCTAGAGTCATACCTTTAGTGGCCATACTATAAATAGATGACCATTGTGAAATATTGTGTTCATTGGCTCATGCTTTTAATTGGTCTGTCTCTTCTTTGTAATATGGCTTTATGGTTACAGAAGCAGTAGTACAAGTGCTTCAATGTATTTTATAAACGGTTCAAAAGTGAATCTTCTGCGGTGTTTCACTTCAGCGCTTTCTGCATTGGAAGGTGTCTTAGATGTCTCATGGTGATGGGAGAAAAGTGTAAATACAATGTGGAGTTCATGTCCTTTGACGTTTTCAGCTGCAGTGTTTTCCCTTCAACAAACCCTCAATTGCCAACAGTTTGGTACATCGACTTTTTTTTTTTTTTTAATAGTATTGAAAGTGCACAGGAGTCACTCGCATTGTAAACAGCATTCGGTAGCCTAGAACAGAGTTAACCTGGCATAATCCACCTGTTTCGCATAGGTGAACAAGTTTCATTTCCTGGTCATAAAGCTTATTTTAACAAATCGTTATAATTCCATAAAAAGCAAAGACTTTTCTCTGAGAAAACAACAACTTAAACAAATTTATAGTGGTTAAAAGTTAAGTTGCGTTACTGTGCATAATTACGTAAGGAAAGTATTTGAGTAGACAAATTACATTTGGTATCACGATTTGAGCGACACAGTCATGTTGGGTACAACCCTTTTTTTTATTATTATTTTATCCATCGATCAGCAATTATGCTTTACAGATGTTTGTTATAAGATACATAGGAACAGGACACATAACAATGGAGGTAGCCATGAACGACTCCTCTAACTAAATATGGAGGGTAACTGTAACACAAATTGAGAACTTAAAGTCTGATGGTAGTAATCACGTGTCTGAGTCGTCTGTGCTGGAGACGTCACTCAGGAGAAGATCTTGGGGCCGTCTGCGCTTCAGGCGAGTTGGCTGGCGAGTGCGAGCACCGAGACGGTAGGTAACAGCTCCAGGGACCTCCTGGAGATGGTAAAAGAATGGACGTGCCAGGCGTCGGATGTATTGGTGAACGGGTAAAAGACCAAACTCATGATGAAGCTGCTGGTTTCGGATGAACCATGGAGCGTTTGTAACTGTGCGAAGCACCCTGTTTTGTAGTACCTGGAGTCGGCGGAGATTAGTCTTACTGGTGCCACCCCAGACTGGAGCTGCATAGGTAAAAATGGGACGGACTAGAGATGTGTAAAGAAGCAGGGAGGATTCATAACCAAGTGAAGTGCGCCTGTTGAGTAGAGGGTACAGTTTTGATAGCCAGGGTACAACCCTGAACCATAGGTATTCCCGATATAAACATGGATAGATGGCTGTCGTCTGTGTAGATGAATCACTGGGCTGTACCAAACTCGGCCGCTGGTTCCTTTATCGAATTTTGGTTAACCGTGTGGGGAATTGCATTATCGTATTAACTATCGGCTCATGACCCGTCACCCTTTTACAGTTCCCGTTCTGTATCGATATCATTATCGATTCATTTCGTGCTGTATATTCTGAAACGGAAATCGGACTGCGTGTACAGTAACGACTAAAAGTTGCGACTATGTTATGCATCTTATATTCGTGGTTTGATATACAATCAAAGAAATATTCGACTAGAGTATAGGGGAAATATGCTGGATAGTAATAATTGAGAAAGGCTGGGTTGTGTTACTAGACAATCTTGTAGCTTTCTCTCTCTGTATCTTGAGTCTCAGATTGGTATCAAGGACTTTAATAATGATGATGATAATAATAACAATAATATTAATAATAACGTAGTAATAAAAACGATAGTAATGCTGCCTATGTTTCCTCCGAAGGGTAATTTTCTATCAATTTATTATTACGTAGATTTATTATTATTATTATTATTATTATTATTATTATTATTATTATTATTATTATTATTATTATTATTATTATTATTATTATTATTATTATTATTATTATTATTATTATTATTATTATTATTATTATTATTATTATTATTATTATTATTATTATTATTATTATTATTATTATTATTATTATTATTATTATTATTATTATTATTATTATTATTATTATTATTATTATTATTATTATTATTATTATTATTATTATTATTATTATTATTATTATTATTATTATTATTATTATTATTATTATTATTATTATTATTATTATTATTATTATTATTATTATTATTATTATTATTATTATTATTATTATTATTATTATTATTATTATTATTATTATTATTATTATTATTATTATTATTATTATTATTATTATTATTTTGTTTACCAAGAGGTATGTCCTGTGGTGACGGTCTACTAGCCTCCTATCATTAAATTAATGTGGTAATGTTTGAATAGAATAGTAGTCATCTCTGTGCTAATTCTTCTCCAGTTTTTCGAGGTTCAGTAGAGCAGTTGAACATTCCATATATTCCAGATATTTCCATATAAAGTAATTCGCACACAGAAAAATCTTGCATATACTGTGCATGTGTTCTCATCCTGCAGACTGGTAACAAGGTAACTCTGCTTTCTGCACACGATCTGAAATTTAGATGCCCACACCGCAGTTTCCAGTATGCCCAATTAATGCTGCAATGTTCTTTGCACTGTTAGTTTAATGGTTAACATACTGGTGACAGTAAGGTATCAGAGGTTAGTCGGTTTATGTAGCTATTTTTGTAGGCGATAATCTATTGACTCCAAGATAGAGAGTTCAAGAGTCCAGTATGTTATTTTAAGAGTGCTAAAAAGCGAAAACCACAGGTGGGTCGACTTACTGGGATGTAAAACCTCTGCAGAACGAAAGTCCTGCCTTGGTGATATAATTCTGACTATTGATCCATCTTTAACGTAACAATTAAAATAATTAACTAGTTTGGAATACAAATCACAGTTTTGGAAGCACGCCTGTTTTCTTCTTATCTGCTTATGTTTCGAGAACTTCTAGAAAATCTATTTTCCTCCTAAATGCATTTATATAAGAAATTTTCCTATAAATAAGAGGTTCCAGTCAATCGTACTCGATATGGAAGCATGTTTTTGAATAGAGAGTATCTGGACATGTTAATATTGAGTAGGTGCTGCAGATGGTCTGCAAATACAGTTTTCGCTTAGAATACCTGAAGGTCACTTGTCTCTCGAATCAGGAACAGGACACAAGGTAGGTACAACATCCACGAAGAGATCATGCTGTCTGCGTTATGTAGTGTTCATGGCTATAGAAATACTTGAATATCCCTTGTACCACAATGCAGATGCTAAATGGTAGTTGCAAGATCCGCCGTTGCTTGGTGACGAAGTTGTATCCTCATCTTGTAAACACCACTGTGTCCATAATCTGACTGAGTAGTGTCTTATGTAGTTGATCATACTATTAGCTATGTGACTTCCAAATTCTTTATGAACTGGAAATGTTTAGAATTATATATAAAATAGAAGGGTATAGAAGACAATGATACAAGCATGTCTGTAGCATGGATTCCAATTGAATGCCCTGAAAAAAAATTGCATTTTCTATCGAGGAGTGGAAAATGAGACCAGGGTCGTCCACGGAAAAGATTGATATCACAGCTGTAATAACTGGAGCCGGGACAAACCAAAAGGCTTAATCTCTGTTAGCAGAAGAAATGTTTTGGTCAGCGGCGTTATTCACCTGACAAAGCGGGAATTCTATAATTCAGTCCAAGTAAATCAACGATAACAAGCATTTGTAGAAACCTATAAGCTCTCAATGAATATTATATATACATATATGTGTGTATCATATACGTTTATTATTTTATTATTTCAGGTTCTTAATTATTTTTAAGGCCGCCCTATGGCTGAGTGGGTAGACCGCTTGGCTAACACCTAGGCGGTCCGGGTTCGATCCCAGGCGACCGCAAAGTGGGATTTGTGGTGGACAACATGGCACTGGGGTGGGTTTTCTCCGGGCCCTCCGGTTTCCCCCACCATCATTCCATCAATTGCTCCATCACTCATTCATCTAAGGCGTTGGGCCGACCCCTTAACCCTGATCTCATCCAGGTCATATGCTTCGGTCCCTCGCTCTGAGGGAACCGAAGCGTCTCCTAACGCCAGCATTGACGAGAAAGGGAGGAAAAATAAAGTATTTTATAGTTAGAGTATAGCTACCTATATTTGATTAATGTTTTGTTTCTTATTGACAATGATTTTCATTTTCATTTGATTTAACATGTTGAGTTCTGAATGAAATGTACAATACGTTGCATATCTTAACTGCCCATAGGAAAAGTGTATCTGTGGTATACCATTTATATCTGAGAGAAATTTTACCAAACTAGACTATTTTCGGTTTGGTTGATATTTAATTTATACCACATTGAGGGATAAATAGACAACTGTCCCGAGTGGAGAGGTCCAGAGCACCTCTCCACGACGAAATTAAATTGCAGCTCTTTTTATTTCTGACGAACTCGTTCAAAGCTTTGCAATATAATTGTTAACAATTGTGTTATAAACTGGCTCTACTTTTAAGCAGCTTACCTGTATTTCAGCTTAGTTGTGTAGTTTGATGTACTTAAACCCTTGGATAATTAAACTCATATGATGAGAAGAAAGTTGTGTGATTAGTTATTAGAATATCGATGAAAGCAACCTACATAAAACATATTGAAACTCTTGATGCATTTGGTTTTAATTAAGTTAATTGAATCCCTTTGTTACTCTGAATGTATAAAATTTTAAACATTATATATATTATATATAATATGTGATATATATGATATGTGATATATATGATATGTGATATATATGATATGTGATATATATGATATTTGATATATATGATGTATATGATATATGATATATATTAGTACTATATGTTACATTATTTCATTAGTGTAAATGATTTCAAAGCAATTTTGTGTCGTTCATCTCTTCAGTTCTTCAAAGACCTTTGAGCTAGAAGATTTGCTGTCGAACAGCTGGCAACACTGAAGTGATATCACACCGCAGAGTGGCACTTCATTACTGTGAGTGGAGGTTGGCAGAACGTGTTTTACTGCATGTAATTTTCCCGAAAGCAAATTTGACGTACAATATTGTCGTCCTCATGTGGCATCATAACATGCACTCCGAAACCAGGCTGACCAACCGACAGAATCTGAATGATTTATGTTCATGATCATTCCAGGGGAAACTGCTGCCACATTACACCCTTGCAGTTATTCTCTCTTCTACCGTCCTGTACAGTCTCATACAATACGTCATGACGTTCATCAACAATGAAACGCTTAGTTAATATCCTTCTTGCGGGAGGAAAACTGTTTGAATGTGGCATGGGTTACGTTGTTTCTCAGTCTTAAGATGAATTCTGGGAAACTTAGGAATTTGAATCTCCACCATATGTTCCATTCATTCTAAGTTCCAACTTTTTCGGGTGATTCCTGTAAGTTAGTCTTATCTAAAGCTTGAGGAAGGCAACTTTAATGTTTAAAACATACGAGCTAGAAATTAATTAACCACTGGCGCGACAGCCCTTAGAGAGCCAAGGCCTACCAACCGGACTGCCGGCCTCACGCCCACTTACGCACGGCAGAGGTGGGCGATCATCCAACCGATACGGGGAGGGAATGTGGTCAGCATCTCGGCATCCCCCAGCCGGAATTTTTGGTTTCCGTGACCAGGGCCGCTTACCTAGCGTAAGCTCCTCACTTTCCTCACGATGCTGAGTGGGCACCGGTCCTATACCTGGGACCTAAATTCTCCACGACATGGGTGGGATCGAGCCCGGGTCGCTTTCCGTGGCCAGGAATCAAGGCTTGCTGACTTAGAGAAATTAATTAGCCTATTTCAAACTCTAAATATATCTTTATACACTACTAATTGAATGATTCAGCTTTGGATTGGTAGATTTATAAACTCCAAGAACCATTTAATTTCCTTCGCATAGCTCCACGTTACTTATAAAAATTTTATTTTACAATTACATAAAATTTTGTAATAGTAAATCGTCCCCATTACTCCTTAAAAATCTCGAAACGAATTTTTATAAAGTTATACCTACTGACATATGAAAACTCTTTGATACAAAGCATATTGTCGCATTAACTTGAACTTAAGCCATAACTAGCCAGTAAAGAAATAAGTAATAAACAAATCGAATCTAGCCATAATCCTAGAAGTTTAGAACGTTTTACAAATAAATCTGCCGTAAAGAGTAAATATTTGAATAGTTGTATGTGATTTTTCTTTTTCATTTTTATAAATATTGTTCATGTAAACATACATGTATTATATTTCTATATCGTTTGTTCTTTAAGAATAAGCAGGGGTGAGTTTCAATTCTTATTTATATCGTACAAAACGTGATCCGGTTCAGAAAAAGCTAGACAGGTATGCTGTGCATAGAAACAGAAAGGGCAAGCACACTGAAGAAGTGAGAAACCAGGAAAGTTAACAGCAACGCGGGTGGAGCTGCGACTTTATAATGATGACGATGACGATTATGCTTATGCTTATGGCGATGATGAGGAGGTGAATCCTGATTGTAATAATTTACTCAAACTTTATATAACTTCATATTAAATATACTAAAATTCCTCTGAATATGCTCGTACAGTATTCCTTAAAATAATCTCGCAGATAAGAGCTGTGCTACACGTTTGTTCCAGTATATTCCGATAGCAGCATACGAGCATAAATATAAACTGTCCTTTTAGCTTTTAAAATCGAGTAGCCTGCAATATCTAGTAAATGAGCTGAGGACTTGAATGATTAAACAGATTAGAAAGAATGCAGATTCATAAATTAAATATCCACCGTCTAAGTGCTGGGCAGTTTGCATGCAGGAATGTGGTCGAATGAGATTACACTAACTGCCCCATGAAAAGCATGACAAATGTGTTTTCTTAGAAGGTAAAGTATACGAGAATGGAAGTTACAGAGCTCACCATACATGGGGCTAAGGGAGGCAGGTCGCTTCAGCACTTGTCGAGCATCCATCAAGTAGCTTCTGCACCTGTCACATTCACAAGAAGGCCACTGCAAACGTTAACACACTAAGTACAACTGAGAATAGATAGAGTCAACATGAAAAATTCAATGCCATGGCCGGGATTTGAACCACGGATCTCCTGGTTTCCGTCTAGTCGCTCTAACCCATTGCCAACGTGCCGTCCTGACATTAAATTCTCCATTAGACTCATATATGAGTTTGGAGATCCCTGGTTCAAATCCCGGCCATGGCATTGAATTTTTCATGTTGACTCTATCCATCAAATACCTTAGCCTATATACGGCTAGTGTGAGGAAAAGATTAATTTCCATCAATTAACTAAAACAACTGAGAAGCTCTTCAAAGTTACTTTTATAATAATTAAAATAATCATCCTAAACATGAAAGTTAAAGAATGAGCTTTAGGTGAAAAATTGTAAAACTGTCTGAGTGCGAGTGTTGAGTTCAGGCAATATTGTGTTATTAACGATATGCCACTATGAGTAAAACCGTGATCTACGATAAGGTTACGTATGTTGAATATGGTAGAGTAGAAAATCTAAGATTTATTGTCAATCTTTGACAATAAATTAACTTGTTCACTTCTTAGGACATAGCGGCTCGCATAGATCGCAAATCAATACTTGTCAAGGTTTGCTACTGTGGCTCTAGACTGGGCAATGACATTGTACTGGAATTATAACACATTCGGTCCCTCAGTGAAGTTTTGAGTTTTGTAGTGGCTATTTAAAGTCAAATTTGCAATTAGACTAACTTCCCAACTAAGTGCTCACAGCAGTTATTACGTGAATTTTTAACGTGGGGAAGGTATTCTGACGTATAGAATTGACTAAAGGTAGATATAAATCAGTTCTTACTGGTTAGGAGTATAGAAGCAATGAACTCTACTCCAACCAGTGAAAGATGTCCATTTTAATGAAACAAAACCAATCCGATTGGCCATGTTCAGTTTTATAACCATTGTCTCATGAATGATTTGGAGGAAGAGCTAAATGTAAAAGAAAAAAAGTAAAATACGTATGTAAATAGGAAAAATTCACACGTTTTGCAGATAATACAAGAATGCGTGATTGGAGGAATTTAGGAACATTGACGCCAAAATTAATCTGAAAAACTCTTTGTAGTCGGTTTATTGACACTTCGTCACTTACGTTTTACATTATCGAGGTACTAGTTACGGAAGCCTTCTTTCCCGTACCTGAGGAATAGGAATCTACATTACAATATTTAACTGCATGCACATTACAAGCGAGACATCGTTATATATAGATACAATATTGTGCTGCTGAGATAAGTTGATCGTGTGCAGGGTACCCGGAACGTGTCGTAACGGCAGGTGATGGGTGCAGTTCCTTATCGTCTGTCTAGCGTCACGGTTCTTTACGGCAGTTTAAATGTTGCATCCATCTCGGCAGTGTCTGGAAGTTATAGTTAATTGCCATGCTTCTTCTCGGTTAAATGTAAATCAGACGGCAACCAAAAGCCGGGCCACCCGACATCCGCGAGGAGCTCTCTCGTCGTCTCGTATATCTAACAACTCTAACTTGTTTTTGCATTCTACACCGAAGATGAAATTTGACGAAAACCTGAATTATTTGCTAATCAGGTGAGAAGTATAGTTTATAGCTAAGCATGTTTTATGCTGAGGAGATTACCTCGTGCTATGAAAACATTAGATATTGCTAATATTCAAGTCTTAAACGTTTTCATTAGAGTGTCTAATCCCAAAGATCACTACCTCTATATTGACTTAACCCTTCTATTTCTATTTTTAAAGTGCGCTTACGAATGAAGATAAAGACTGAAGTGGGAATGTATCATATTCTTGTAATGTTTTAGCAGTTCCCATTTTCCTGCATCGATTAAAGTATGAATATTACAAATAAACAAACCAAAATTAGATTTGCTGCGTTGAACCTTTTACGGTAAATAAAAGGGCAAAAATTAGATGATCTGATAACTGAAGTTTAATATCAGTTACACTGGAAGATTCTATATAATTTTGTAAAGTGTATAATTTATGGTTACTTTTGCTTTTTAAAACTTTTCCCTGTGTCCAGCTGCAGCGGAAAAGTATATATTTTAAGTTTATAAATTGACTTAATGATTTACCCGTTGTAAATGTAATTTTGTTCCACGCTCTTTGTCTAAAATTATTAAATATACTAGTAGAGACCTAAAAGTGTACTTAAATAGTAGGTACACATATGAAGATGGCATCTTGAATTGATAGATATAAATATATATTGAAGAGAGATGAATATAACACAAGAAAGTTAGCATTTTATAATTACAGTAACATTTTCAAAATTTCTACTACAGATGAAGTGGAATTTATATCCTGTGCCACAGTTCTACTACTATTCATGAGATTACGTATACCAAGTGTCACAAATGACTTTAATTCAGAGGAAGACAGCTTCGAGAGTTGTGACGTATTTCAGCCGGGAGCGAGGCTTGCAGTGCATGTGACGTCAGGCAAGAGCCGTGTAGTACCAAGTTGTGTATATAAATGGAGCTGTGGGTATAGAATCTCAGGGTCCGGTCAGGTATAGCGCCTTCGAATACAGCAATGTAGCTACCACGTAGCAAATAGAACTGTTAACTTTACAATGCGACGATTTATTGAAGGACAAATATACACACAAGAATGACATGTCTGATTTGTACAAGAATATCCCCAAACCAGATTTCCGAGGTTATATTCACTTGCCTCACGGACATTGTGAGTGTTTGGCTCGACATATTATGCAAACATTTTGTTTTTCTGTTATGAAATTAGCTAAGTCCAAACCCCGAAGTACCTTGTCGTATCACAATCTAACATGCAGCCTTCGAATAAAAATTTTCCAGACATTGACGTTGACGTCCTGACATTGATAAACATGTAAAAGAAAAATGAAACATAAAGTGTCGGAAAATATCCATGTAATTTTGTTCTGAATGAGTCTCCGCTAATTTGCAGAGAAAGTTACTTTGTTTTATTTTAGTTACTTTATAACATACCTGACCTTCAGATTAACTAAGAGTTGAAGTTTTATATAATCTCTCATAACACGGAGCTAAAATTTAATTGTTTATAAACTGCGACCAATTGTGTAATTAAAGCAGTTAGCATTAATATTCCAACACCCAATATGTAAGTTGTGCATATGATTAATACCCTGTCTTTCCTGTTGGCACCCCAACACACCAAACTGTTTCCTTCCTGTTGGGCGGTAGAAATCAGCGGGGTGACGTCACACGCTATCCTGCCTTTCGTTTGGGGGCATATTTGGCGGTTAGAGCTGACGGAGCTGACGTCACACCGCCTACCTGTCTTCCCATACTTTAATTCTTTTACAGAAACACGCAACTTATGCAAATATGATTGTAAATGAAGAGTAATCCTTATGTTTACATTACATTGCTTACCTTTATAAGGTTTTATACCTTTAATCCAGACTGAGGCAGTTCAGACTACGTATTCTACATATGAGGAATAGTTCAAAGTAGGATCTTCTCATTTAGAACGATTTGGGGAATAACGGAGTAGAATAACTGCAACTGACTTACCAATATAAGTAGGTGATTATTTTCAGTAGTTTCCTGAACTTAGTAACAGTTTTCATTGTCTCTACGCAGAGACCCGCGTTGTGAGAAGTCTTTGTGTCACCAACATAAAGCTAAAGTGAATACTGGTAGCGTGCACTTCTTGTCATACCTGGTTCCTAGCGAATCCGACGTCCCTGACTCGCTCACGAACATTATTTATCTCTCGCCGGCCTTAGTGTTTAATTAGTACAGATTCCGGACCTATTCTGGCTTCTACATTTTCTGATACGTTGCTTAATTCCTCATGACCATTTCGGGTAAGGACTGTAGTTCTGCGCCGGCGACCTACTTTCCTGTCACACAGAAGAGAGCCCATGTTGCTGGTAGCTGCCTGCTGGAAGACGTTTGACATCGGTGACACAGTAGGTGACACACCACCATAGGATGACTGGTTTAGTGACCTGTATTCAGTTTGCTTTTTCATGGTTCGTATTTACACATATACAGAAACTCGGTCACAGAAATACTGTACAAAGGATATAGGTTTCATCCTGTTATCCCTACTACCTTTCATACAATATTCTAGATCCCTTTCTTCTTTTCTGTCATTTGAATCCCACATTTCACAAAATCACTTTGTAACTGCTTTCTGCATTAAAATTTGTCTTTCTAATTTTGGATAGCAATTTCCTGATAATGGACAGACTTTCCTTGAATGATTTAAGGGTTTTAAATAAGTCGAATAACACAATTGTCAAAATGATCTATTTGTGGCAACTGTTGATACACTGCACTTTAACAGGAAGTGTCTTGTTTTCGCATTGTTTCGCTTCTCACTCTTTGCAATGCTGTGAGTAACTCGTCATAAGTTGCTTCACGTTTCATCAACGAATAGGTAGGTATTGTTCACAACTTCCTTTGTTTGCGTATGCAAAGTTCTGTGCCAAGTTTTGTTGAAATTTGGAATAATTTAGTTCATGTAACTAGGCATTAAGACAAGAATGTTCAATAAACACACCAACACACAGTATATGCAATCCAAATTTCATTACAGAAAATGCTAGAAACTAATTTTAATTATATTTATTATTTATTCAAATAAAATTAAAATCAAATTAAAATATATTCTCTTTTTAAAATTAAAAAGTTTAAAGGTAATCAATGTAATATTAATAATAAATACTCACGACAATGATGCACAGTATATTCTATACAGCATAAACACAACAGCTGGCAAGACAGATGTTGCAATACTGATTGCACGAGTATCCAGTGCGCAGGCTCGATAATTAAAACTCGCTCACTGTCCAGATAATCAGGCTTCACCGGCACAGAGCTATTGTATTTTACTTATATTTAAACATTTTAAGTATGATTTATTAATTTGACGATTTATCCTTTCACAATAATGATATGCATACCCGTCAACAGTGAAATGAAATGTGTAGTATTTAACGCCCGCTTTTACTACACACGGAACCGCAAGTGGTGACACTGATGATAAATGAGATGAAGATGGAGCACCGGTGGAATGAAATGGCGGGGAAACCGGAGGTCCCGGAGAAAACCCGCCCCAGAGCCGTGTTGTCCATCACAAATCTCAATTTGCGGTCGCCTAGGATCGAACCCGGGCCACCTTGGTGAGAGCCAAGCGGTCTAACCACTGAGCCACGGCGCGGCCAACCCATCAATAAGTTTTAGGGCCAGTAAGAACATCTTATTTTGGTAGCTTAGTACTGGAGCTTCTGCAGGGAAAGCTTGAAAAACTGTTTTGATTCCTGGTTGTAGAATTGTATGTTCAAATGTTATTCAAATTATACATTATTATATTCATTCTTATTGAAGTTTGTGTACAGTTCGAGATGCACTAGTAAAAAATTCAGAGATGGAGACTTAATTCTGACACTTGTTTTGTGTGCTACTCTTGCACAAAGGATACAAATTATCAGAGGTTCAAGGGTTGCTAAGCAACAACAGAGAAATATCCTCCAAGTAGGCCCCAGGGTGCCGTCGATATGAAATACTTCTTGCGTTCAACCTACCTTGTCGTAAATATTACAGGGAGGTCAAGAAAGTCATCATTTGCTTCTCTCGAGATGTTCAACGTGTAGGAAGAGTTTCAATTGGCAACCGAAATTCAGTAACCATATTAAGAAACAAGGGGAGAGGGAATGGGACTAAAGAGTCTAGAGTGTTCTGACATAATGTTTGATTGGGTGAAATTGAAGTCCTGTGATCAAAAATCGCTTTGGCAGTTCACGAGTACGTAAAGAGTAGTTTATAAAAATGCTGTTGCACTACTGCTTCCTTCACAATATTCGTATCATTTTGCTTTTCTGAAGCTACTGAAGCATCCTAACCTCTAATAGTTTAATCTCTATGAAGATAGATATCATTATAGTCACTTTGTGTATCATCTTTCTATTCCAAAAACCTGAAGAGCTACGTTCATCTGCTACTTTCTATTCGTTGTATACTTTATACACCTAATACAAACTGTCCACACGAAAGGTACCCTTTCTAACTTCTTCGTGTTATTCGAAATATATATTTGCAGAAATAGTTTAAAAACACAAGGAATCGATAATCCTGTCTATATGTTGGACTTGCAAATTTCATGCCCTTTCCACATCGCAAGAAACACTTGAAAAACGACAATTATTTAAAATGAGATATTAGAAGTTCAGACTATTCCCAGTTATGTGTGTAGGTGCATATAATGAAGAAAAAATGTGTCTTTTATTAAAAATCGTTAGAGCTATATTTAAGAAACCGTTTCCGGAAACATTCACATTAAAATGTTATGGGTGGGCGCAGCTGTTGCTGTTGAGACTTCCGCCAGGACACTCCGATCGCTTTGCCACTGAAGATGTCTGCCGCAGTCGCAGACGAAACGTCTGGGAAGATGAAGAAGGGGCCCAGTAGACCACGGCTCACAAGCTCGGTTAATACTTTGTTATTCTGACACCGGCCGTGAAAGATTACGAATTTTAACTTTTAAGCTATGTTACATAGTTCGCTATTGCAGTTCAAATGTAAAATTTTTATATTCCTTCTCTTAGTGTTATTTTACCATTGAATGTTTATGCTTTGTAAGATTATTTTAATGCAAAATCTAATTATTTTCTAACGGATAACTTCCACTTTCAGGAGAAGAAAATAAATTAGTTATTTCAAAAGGGCAGTCAAGTAGATATAGTAGTGTTGTATTATTTGAGTATAGGTAGATCCTAACAGAACAATTCTTTCGTCCACTGGTATCTGAATCACGTTATGTCGTAGTTCTTTACATCCGAAGAGTTTTAGGAGGCGACTTCTTCTATTTCTCTTTAAGTAAATTTGTAACAGAAATCCAATGCGTATACGAATTAGAGGCGAAGCAACTGAAGATTTTTATATTTAAGATTAAACTAAATAAACTCCCTGATTTGGGTCAGAAAATTTCTGATATGGTGAGGTACTGAAGCTGCGCCTGCTGTAACGAAAATTGTGATCAAGAGTTAGTTTCGAAACCGGTTATAAAAACAATCATTACGGTATTATAAAGATAGAGAATTCTTATTTTGGAACAATAAAGCTATAATTATGCTTTTTTAAGGATTCCTTTTTTGTCGTTGTTTCTTCGCGTGTAATTATGAATAGTACAAATAAACTAAATAATTCTCTTAGGAAAATCTGTAGTACATTTTACACAAGAATATAGTTAGACTTTGACGCAACTTTTCTTTCACGAAGAGGACCAAAGAAATCGAAGGGCAGTACCTACGTATTGGGACGAAGCATGTTTGTACACACAGAGGGGTGATAATTCAATTTACGATACTTGCTCGACAGCCGACTGATGAAGAGCAGGCATCTCCTGCACTCGCCACCCGCGGGCACCATGATCGATTGTTCTCTTAGCCCCCTAATATAAAACCTCCCTTTGTCTTCAGGGAATCGCTGCTTTTCTGAGGGTTTGCCCCAAGTGTTGCCGGAATTTGCACCCCTTACCCCTCCGCGCCAAGAACTGGTCATCCGTAAAGTTTTTGTTCCTCAAATTTTCTTGTTTCTTCATTCTCTGTATTTCCTCACTGCAAACGCAATCAGCTAGTTGATAATGAGTATTTGGACTCTTCTGATGGTAACAAGAAAATAAACTCCAGTTCAGAAATAGTTTCTGAGAGAATGTGGCTTTATTTTAACAGGAAAACTTCACACTTCTGTTTTATTCGTATAATTCTGTTTCTCTAAAGCAGATTATATTAAATGTTCCAGCAGTATTGCAAAGAATTTGGTTCGCAATGTGCCACAAGTTTTGAACAATTTCATACGTATAAATTAATATTAAAGGCGCTACTAAAGAAAAAAAATGTGCGTGTACGTCTGCGTGTGCGTGTGGACGATAGTCTCGGAAAACAAAAGAATTTGGTATGGAAAGATAGAGCCAGGCTGAAAAATTCAATGCCATTGCCGGGATTTGAAGCACGGATCTTCTGGTTGCCGTCCAGCCGCTCTAACTCTTGACCTTCTATGACCAACGTGTCGACATGACATTTAATTCTCCAACTGACTTGTGTTTTTTCACGGTAAATCACTTAGGAGTTCTCATAAACACATGAGACAACTACCTTAATGGCTACTTACAGCGGGTAAGTACTTTAATGCCCGGGCTTTATAGTTAACCACTATTAGGTCAATTAATGGAAATTAATTGTTCTTTCACACTGGCCCTGTGTAGGCTATAGTACGGAAAGATAGATTTAGACTGAAAAATTCTATGCCATAGCCGGGATTTGAACCACGGATCTTCTGGTTGCCGTCCAGCCGCTCTAACCCTTGAGCTGCTACGGCCAACGTGTTGACATGACATTTAATTCTCCAACTGACTCGTGTTTTTCCCGGTAAACAACTTCGGAATTCTCATAATTTCGTTTTTTCTTTCAATGTTGTAGAGATTATTCTTTCTAACGAATAAAAGTTAAAAATATTTGAGTTCATATCGGTTCTCGCACAATATCAGTATAAACATTCGATAGCTAATTGCAAACATGTCATATTTTTAACAATGTTTGAAGATGTTTATACGTATTGCCAAATACCTTTCTCTTTCGCTGAGATTTATCAAATAGAATGTAGGAAAATTTGTAAGTCATACCAAAGCAACATCTTTTGCTTATGAACAAAAATGTTTTACAGTTTACGGTGGAACAAAAATGAAAATTGTAACCACCTTACAAAATCTGCTTCACAATCCTCATTTATTTTCAACTGCTTATGTGAAACTTCGAGTTGTTCAACTTATATAATCAAAATTTTCTACAACTACCTAACAAGAGCTTAAGCTTCTCAGACTGTACTTATGCTATATTTTATAATACCCGTAATCTTTTTACACTCTCTTTAGTCTTTGATTTTAACCCTGTTAAACGTTGCATTTAGGCGAAAATTGTAAGTAGGACACCTTAGAGCTTCATAAAGTTAACGAGCGAGCTGGTGTTGCGATAACGTTTACGATTCCCATTTGGAAGGTCCCGGTTCTGATCCATGGGGACCACCCTCTCTGAACCACGGGTTTTCGTGGGGGAAAATGCTGGAGTGGCTTTACCATGATTTTTCTGTCCCTCAGTTCTTGCACGTATGATAGTGGATTTTTGCTTTTTGAGAGTCTTTTACCTGGCGTTGGGCGAGACTTGCCTCCGAGTAATTCCCACCAGACGGATTTATGGGTGTGATCGGGCTGGTTGGATGCGTTCGAACTGGAAACGTTAGAGAACCCGTAAACACTTGAGCGATCGTGTGCATCTATCGCCCTTAAAGTCACCGCCCTCATCACTTGTTCCCCCGAGTCACAGAAGCACAAAGGGACGGTTCTCTGAGCCCCGCAAAACTGCTTCCTCTGTTCATATTTTCATACCTTATTTATAAATATGCACCTTTTGATCATTCCAGACGAAACTTGATATTTGCACTGTGGTTTCTGTAAACATTGTAGGTTATTCACGACCTTCAAGAAGCACGTCACCTTTTATTTTCAACGCAACTTCATATTTGATGTATCATTGTAATTACAGATTAGATATCTAATGCTGTATAGGCGAGAGAGTGAGAAAAATTAGTATTAACATTTCAACTTATACAAAAAGTGCAGTTTGTACGGAGAGGCACTTAATAATTCATTCAGTATTTTATTGCCGTTTAGGTTGAGTGTTTAGGTGTCAGCTTCTTCACAAGTAAGACAAATGAATGGCGGCAAGTAATTCTCAAAAGCACCATCTGAAATATAGTTTCGCATCAACGATGGCGGCAGGCCTGTCTAGTGCCTGACAACCTCAGAATAACTTCCTTCCGGTGGCCATCTTTCAAAACGCTAGAAACAAGCAGACGGATGGACAGCCTTTCCCCAAAGACTGGTGTACGAATGCCGTGATTGATAACACAATTAGAAGCTGAGCTCCTTCAGAGAAGTCTCTGATAACACTGCTTGTATTTGCCTTTAGTTTCCTTGAAATAATGCAATCTATCTTTTTCTTCTCTCAATAGTTACTGTTACCCATTCCCTGTTTCTTCATAGCTAAGAAACCAGAGAGCTTCAAATAAAATCTTCATGTTGATGACGTTCACTGGCAATTAATACCTACTTTTTCTTACTCATCTGCCCGCATGTTAAACATGAGGTGTTCAAGAAATGAATTATAACTCGCTGGTTACAGCTAAAACTGTTGTGCTTACACTTTGACCTATACCCGCTATCCTGCACAGTTTATTAATATCACTCCATATTAAGTAAAATGATATTATCTTTATCTTTTACTCACAGTAATTCTTCAACGTAAGCTTAGGTTATTACTTCTGTAAAATTTTCTGAATATAAGTGTGTATACCAACTCTGAAGAACAAACTCCAATTAGTTTTACAGTTATTACATACAATAATTGTGATAATCAGTCACTTATACTTCTTGCATCTTCTTGCATCTGAGAAATGTATAAAAAGATGAGGGAATGCTTCCATTATGCAGCTCATATCCACTATAATTGGTTTAATTAATTTTGATAAATAATTTTGCTACAGCAATTGGTTGTAATAAAATATAAAAGTTCCACTACGAATAACAGTCGTATGGCAGTGATAAATTAAGCTTCACATATGGTAGACATTATTTGGTATGATCGTCCCTGAGTTTTCAGATTGGCGCCACACTGTTACCTTACGATATTTTCATTCAAAGAAAGAACTGAACCTCTGAATGATAATAATTGAAAATGGAAATTTTCATACCTGTGCTTCAAATCTTACAAAAATATACACACGATAGTTATCCAGAAAAAATTTATAGATGAAATGCTTTGATACTGCTCGAAGTTTCGATCAGGTTTTCGATCACCTCTTGTGGCAAAATTAGCAAGCTACGAGAACAAACTTGTTGCAGTAGAGAGTGTCGCGGTTCATTAGGAGTTGATAGGAGTATCGGTTATATCAGGCAACATAGTGGCTCAGAGAAAAATAATGAGTTTTAACTTTTATTTGCATATATACCCTAACCCAAGCAAAACCCTAGCGGTCATGTGTCTCCTATCGCTGCCTCTGTCTCTCTTCCCTCCTAGAGGTTTTACATTAGAGTTGAAGTAGCCTGATATATGGACACCCCATGCAGGCACTGTGCCTACGGACACAGCGCAGACGCGTGCACCGCGCCTACACGGTGCCATTACAGTGGCTCTCCTACTCCAACAGCTCTTGCAGACCCCACGATCTCCGCCGCCGCAGGTACAGCGCCACATGTAATGGCCTCGGCCATTTCACAGGGCAGGCGCAGTGCCCTGCGTACCCACGCGGAATCTCAACTAGAAAAGCTCGCCGGAGCGCAGCACCAACGAGCCTGCTGGATGGCAGCAAGCCCTTGTTTGCCTCCGGGAGGACCTGCAGCAAGTCACCAGCAGACTCCACACCCTTGAGGAGCTCCTGACGACAATTAACGCCGCCAACCACCAGCCGATGAAGTTCAGGACCTGCATTCAGAGGTCCTTAACTTAAACGAGTACCTGGGCAACCCTGAAGAATCCGTCACCTCTGCAGCCCGCCAACAGGACTCCACCCACGTAGCCCTCATCAACGTGAAGGACAAGTTGACTACCATAGCCGGACTACTGACAGACGGAACTACTCCACCGGACCAACTCTCCTCTTCAGTCATACAGCTACAACAGACAGCAGAGGTCATTAACGCACAACTACAACACACCGAACTCCAAGCCAGCGAGCAGAAGGATATACTAGCCTCACTTCAGCTGATGCTGCACTGCATTGAGCCCAGCGAAACACGACCACAGGACCTCTCCAACTTAGACGCCAGACTGGACCAACTCCATCCCCAGATCACCAACATGGACCATAGCTTAAACTCACTACTCAACGACATCTCCACTCAGACACAACTATCCATACAACTTGACGGACTTAAGAAACCAGCAGAAACCACACAGATACAGAGGAATGGACGCGAGTTACCTCACAAGAGCCTGGAAACCGCCCCCTAGACCTGACAATTAAAGCCCCATCATACTTATCAAACAAACCCTCCGGCTCTAGTAGCTGCTAAAGCACCCTACTCTCTACGCGCCACGGTCAGGGACTTCGGGTCATGGTCGTCACCTGGCCTGCATACCTTCATCCACAGCTGCTATGGGCAGCTCGCACCGCAAGCGCACCTTGACTAATGGGGGTGCTCTTAGTGGAACCCCGCCAGGCTGAAATAAAGCCGCTAATAAATAAAACTAAGTACCCCATTAACATCTTTAACAATAAATAAAAAATAGCAATGATGAGCAGACAGCGGAGCTTGGTGATCGATGACAAAGTGCGAAAGCGTAAGGGGAAAAATTCGCAACACAGGGGTGTTTATTTCAGCTTATCACACATACACGGCGAATTCAATGTATGTATACTCTGTTCAGATACAATCATGTCTTCTGGACAGCAACGTGTCATACATCGGCAGGCGCGAGAAAACATATCATATAGACACATGCAGCTTCCAATCGCTCTACTTATGTCTCGTAACTTACTGTACATCAACTTACTAATATTTCACTCTTCTAATCGACCAGTTAAGACCCAATAAGAGACGATCACAGAGCTGGTCACCTGACAGTCTATACGCCTCAACGCTCTGTCGAGTAATACATATAACTATACCACCGGAACAGATTTGTTTACTGTTTTCATGGTCAGCAGTGGAGAGGAACGGACAAGTCAATTCAAACCGAAATGAATACGACGCAAGACTCGACACACTACTCCCCTGTTCACGCTACTAAATGTTTCAAGTATAAAACCGCCATTTCCGTGGCACTTATTTTGGGCAATATTTTATTTTCATTCAGAGAACAGACATGTTTATAATATGCACTATAACATATTTTATAAATATATTACAAATTTATATTTGAACATTGTTTATATTGCGGGAAAGCGCGCTGATCATAAGATACAGACAATGCGTAAATATTTGATGTGCAATTTATATGTACAGTGGACTGTTTTCCTTCAAGACATACTGATTACACACAGTTTGTCATAACCGCGACTTTTATGTGGAACTGCCAAGGGTCAGGGCCCACTCTTGTATTGTTAACAGTACTACAAACTACTTTAGAATACGGTCGATATTTATCTCCCACTGTCTTGAAGTTGCGTTTCTTGATAGGTATATTAAAATGGAAATTCACATATTAAGGCAATGTATCTATAAAAATGCAGTGCTCTTCTGATTGTCCCGACTTTTTCACTATATCCGCAAAACATAAGTATATAATGCACACAAAATGTTAGCATATCGTGTTGAAACGTTTAAGTACTACTTTTTCATGAGCAAATTATTTTATATATGTGTTATGGAAAACCATGTAGCTGAGCTGAAGGAATTTATATTTTAACCAGTGCACAAAAATTTTAAAGCCACATTCGTGAAGCATTTCTGAAAACTTCAAGCTTTTAACTTACGAACAGATCCATAGTACAGATTGAATAGTTAAAAAATTGCTGTGTTTTATCGAGAATATTTAAACAAATTTTCCCCAACTTGTTCCTGGCACAGAATCTCCAGCAGAAATTCGAATGTAACTCATGACATTGCAGCAGGTAGTACGCGCCTCCTCCTTTCTGAAACCTTCAACTATCCTTTAGCATCATCATACATATTTTATAGCGGTTAAAAAAAACAACAGCGGATAATAAGTTAAGATTGTGTCGAAGAAACGTTAGCAGCAGTTGAACTAAATAATATCTCGTACAAGAACTTAAGTCTTTTAACCAAGTTAGATGTGTTCACTTAAGAGAAAAAGAAACCCGTTATAGTAAATACCTTTGGTGTATTTCTAACTTCATGTAACATTTTGACAGTTATAGCAAGATTCACTGTTCTTCAAAAATCAAGTACCAGATATTCTTGAAAGACAGTAAGCAACGTTTGCAAGTATATTCTGCAAACGCATCAGGATAAATCATTCCAATTTGGGCAGTAAATGGTTCACCATTAAGCACTTTTTGTAATGGTAGACAAGCTTGGATATGAAAAGTCATATGGGATGTCGAGAATTTGCAAGCAAATGGAGACATTCAATTCAGTTGCCATTTGTCTCGGCTTCGTACACACATTCCAAAGCTAGGGTAGCATTGTCTGGTGTGCCTAATGGGTTCTTTTGTTCTTCCCGTCCATTTGCAAGGCAGAGCATTAGCACTGCCCAGAAGATGGCTCAGTCCGTCCTTAGATTAGATTAGGAGATCTCTTCCACATGGCTCGTGACGGAATCTAGCTGCTATCCGATTTCCAATGGCAAGAGACCCGTCTTCCCTCAAGAGACACATGGACTTAAAGTGGCACTGTACCCGTCTAAGTCTTAAAATAATAATAAAGAGCTATTTATGCCATAAGATATTTAACAGAATGACTGCGAAAGGCCATAATGAAGGAATTTTCTTATAAGCCTATGCAATTAACAGGATGAATTTCAGCTAATATGGTTTCTTAAATATTTAAATTCAAATATGGATATGACAGGAAGATTTTCTATAAAATATGCTCCCACTCATGTTATTAAAAAAACAGTGGCTCTCTCTAAAATTGTGCAGCAATTTTTATTGAGATAACTAATGTTTAAGATGTTCCCATGACAAGTGAAATGTGCACGCTGAAGTACCTGGGAATGTCTTCATTTTGAATGACTTTTGTTTAACTAGTAAACAGCAAGAAACGACGAAATCTTACTATACAAAGAATGTAGGCTTCGTTAAAACAGACAGCTTATGTTCAATGCATCTTTTGTGGAGTTAATTTGTGGGATTTTTCGTTATTGGTTTTCATTTTTCATTTTCTGCTTTTCATGGCAAATATTTGGTGAATGAAATAAACTTTTTGACTTTTGCAATATTTAAATTAAACGCTTATTATTTAGATGAAGAAAATGTGATTACTTTACCAAAGGTGTTTACTTCAGAGTGAAGAGATTTATATTTTGTGAATGTTGCTCGAGGCTTTCACTTCTAAGAAGTATTCCATCAATTCATAAGAGCTTAATTGTATGTCTAATGTATATTCTAGGTTCTATTTATTATATTGGGCTTTCAAGAAGTTCATTACTTTCTTTTTTCTTGTTGATGTTCCAAAACTTTTATTACTACTTATAAGAAACGAGGTATAAGTATTTGTTGATGTTAAGTGTTTTCATGAAAACGGTCAAGGCAGTGTAGTTTTTCCTAGTCAAAATTATATGTATCTAGCAAAGCTAAAACACAGAATGTGGAAGTAACTCAGTGATAGAGCTGCTATAACCAACTGTGAAATTGTTAAAGAGTTCACATTAATTAAAATTATTTACTACACAACGATTTCCTGTTGAAATCTATGTCACATTTTAATGATACTCTGATTTATCTACCTTACTTGTATGCGGATAAGATGTGGATTATGCCTATTGTGACAAAAACACAAACTTCACTTCAAATCTCTATAGTTTCTCAAAATCTTTAGTCCATTGCTAACTTACCACCTTCTCTTTTACACAAGCACACTGCTTCAACACGTCTCTAATGATTTTGTGTGTTTAGCATGCACCAACCTGAGCTGCAATCTTTCTGACCTATACACGGTCCACCCCTGACACGGAGCTACATTCTGAACAAAACTTCGATATTCTCATGTAATTTGCTTCTCTGCCTTTTCAACAACCCACCGATTCCTCACCAGGCAGGCGCAGTTGCTGACCTGTGAACTGATTCTTGGATCGTTCCACAGCCTATCGACTCCTCAACACGAGCTTGGTCGACTTGCACAACTCGAGTGACCGACTGATTTGTGGACTGCTCCACAGCGCCGACTTCTCCCCGGGAGCCGCACTCGTCACACAAACTCCTACTACACTCTCCAGGCCTCGCATAGACTTTATTTGTCTACCTGGCGTAGCCTGAAGCATCTGGTGATGGTTTACTTCTCGAATTACCTTCTAGAGCTTATTGGAAATGTCTCGAACGGTATCTGCGCAGGAAGAGTATAAGCCCGCCCCTGCTTCGTGACATCTCGTGATGTTAGCTATAGCCCGCCGGAAGGACATAGGCCTCTGTAGCTCCTGCCAAAGGCACAGCAATGGCGGTTCAATTGCTCGACTCACCTCCTACCCTCCAGAGTAAGCTCCGCAATCCCAAAGTGACAATATAGTATAACAATTCATATTATTGAATTATGACCAATCATACCTTGAATTTTTCTAGTGTGCTATAAAAAGTTAATCTTTCGTTACATTAGTTTGTTAATGAGAGATGAAAAGAAGTGATACAAATAAAGTCTTGTGAAATAATGCATTTTTCTAGACCTTTTATCATGATTTACCTACAATGATCATGAATACTTCGATACAGACGAATAAAACTGCTCACTTGAAACCTATGTTTATTTAAGGGTTGCCCTTAGCAATTTGTTAAGAGTAACAAACCGGGTCTTAAAAATAACTAAGCAGAACAAAACATTTTTGTAAGAATATGTAATATATTAACTGCTTTTAATCAATCTATTATAAATAATACCTTTTAATATACCCGCGTACACATTCACAACAAATGACAATCGGCCCGTAACCGCTTAACAACACCGTAGAATGCTCCGGGCCTGTGAACGAAGAGCTGCTCAAAACAGCAACTTTACGGTAGCCGATAGCTAATAAGGCGTTGTTTGCGATCGTAAGTTCCTAGATTGAAATATAATCAGTTATTGGTAATTTTTATGTTAATTTTATGACGATCTGTAAGAACATATTCCATTAATCTAACCTAGCATTTGGCGAATTTAAGAATAGTATCTGTGAAAAAACATAATTATACTAAAACACAAGTTTCATATAATTAAGAAATAATGAAAAATAAACTGGCATCTTTAAAAACAAATATACAAAAATAAATAAAATTTATATCAGGTTGTGTGCATTCACAGCTCATTTAACTGCCTTCAGTTATCAGGCATAGATGAAATTGAATCCCTGCAGTAACCTGGACTAGAAGTAACAACATTCGGAGCTTCTTGACTTACGGACACAATCTCACACTTTTACAGGGAAAGTGTAGCTCTTCATCTCATATGTTCAATAAGTTTAATCATTGCGACAATACATAGTTCGGTGCGCAGTGAACAGTTCAGCACTAAAAGAAGCTATGGAGCTATACATTCTATTACTGCCCGCCTCTGTAGCGTAGATGGTAGCATGTCTGCCTCACGTTCAAGAGGTCCCGAGTTCGAATCTCGGTCAGGGTGAGTTACCTATATAAGGTTTTTTCCGGGGTTTTCCCTTATCCTTCAAGACGAATGTCGGGTAACTCTAAGCTCCATGGACTCATTTGAGCATCATTTCACCCAATTCATTCACCGTCCGATATAACTTAATGTTGGGGCGGACGTAAATTAAAAAAAAAAAAAAAATCTATTACTAAGTTTCCCGAATCCTCGTTTGAAATAATATAACATGAAAAATGAAGCAGCCTCTGTGTGTAAATTAAACATTGCGAGAAGGAAACCTGTGATCTTAACCACAGAAGTACGAGTAACCCACTGCTTGCCACAGATCAAGAGAAGACGCATAGAAGGTATAACTAGACCGCGAACAAAATGCTCTTGGAGGCGTGGCTTACCAACACTGGAGTCCTCCAGCTTTTCCCCGCTACCGTCATTCTTAGATTGCCTCTCCTCCATCGCGCGGACTGCACTGGTCATGTTTCATTCACTGTTACATTCACTCTTTGCATTTTCTACCGAATCACTGCGTTGTTCCTCAGGGTTTAAAGGAACTATGATTCTATTTGTTGATCGATTGTGAGGTAATGAGGTAATTATTTTCTGTTAACTTTTAAAATCAAAACAGTATTAAAATACACTCGTTTCGTGTGGTTTGCACTCTGTCGCATGCAGGAAGGGAGGGGTGGGAGTCACGTGATGCTTGGATGCCGAGAAGGGGAGAAGTTCCTCGCGCATGCGCACACCGACCGCATTTTGTTTGCAGTAACTTGCTGCAGGGGCTATGCAATTGTGTAGCACATGGTGTACAGAAAACAATTGACGTCATGTTTTGTGTCCACAACTGTAAGCTTTTGGTGAAATACAGTCTGCTGTCTACCTATCATACCACCAAAAGAAATACATACTCTTCGTCTTTCATGCAGTAATGTATTCCCCTCCCCCTCACTTTTGACAAAGTATATCACTAGTTTGAAAATGTATTTAACGGTTGTGAGTTTCCCATTTGCTGGAATTTGCTCATGAACTAAAGCAGTTAGTAGTTTCCGATGAAGAGAATGGTATTGAGACGAGAGGGCCTAAGCTTTCAGGGTGAATTTTAAGGTGCATTGCGATTCTTATTTCAAACCAATTAGCCCAAGTGAAGTTTCACATTTGGGTTTAAAATTCCAAAGTCTTCTACTTTATTACTTGTATTGGTTTTTTAATTGTTTCATAAAAAATTCCATAAAGAGTATTTTTGAAAGCATTGAAACAAAATTACTGGAATGTACACATCATTTTCCCAAACTGTAGGTATAAGCCACATTTTATTTTGTTCTTTCAATCTAAGTATTTAAAGCTCATAAGGACTTTGATATTGCGATGACTTTGTACGGAACGGAACTCTTTCTCTCTCTCTCTCTCTCTCTCTCTCTCTCTCTCTCTCTCTCTCTCTCTCTCTCTCTCTCTCTCTCTCTCTCTCTCTCTCTCTCTCTCTCTCTCTCTCTCTCTCTCTCTACCGTTTAATAGACGGTAGAAAAAGTAATAGCATTTTCTATAAATACGGCTTTGAAGTTCTGTGAAATGGTAATAAAGAGTACGAATGTTAAATTTTGCGATCTCAGGATAGACGCAGGTGGTTTGCAGTGGGAGACAAAATGTGTCTCTGGTATATTCAAGTATATTTCAATATACAAACGACATGCGTCCAAAGGGAAGATTAGTAACGTATCTCCCAGAAACCTTTATAAGCTGCGCACTCAAAGAAATGGAAGACCAGAGCTCCCTCCCTTTCTCCCTCCCTCGATCTGTGCTGGGCCGTACAGATCGAGATTATCGATAATCGAGTTAAAGAAGAGGACGGAGATAGTGGCAAGCTCGAGAAATGGAGCGATCTCTCTTTGTTCGCCTTGATGTGGTTTCTTAATATTTGGAATGGAGTGTGTGTATGAGAGAGAAAACTGAACATCTCTTTCCAAACAGTCGTCCGTTTCCTCCCCCTTGCTTTTAGAAACATCAGCATCCCATTGTACCTCTAGCTCTTAATAGAAATCTTTGGAAGCGTACTTTTCTACTGATTTTTGGTCTAAAATACTTTTTTTGATTTAATAAATACTCAAGTATATGATGAAATTTCCTAATGAAGCTATATATTAGTTTTTACTTTTATTTTATGGTGTATTCAAAGCGAGTCGGAGAAGTCGTGATGCGGAATACTCTAACTAGCTATCTACCACTATGCTCAAACCTGTACGCGCTTGCAAGTTTGATGGCATCCACTTTGCTCCATGCGGGAGCGGAGTATAGCCGAAAATACCCGAAAATGAGTCCTGGATACGTAGTAAAATGTAGACATAACACAACATTGTACGGCATGGATTGTTTACCCTTGACGAATTACACGTGACATACTTAAGGAGCGCCGTTTCCCACCCCAGCAACAGAGCTGAAAGATGTCCAGCAGCTCTCTGTAAGTGATCGGAAGGCTTCAGTTTTGAGCTTTGCGGTTCTACTCCGCAGCATATGTTTGGCGCACAATGGGGCTCAGGCATCATGCCTTTGTTTCCTGCCGCGGAATGCGAACCGGGTTCCATCCCACCACTGGGGGTGCGTATTTTAAGTCCCGGGTATAGGACCGGTGCCCACTCAGAATCGTGAGGAAACAGAGAAGCTTGCGATTGGTAAGTGACCATGGTCATGAAAGCCACTTTCCCGCTGAGGATGTCCAGATGCTGACCACATCTCCTCCCCGTATCGGTTGGAAGATTGCCCACATTTACTTTGTGTTTGTGGGCGTGAGGCTGGCAGTCGGGTTGGCAGACCCTGGTTCGATATGGACTGTATGATTTAGCTGTTGGATTACAGTGATAGTTCCCTTGTAAAATTGTCTATGACAGGAAATTGCAGGCTGGCTCGGTACCTCGGTTTTTCTGGTACGAATCCCATTCTCGGCGTCTCTTGTGATCCGGGTGTAGAAGTTCTCTTAGTAGATTCTCTTTCGGCTGTTTCTCTAGCATTAGTTATCCTGTTTAACACTCAAAACACAGAGAAAGATGGATGGATGGATGCATGAATGGACGTATAGACGGATGGACGGACGGGGGGACTTTTCTATGGTAGATAATCGATAACTTGGATCTCAGATCGAGTATGTAATAATTATGCAATCTTGCCAATGTAACTTGTACTGAATTTCCTTATTTCACCTTTCACATATCACACACCGACGTTAAAATGTGTGAATCAGTCTAAAGTTCACACTTGCACTCCGATTTCGCGGAATTAAAATACACTGGTTAAAACTTTGTATAAGCAGTGCGTCTAAACATAAGCGCAATGATTTTTTGCATCAACGCAATTTCTATTAGCCGTTGCCGGAATTAAAATTCGGAACGCAGGCCTTTCGCGAAACACTCTTTATTACATTTGCGCGCGAATATACTTCCCACGGTGACTTGGATGTTTGTAAAACTTATTGCCAATGTCTATTGCGACTGGAGAACCGGGGCCTTGCCAGATTTCTCTTTGCCTATGTATAAAATGTGCTACAAGCTTAAGTATAATACACTTCTTCCAGTTTATGCGTTCCCGGTTTTGAATGCGTGGGGCTACCACAACAGCATATTAATCTTTTTCATGGCTCCAGTGCAAAATCACATGACTTTCCTTATTATGTGACAGGAATTTTCCCCAGGTTTGTATGTTTCTTTTGTGCCTATTACCAGTGACGCACCCAGGATACGCAGCAAGGCACAAGATTTTTACACCTCCAGTATGATACAAAAACATTTTTCGCCGGGCGCTGCAGACACCTTGCCTTATAAAAAATACAAGTTTTAAGCCTTGATAACCTGGAACCAGAAACATTTCAACATACACAAATAATTTCTGCATATTGAATTTACAGGTGTGCAGCTTACAATGCTACAATGTTACATACATAAAAGTACACGAACATGTTTCCCATAATAAATTACATCATAAACCACTATTGTTGAGTTGAAATACGATATCAGGGAGGAAAATACAAAATAAAATAAAGTTTGATAAATCACACGGTTCATTTGAAATCAAAATAGCAAAGTTCAATCTAGCTTAAAATCTCGGTGGTGTGCACGGATATTGATTTTTCAGCTATTGGAAAAACTATTCATAAAAACACATTTTTGGCTACTTCAGTTATCGAGCAAAAATATTTGCAGAAATATAAATGCAGGTTTTATTTTAGGCGCAAGAGTAATAAGGAAATACATTAGATTTTCGTGATATTCAAATTTATTATATAAATCTTATTATATTTAATATAAATGGTGTGGAGAAAGGAGACATGTATTTTTATATAGTATGATTTTCTTAGTTTCGTTTACCAGTGGACCAAAATATGCTCAAAATAAGGAGCTCTTTGAGGCTGTTATCAGACAATTCAAGTTCTACAGTTTATTGGGCACGAGTTTACGTTTAACACGCGGAGTAATCAAAATTCGAAAATGTAGTCGCTTTGAGAAAATCAAGCTTCTGTAAATATTCTCCATGTAAAACGTAGTCGGAATACCCGGGATTTTCTAGAAAAGTTTCGTATTGCGTACTTTTAATATTCTGAATTAATTACGCAAGTTGGTTTGCACCAATCTTTTTGAGTCATGCTGTTCAGAGAGGCAGACGGACAATCGCTCCCACATATTCATGTTTTTTTTTTTAATTATTGTTCATGGAGTCTCAAAATATGCATTGAATTCCACAAACATTTAATATTTACTAGTAGTGTTATCGCGGCGCGAAGCTATCTACAAGCCGCTGGGATTGGCGTATACCTGCCCAAGTACATGGTCTAAGGTATGGCTAATTGCCATTCTCCCGTAGAGTGAAAAATCTTCGTGCAGAGCAATAGCCATTGTGTTTCACTTATCCGCACAACCGCTTCGACTGTTTCAAATTGGTTTCTTCGCCAAAACATTTGCTTCCTGTGCTGTCAGTACACGGTGGACAGTAAGAGTTCAGATGAGTGCAAAGGACAGCAAGTTGGGAGCAGTTGAGATTCCATGACTAAATGCACGTTCGCGTACTAAACCCCCTCATGGTTCAAGTGTCCCGTTAAAGCTTTAATTGCCACAAATAGTCGAGATATACAAGTTAATGGCGACTCGCAATTGCAAGCATATTTATTTTCCATGCTTCATTTTCTCTACTACAGACATATTTGTATTAACTTGCAATTATTATATGACATGAGATGCACAGTCATTTTGTTGGAGAATGAGATAGGAAACGTTCACATCTGTAAGATAAAAGCATTTGCAATCGCAATATTACTTTCACTACTGCATCGTTTTGTGAAATACACTGCAGGATTTACTTGTATTTAATATAATTTTTCAAGTGCCGCATAAGCTGGAAACTGCAAAACTGTTACATATATAAGTGGAATAATATTTGTTAAATTTGGATTCCGAGTCTGTTAAACTAGGCCTAGAGCAAGTCGAATAATTGAATCAGTCAACTTCGTAATTTATGAAAGAGTAACCTTCCATTTTTCAGTACTGTGTTTTAATAATAGTCACCAAAAGTACTTCGAATATTTTAAAATTTCAGTATACCTTGACAAACGGACCAAGTGGATGTTTTGCCCTCAGTGCCAGTTTTTAAGAAGCGGTGGAACTTGAGACATGGGAAAAGTATTGGATAAGGTATTATATTGCTTTGATTTAAAAAATACATATCAAATTTTACAATTAAATGAATGACAAGGGTGTAAAGTACACTTTAGTACTAACCAACCTTGCAGTTTTATTTTTTCTTTTCCTTTTTTAATTTTATATTTGTTATCACCTAAAGTCTGCAACCTATCGGACGATGATTCATATGGCTGTAATTATTCTTACATATGAGCCCAGAGTCCATAGAGCCTAGAGTTATCCAGCAGTAATCTTTCAGGATAAGGAAAACCCCAAAACATCCAGGTAAGTCACGTTACCGAAATTCGAACTCACGACCCCCTTAATATGAGACACGTTACCACTACGGACGCAGATACTAATATTTTAAATGAGATAGTGAAGAAAAAATAAAAATGCAAAGGATTGCTTCCACGTGCAGAACTTCCCATATTTTAGGCACTGAACATATTCAGTCCAATTATGTTTCAATCAGCGTTACTTGCAGTTTTTACTTTAAAGGATATACTCTCTCTCTCTCTCTCTCTCTCTCTCTCTCTCTCTCTCTCTCTCTCTCTCTCTCTCTCTCTCTCTCTAGTTGTATAAATGGATAGATGGATGAATAGATTGGTAGATTATAGAAAGCTAGAGATGCATATTAAAACAATTTATCTACTTCATCTTATGTTTCAGTTGCATCATTTATATTATAGTCGCGTCGAAAAAGCACGGAAGTTTCGGTGCCGAGAGAAAACGCGGTTTGTGTACACAAGAGACTGCAGATAAAGACAACAGACGGATAGCTTGCATAAGCAGATAAACATAGCGCTTGAGATAAAAGACTTGCCAAAACAAACAAACTGACATAAATGGAAATTTCTGGTAATATCTTGATTATTCGGTTTCTTTATTGTTCTGGACATATCTCGAATTTAGGAATGAGGTATTTAAGGAAGTGCCGACTCGGCAACAGTGAGTCGTGAGAGGTAAGCAGAGAACAGCTGAGAGTGTTGTCGTTAACTGAACGCTGTTTGTTATTGTCATCGACCTTGGAAGATTGTGTTGTGATATGTGATGTAATTTTGCTGCTAAGGAGTGTATTTCTACGCAAATAAAGAACATTTAGAATTTCGGCAAATTGGACTTTTAATTCTACGATCCCAGAAATACACATTATTTATTATTTCTATAGTTTGATTTTGTATCCTCAAAACTTGTTAACTTTTTTAAAATAAATAAATACAAATAAGTACCGATGTTGTCAAAATCATTGCATAAAACGTAGTTTATTAGCTAAAAGACAAACATTTTTATTTTGTCTGTAGTTCTGATACAACCGTCTAGAACTGCCTCTTCCCCACCGCTGTTTGTTTATTTTGTTTGGGAAGAATTGACAATGGAAGAAGCGTTTCGGTTGTAACTATCTACCCAGAGCGCTCGTTATCTGACATCGGAGCCTGCATTTCGCTGTATAACAATAAAAATTTCTCAATTAATTGGAAAGTAATGCATCTTTTCCAAATGGTTAAGTAATGGTTAATTTCCTAACAACTGTGTTTTTGGAGTTCAGGAGTTTACTTAGCCATTTCAATACATACAATGAATATATCTTCTTATAAGTCTGTGTTTCAATATTAGTAGAAATTTTTAAATATTATAAACATCAACGGTTATCACTAGAGAGCTCTTGTCGTTACACTGCTTTCTTTGAGTCTTTCGCCTGTATGCTGAGAAGTTTTCTGACTTTAGATATAAAGTTTGGTGTTTAACAATGTTTGTATATGTATCACTCTACATGCACGCTCGTGGGACGTTCTTTACTAGTACTCAAATGGAGTTAGAATATACGTGTCATAGTTTATCTATATATTTTGTTTTAACCGCGCAGTACAATTTAACAAATTATTTCTTGACCTATGAGGTCATAATATATAATAATTTTATTAACAAGTTTTATAAAATGATTAAGAATGAACAAGCATTTGAATAAGAAATGTAGCGCCTTCTGTATATGGACATAAAAATAAAACAATTGTAGCCTTGTCTAAATTGAAGTAGTTTAACATATTTTCAGTTTAAGCCAGTTCTCTTCAATAAGCATGGGTATCTGACTAGGCTGAGGTTTGGTCATTTTATCATCGGCCGCGGAACATTATGGGCAAATCTACTATAGCATTAGTGGGCTCTAACTGTTCAATCAAGTAGCCTTCTCAATTGGTCCCCAGACGCTTCACCTGGCTGATTGCACTTCATGGTGAACGTTTCAATGCGGGGAAACATCCCCATGGTGGTATAGAGAATTGAATCTGGATCCCTTCTCGCCACACTAACACAAACTCCAGCCTTAGTTGTGTGTCACCTTTCTCAACTACTTCTTTTTCAGTTTATCTGTCGATGGAACCTTGGGTCTTAGCACAGAAATTCCTGACGACTAAAGAAAATTACGAAGAAAAAAATCTAGTTAGCCTGACTGGTGAATGTATTTGAACTAGCCACCTCCTGAATTCTAACCTTGGATGCTACCTCCTTTCCCTTTTCTACATGTTTTTCTCTCTCTCTGTTACAGGTAAGCTACTTTTCTACTTGATGGCAGTCATTTGATACGTACACTACGCATATTGAAAGGTAAGATTATTATGAGTGTGTGTGTTTATATATATAATTATTAAAATTGAAGGATATTGGCTGGAAAAAACCAAATAAACAAATTCAGCACATATTCGAGGAGTGCAAGCTACAGAAATATAGCTGTAGTTTTAATGGAAATTAATCATTTCATCATACTAGCCGTATATAGGCTAAGGTTTTTAATAGATAGTCAACATAAAAATTCAATGCCATGGCCGAGATTGGAACCACTGATCTCCTGGTTTTCATCCAGTCACTCTAACCCATTGAGCTACCATGACGAACTTACCTTCATGACATTAAATTCTCCATTTGACTCGCCTGGGACTCAGTACTTACGATAGTAAGTCGCCACAAACGGTGTATCTTGAATGCGAGCGCCCCAGTGGTTTACCCGGGGAATTGCGAGTAAAATGGAGAATGTAATATCATGACGGCAAGTTGGCCATGGTAACTCAATAGGTTAGAGCAACTGGACGAAAACCAGGAGATCTGTGGTTCAAATCCTGGCAATGGCATTGAACTTTTCATGTTGACGATCTATTAAAAGCTGTAGTTTTGCTTTACATAAAGATAAAATGAATGAATATCCGATGTTCTAAATTTAAGACTAACTATTGAGTCGTTGAGCCTAAGCTCAATCAAAGAATTCAGTTGTTACGAAAGCTTTCTTATAATAGACGCGGATGGCCCAAGGTGTACGCCTATTTGCACATTGGCTTCCATCTATGCCATCACCGCAGGTACGGGAGGCATTGTATGGCCCTTCACGTGTAGGGTACCAATTTAGATCTTCTCGCATACAGTGGCGTCGCATTTTATTTTCACGGAGATTATTTACATACGAGCATGTCTTTAGATGACAAATTGGCATACTGGATGTCCAAAATTTTATTGTTCTCCGATGCCCCTCCGCAATATTTGCGTAAACACATGGGCTACAGATACAATGTTGAACTTTCTAACCTTTCTGAATTTTAAGCTATTTACTTGGTACGCTTTGTATGACTAAACAAAGAAATAACTGTTAAAAATCTCGAATCTTTAGTTTAAATAGTTCATCAAATAATACAGCTAAATATTTTGAGTGCATAGTGCATTAACATTTTTAGAGAACTATGACAGGGGCTTTTATATGATTAAATAAAATGAAACTAAGTTTAAATGCTTCACTAAAGTGTATGGCACTACTTGCAAGGAAAGAATTGTTACTTTTCATAAAGTTGTTGCTGTTATTATCCCATTCTTTCAGTATAATTTTTTGTGATATAATGAATGAAACAACCATAAAATTCACATTTGAACATTTACATAGTATATTTGAAATTGTTTATGTACGAGTACATTAGCACACAAATTGGCGTAAAACTAAAATGCGAGGAATATATTTCTTAATTAATAATGCAAACCGAGAGGGGAAGTGCCACATACGTTACAGTCATTTATAAGTTACATTTATTGTTTGAATTGGTATTCTTGCTCTTTAAGAAAGAACTTAACTTGATTCTTTGTCTTTTATCTTTACATCTTGATTTTAGCTGGGTGGTTTTAGCCTCGCGGGTATATAAACTGTTGTTCAGTCTTAAGCTTCTCCACTTTCTTTTTCTACATTATATATTCGGTTTTCATGAATTTAATATTCAAACGCCATTTACTGTACTCTTCAGAAAATTCTCTTGTAATATTGTTGAATGATGACGGTAACGAAAACAATCAATAATGCATAATTCTAAGTATAGCAATAACCTGCCTGGTCCAGTTTCAAAAGAAAATAAGCCATCTCTTTCTAGTTTTTCCTACAGATCTTTCTGGAATTCGTTGTACGTATTCCTTCCAATATGGCTTTAAAATCCTTGATTATGACGTTCATGTAAAAAAATCTGCAGCTTCCTTTAATGTCTTCCTTGTTGGGGTCTAATGTGTATTTTTAAATCGTCATAAAATTACTACCTCCCGTACTGTAGTTCTTTGCTTTCTAAACTCCTTAGAATAGGAAAACGTGGCCACAAACGTTTTGTCTCTTTGCATGAATATCTTATTAGTTTTCACATAGATCTTCTGAAATATTGCGTTTCTGTATATGCAATAATGCAACATCCAAGGTAGTGTAGGTTAACGAACTGAGGTTTACAGGAGAAATCTAAAACGGAACAAAGTCTCTATGCCATTCGTGGATAGAACAAAGGGTCAAGGCATAGATAGGAAGATTACCTAGATCTTTTACTACCAACTCTCTCAAGTACTGCAAACCCAAGGGGAGTGTTATCCCATTGAGCTAAGCTAACCTGTAGTACTCTGTATTTCTCGGTTCCTGGCAATATGTAATAAATAATTTCATTTCATTAATAACTGAAATATCCGAACTGTTTTCTTTTGTCCTGTTATTTGATTATTTCCATTCTTAGGCATTTTTCTGAAGTGGTACAAATTTAGTTTTCGCAGAGAATATTTTTATTTGTTTTTAGATACAAACAAGATTTTTTTAAATAGCTCCGATGTTTTGAATAATAATCAAAGAGTCTGCAAATAAAATTATATTAAGTATCTGACAAGTTGTGTAATAGTTTTGATAATTCTGAATCAGTTTCAATTCAATTTTCTCATCACATAATCTATATGCCAGTTGAAACATTGCTTCCTTGTTCAATAGACAATTTTTTGAAAATCTTAAACTTATATTTAATTTCTAGTTTGTTTTAGCACATTAAATATTTAAAACTTTTAGCGAATTATTGTGAATATCCTCTCTCGTGTAATCTAGGCATTATATATGTTTTCAACTAATAAAGATATTTTCAAAGACAGTACCATCTGTGACATTTTTATTATATTGCTCATATTTTTAAGTTATTTGTCAGAAAAAGAATAATCATGATATAATTTTTGGAAACTCATTTTGTTCTACTGACATCGGACAGCTTTTAATGCTTTGCAGGCGATGATTGGTTTACAGCTCGTCATTTTCTAATGTAAGAGAGGGGAAATATAATGAGGTGATTTTGTTGCGAGTTGCAAAGTGTGATGTTAGAAGACGCAGACGCTGGTTAATTTCTCACCTTTGGGGACGATCTGGTAGAAATCTTGTAGTGGCCTCGGAGCTCTGGAGTAATGAGGTTTACCTGTGGCCACAGTCTCGAAACAAAGCAACTTGATATGACAATTGTTTCACATTTAAATATTGTCGAATTTATTCTTACAAAACAATTATTAAATTCTGCTGCAGTTTTAAATAATGTAGATGATGTTCTTTCACAAAAAATGGTTGTTGCATCGATGAACTGGCACACGCCATAAGTGCAACACAAATGCATTCACAACTGAACAAACACGCGTCTTACTCACAAGACATTCGTTTGCAGAGAAGACGCCAAGCTATCTGATTATTTTGGGTTCTCTGCACACTATGTTTCTAGAACAACTAAATTGCTTCTCTTTTATTGGTCCACGTTACCACATTTCGTAATTGTATTATTATAATTACCAATAGCAACAATATTATGTTACATTTAACTTGCACTGTATCATTCCGTGGCCTGCTCAATTTCACATTTTTCATGTTGTAGAAATTAGTTTTCCAGAACAATTCAAATTAAATTACCGTCACATTAATAATAATAATAATAATAATAATAATAATAATAATAATAATAATAATAATAATAATAATAATAATAATAATAATAATAATAATAATAATAATAATAATAGTAATAATAGTAGTAATAGTAGTAATAGTAGTAATAGTAATAATAGTAATAATAGTAGTAATAGTAGTAATAGTAATAATAATAGTAATAATAGTAATAATAATAGTAATAATAATAGTAATAATAATAGTAATAATAATAATAATAATAATAATAATAATAATAATAATAATAATAATAATAATAATAATAATAATAATAATAATAATAATAATAATAATAATAATAATAATAATAATAATAATAATAATAGTAATAATAATAATAATAATAATAATAATAATAGTAATAATAGTAATAATAATAGTAATAATAATAATAATAATAGTAATAATAATAGTAATAATAATAGTAGTAATAATAGTAATAATAATAGTAATAATAATAATAATAATAATAATAATAGTAATAATAGTAATAATAATAGTAATAATAATAGTAATAATAGTAATAATAATAATAATAATAATAATAATAATAATAATAATAATAATAATAATAATAATAATAATAATAATAATAATAATAATAATAATAATAGTGACTATAGTGACTTTCGCAGTAAAGCGAGTGTTTCAGTGCACTTAATCATCATAATCTCTTGAGCACTGTTTGCAGATGGACAGATGAAAATATATAGCTCAATGTGAGTGAAACTGAGCTGAGCGTGAGTGTTTTGTTTATCTGATGTTTCACAAAGACATATTGCGGCTTTTTCAGTGATGCGTCGATTTAATGTAGGGACATTAGCGTGCTGTCCTGAGGATTGGCAGGGCGTGGCTCATGTAGGGAGAGCAGAATGCTGGTGAAATATTGCGACAGCCTCGGTGGTCAAGTAGTGGCAGCCTCAAGGTAATTACTTTCCACAAAACGATCGCCCTCGTCTCTATCTCTTCATTGAATGTTGCCTGCTACATAGCGATGATAGCCTTTTGTTTCCCTCCTGTCACTAGTAATAAACCAAATTTCTCTCGCACATTAATCAAGGGAGAAATATAGTGGATTCTGGATGACAACATTTTACGGTATCCAAAGTTAAGAAAATAGTAAAGCTTTTGTCAGGATACGCATATAACAGCTGCACCTGTGTGTCTTGCCAGTGATCTCAGTTCCATCTGAAAACATGCATACTAAGTTCTAAAAATAAATCAATTAATGCATTATCATAAGAACATATCAACTGTATTGCATACAGTACAGTTGCACTTTTACCCATTGATATGCAATAATTTTTCTGACTTTGATAGAATCTCATATGCACTCAAGCAATATGTTCTATAATTTTTATACCTTTTTCTCATCTTGGCCTTCCACTGCATATAAAAATAATTTAAATCTACTATACGTATTGAATCACCTAAAACTTGTACCGCCAAACTGTCAAGTGCTATTGATGTGCGCTTTTCACAACATTGTCTCGTAGTTTTAGCCTACAATTATATTTTAATAACAATTAGAAGATGTATTTTGGAGCAAATATACACTTTTTAAATGGAACAATGCCTAATTACGTAAAAAAAATCAAAAGTGTGTCAAATTAAAATGTTAAGGTGACTTCCGCAGGATTCTATTGCCAGTAGTTTACGAGATATTTTATATAGTGCAATATATGTATTACATTCCCTTTACTAATCTTACTTTCTTATTTAAATAACACCATTTAGTTTAGACACGCACGCGCGTGCGCGTGCGCACACCCACCCACCCACCCCTCACCCACCCACCCACACACACCCACCCACCCACACACACACCCACCCACCCACCCACCCACACACACACACCCACACACACACACACACCCACACACACACACACACACACACACACACACACACACACACAAAATTTGCTAATGGCTGTTCCTGTTACGTTTTCAGTGTTTCAAAATCGAAAGAGCATATTTTTAAAAGATTTCAGTTAGTATTTTAATTATGGTGGACTTAGATATTGGTCAGTGCCATCTTTTAACATTGCTTGTTAGGATTACTCTCTCATTTACAGTTTATTGTGTTTTCAAATGCTTGAAAAGTCATATTTTAAGAAGCAAAAATAGGAAATTATATTAGTTCTTATACATATGAAAAAAAAAGTTCAATATCTGAGCTTACTGCAACTGCATACTCATGTCTGCGCCTTCTTTTGTTCCGTTGGCCATTGTTGACGGCCATTACGTGGTCATCAGCTTACATGAGAGTCGCATTTTAATGTAATAGAAGACAAAATATTTGTATGTCGAAAGGAAGGAGAACAATTCTTTTGTTTGGTAAACAAAAGAATGCATTTGGTATTCCTTACAAGTATAATAAGAAAATCTTTCTGCACGCGCACACACATACCATTTTATGCCAGTGTTGGAATCTGTTCCTTTGGCTACAACAAAGAAACAAAAATGTTGATGAACAGTAAAGTACGTAAATTTAAAGCGTTTAGCTTATGCGTTGGTAATACCGAAGTAGAATTGGAGCAGCTTGTTGCTATCAGCATCCGTAGGTATAGGGTAACCCTCACTTAACGGTATTGTGGGTTTGCAAGCTGCACATCGTATTTGACGAACATCACGATACGAAATTCTAAGTACGTCGTTGTCATCCAGTAGCTTTTATCATTTGGTTGTGTGAGCGAATGAGAGAGAGAATCCTTGCTTGAGTAATTCATAAACGTTAATATATCTTTTACAGGTAAAATTGAAGAACATTATTCGATATCTTGGATAAAGGGGCTAATTTGGAATTCTTTGTGCTGAACCAGATCAAAAAATATGATATATTATTTTCTGAGGTGAATTAATTAAACCTGTGTCTCTGAATTAGCAAAATTACTCTCAGTGCGAGCCACATCATCAATATTTTTTTTCTTTCAAAAACACTGCAAAGCGTATGTTTTTGAAATGTGGATATGCAGCTGAAACGAACATATGAAACGGACATACAAAATCAGTAATAAAAAGCTGGGCAAAGGAAGAACAAATCGAAGGTAATTAAAAAAGTTACAAAAAAAAGTTGGGACATAGATCGGAAAAGGCTCTTGCAAAAAATGTTCTGAAATGTTTAGGACAGAAAAAAGGTGCATAAATAGAGCAAGATAAAATGGGAGCTATACTAAAGTCATAGAAAAGAGGAATAAGGAGGAATAGAGAAGTATGATACATGAATAAAATTGCAATAAAACAAAAATATTGCTAGCTGAACTAATTTGAAACAATATCGAAGTGATAAAGAAAACTAATAATTTTCCTAGCAGATTGGCAACGTCTAACATTTTCTGGTTGAATTATTGCAATAGCGGGCAAAGAATGGGGAGTTAAGTGTCCTAAACCCTTACACAGTTACTGTCAGCAGAAAAAAGCAAGCTCTTCGCAACTTTCAGAAGAATCCCGGAACATAATAATTTAGGATTATTTCCTTGCGGTTGTGGGAAGTGGTGACGTGGCCTGGAGGCACTTTCCGGTTTATGGCTCTGCATGGCGGGGTGTTAACGGCCATCCCTGATGACAAGGAAGGCAACTCCGCCTCTGACCAGTTAGTGTTAGTCCGTGATTTATTGGAACGTTTCCCGCAGTTTGTACTAGAGAAAACGTCGCCAGCCTGAATCACAGAGCTCTTAAGTTCCATCGTTTCGTCACAAATACTGGAATATATTCACAGAAACCTCCATAGTATCACATCTTAATGGTTACTTCTACTAAACCCCTTATTGTCTTTAATATCCTGAGAAAACCCAGCGTTATCGGAATTAGCAGAATTTGTGCTCGGTTTCTTAAACTTTTTTTTTCTGTTCGCAATGAATCGTTCATGAAGAGTTTTCAATTTGAAGCTGTAAACTGGTTTATTTCGGTGTATTGCAATAAACTGTGCTTTCTTAGCTATTCAACTGCCATACTTTATTATCTATAAAAGCTTGGAGCAATTTATGGAGCAATGTATGGGGCAAAGCAATCAAATTTTGTGCGCGAAAGTGTTCTTGGCAATTGATTTCTGACGGTACGGTCTGTAATGTTGTAATGCAGTGACAGTTTTAGGAGGTCGACACCGTGCAGTCGCAGAGATATACCGAGGTAAGTAGCGCTGTCGTCCGACAAATGCTAGAAGCGCTGTCATCAGATAACCAGAGCATTCTGGACATTTCGTTTCCCCCAACTCCAGAAAGTGGTTTCTATAAAATGGTTTGTGGTGTTCTCAGTGCCATTAGAAGTCGGCGCTCTCGCGAGTCGCAGAGAGAGCGTATGAATGTGTTGGCGAGCGCATTCCTGTTGCGTTATCCAGTGCAATTCTACAGTTATGTTGAGGAGTAAAGTGAGTGCTACTTCTGCAAGATATTAGAGGTATCTTATCTTCGTCATTCCAGTGAGAGTACTGGAGCAAAGAAGAAACTACGTGTGCACATTTCATTACTCTGTTACCTTGCAAACAAACTGAAGTGGCAAGTAGAAAGATGAAGTAAATCACATTAACGAAGTAATAGTGAATATTTGGGGAGATGAAAATAAATACTGGACAAATTCGTGCATTACCGTGACTTTGTGGGTTCGTAGAATTAAAATCTAATTTGCCGAAATTCTAAATGTTCTTTATTTCCGTAGAAATACACTTCAGTTCTCACGTAACAACATTACATCACATATACAACACAATCTTCCAAGGTCGATGACAATAACAAACAGCTCTCGTTACAACAACATATTACAGCTGTTTACTGCTCGCCTTACTGTTTTACAATTGTCCGCTGGCGTGTCACAATCTCTTATATATCTCATTCATAAATTCGAGAGGTTTCTCGTACAAATAAGAAACCAACTTTTCTCTGTCAATCAAGATATCACTAGAACCTTCCAAACGTGAAATCCTATCTGTGCCGGCAAGCTATCTTTATTTTCCGGCTCTTTGTGTACACTTGCCGCGCTATCGTTAACTGCTTATGCAAGCTCTTTATTACCGTGAAACACTATCCGCCGTCTGTTATCTATTTGCGCCGAAACTTTTATGCCCGTTGCCGCGACATTACAATATGGGATGGCTTTGGCTGTTTCGATTCCCGTGGCCAGCCTATCGGACCCTTGGTTTTCTTTCGGGGGTTTTATTGGGTCGCCATGCGAATCCTGCGTAGGTTAATTACGTCCCCCAAATTTCATGACCCTCCACTTGAGGCATGGGTAAAATAGAATCACGTAATCCAATCCAAGTCAGGTATTAACCCCACAGCGTGACTGTTTTGAATGTTTTTGCTTACATCTGAATGTTTAGGCTAAACATCTGTCCGTTGATATTTTTGTGATGTTAAATAACCTACAAAACAAAACGAGGTATATAACTTTCTTATACGTTGAAGTTATGCTGCCGATATAAAATTTCCGGGGCTTCGCTTTATCCTCGCACCCATACACTGCGCTTCAAGTTCAGTAAGCGGGAAATCCGACAACAAACCACTCAGGCGAAAAGACTTATTCTTTATTGCCACATTATAGAAATCTCTGGGGCTTGCCTAATATGCCTCTACCATTAGTTGCCAGCGTAATCTGCTGATTCCTTGACGCTACCCCGAAATAAAAACCTGCAGTATTTGCGCTTTTATGGTAGCTCTGCCCTTTCCAAGATGAGAAAACGGCCCCTTCTTCATCTTTCGCTGTCTTCTAAAGTTGTTAAATTGCCTTTGCTATATCGGTATTAAAGATTACTGTTATTACCTGTTATTTTCGTGCTTTAAATTTCATTTCTGATAATTCTCAAAGCATAAATCAACAAGCTACGAACTTCTAAGCATATGGACTGGGAAGCCTGTAGCATCCTCATGCTTTTCTAATGCGACACTGTCTTCCGGCTTCTATATTGAAATTTTATCTACACTAAACCTCTAGCAGTTGAGAGAAGCTGTGCTGTTTCTACAGTTGTTTATGTGAATGAGCTTCTGAAGAACTGGTTACCAAGAAGCTAAGAGATTATGGAGCATATCATATCCTGAAATTGATTTGGACTTAAATCATGATTTTTCAAAAGCACCTAAATTACTTGTGGAAGTATTTCAACTCCAAAATAAGTGATAGGAGAGCCTGAATTATGTCTTTAAATTTTTCTGACGGATTAGGATTTTTGGACTGATGCAGTATACTCCAGTATATATTATTTCCACTCATTTGTAGCAAGGACCATATTTTACTTCATGTCCCTTCATATTTGTCCAACGGTTAGCACAGGATTCATCCTCGATCACCCAGAAATAGGCACTAAAGTACGATGTAATGCGTAACAGCGACATTTGCTACCCGTAAGCATTAATTTTCAGAGCTACTGTAAAAATAATTAACACGTATTTCTAATTTGTTTGTTTATTTTTCTAGTTAGTTACCGCCAATTGCTCCGCAGCTGAAATGATTTCCTTAGAATTTATATATGAAATGTAATACCTATGTATTACACACTGGAATGTGGAACGCATGACAACTTATTCAAGCCTTGTAATAAAAGTGTTACACACTTAAAGGTGAAAACTTCCCTGAACTCTAGGTGGCAAAAGTGTATGATAAGTTTTGGTGACAAGCCTTAATCCTGAATGAAACAAGACGGTTACCCTACGACGCTGCAATGGCCATATGGCGTCGCATATTGCATCGCCATTGGGGATTCCAGCTTCAACAATCCTTTGAATATATGAAATGGCCCTCTGTTATGTCATATGGCTTCTCTCAGGAAATTTTGATGTATTTCATATTTGAGCATTTGAAGTTTCCCTTGCATGTACACGTAACTCAGAAGAAACAATATAATATTGAACATACACTTCAAAGATATTGCTTGAAATATTATAATATTTCTAGAGAGCGAATATTTCAGAAGCGGTTAATAATAATAAGGCTGTATGTCACCAGTTTTGTGTTTCCATGAGCTAATTTTCTATCAGAAAATTACTTTACATTAAGAATGACCTAAGTTGTTTTTTAGGCAAAGTCACAAATTTACTATTTCTATATAAAAAATCAAGGTTTTCTAGGACACTAAAACCACTTTTGTAAACATAAGTTATATACGTAGGTTCTAATAATTTTCCTGGTGTATTGGCATTTGTGATGGGTAGAAAATCCTTCCCCTTCATCCTCGAGAACTGTCTACCTTAAGCACGGTATTTTGTATTTATCCACTGTCCTTTACTTCTTGCACCCAAACATGCACAATTGGCAAATGTACGGAGTTCCTTTAAGTGCATTTTTTTAATCAGTGCCGTCTATACACGATTTTTCTTTTTTTGTGAAATTGCTCAATGTCCCAATCGAATACAGTAGCTCGTGTATTAGTAGTGATAGATTGGTTTGGAAAGGCTCTGATTCTACTTGAGATATTATTTACGAAGGATGAACTGCTGATGTGATATTTAGTTTCAGGACAGGGTTTTCGTACATAGGTGATTTAATCACATACGCACTATCACTTTATCCACCCTATGTGTATTGGTACTTGAAAGTTTTACTCGGTAACTTAACTGTGGGTCGATAAAGCTAAACATAAATTATGAAAATGTAACAAATACCATTAGCTAATAGACTAACTTGTATATATGCGACTCCATGTATCTTAAAGCCACAAACTCGATTTGTATCCGTTAAGAAGCTGAATTCGGAGAAGTTGCAACAAAGGTCTGTTACTTGTGTTGTGCTAAACAGTCATTTAGCTAGGGGCTTAACGGAACATTAGTTAGCTAATTAATGTAGAGTAGACGGCTGGGGCGCAGCCCCTCGGAGTGTTAATTACTTACAACTGCAACAAGATTAATTCTCCTGGGTCGCTGTCACTTCCATCAACTGTCACACCTTCCAAAGTATTTTTGCCTGCTTCCGGAAGATGCACCCTAACCTTCTTGTCATTTCGGGTTACTGGGAGGTCTGCCCTGGCGTCTGAAGAGCCGCATCTTAACCGGAAATGGGCAATACACTTCAAGACATCTTGGAAAACTGACCAGAACTCACTGGATATGCTGATGTTATGAAGAAACGTGTCTCTATGTGGCAATTCAGGAAAGTAGTTTCTATCAAAATGGAATTTGTAGTATATAATGAGAGCTCCACAATACTTATTTATAGAATCTGGCAAACTGATCTTCATTATTAATCAAATCGAGCCAAAGAAAAAAAGCTGCGAAGTAAAACTAAAAAAAGTTAGCCCATAAAATTTATTTAAAGCTAGGCATGTCTTCTACCACCCGCCTCTAAAGCGTAGGTGGTGGTGTTTTGGCATCACATTCAGGAAGTCCCATGCTCGAATCTCGGTCAAGTTAAGTTATCTGGATAAGGTTTTTCGGTGATTGTCCCTGATCCTGAAAGATGAATGTCGTTAACTCTAAGCTCTATTGACACTGGGCTCGTTTAAGATTATTTCACTCATTTCATTCAGCATCCTATAATGACATACTTCAGAGGGAGTCATTTCCAATATGCGATTTTCTTTTCATTGAGAAGGGCGTGGACTAATCTGTGCCAGACTTTCAAAATTTCATATGTAACATGAAACGAGTGTATTCATTCCATTTAAACTAGTTCATGTATTACTATTGGTGAAAATGTTTTTGCTTTCACTGAAAAGAAAAATTGTTTTTGGCAGTTACAGTTATCCACTATAAATATTGGTTTACCAGACATTAATGTTCCAACGCTAGCAGTTTCAAATAATTATCTTTAAGAAACAAGAATGAGTAAAGAAACACTCCTAGAAAAGCACGTTAATGTTATATACTTTACTAAATTCGCTCTTTTGTTTAATAGAAGTCAATTGTGGACTAACTTAGCTCTCGACTGGCCCTTACATTCACTAGAAGATAAAAATACTGAATCTATATAACACTTTCTCAGTTAATGTTGCAACACGCGTAAGAGGAAAATACAAGCTAAAGCAGGATTTTAAGTATACCAATATATGTAGGAATTTATGTATGAAGTATGGTTGGCTACCAACACGGCCCCCATGACAGCCTTGGCCTTCGAGGTAACCTCGCCCCACCACTTGATGACCGGACCCATTTCTCAGTTGGAGGTACCCAGAGGGTGGACCCATTAACTCCAATGATAGGGTGAGAGTGAAGATGACGGTGAGGCGAGAGGACCTACAACTTATACCGTGAACTCCGAACCACGCTGGGCTTAGGGGACACTTCACAGGGCTAGATAGAAGTGAAGGTATGGCTAAGGCCGACTTAAAATCGCCAACACCACTACCTCAAATGATAGGGTGATAGTGAAGATGACGGTGAAGCGAGATGACATACAGCTTATACCGTGAACTCCGAACCACGTTGGGCTTAGGGGACACTTCACAGGGCTAGACAGAGGTGAAGGCGTGGATAGGGCCGACTTAAATCGCCAACTGGCAATCGGACTCGGGATCCCCTGCCTCGAACGAAACGCCCTAACTCTAAGCTCCATGGACCCCGGACTCATTTGAGCATCATTTCACCCAATTCATTCACCGTCCGATATGACTTGACGTTGGAGGACGTAAATTACGAAAACAAACTCGAACGAAACCACTGCGGTACACCGGCACCCATGTATGTAGTATCATATTCTATTTGCCTTTATAGTGGTTATTCAATGAATATAAAATATTCAAACGTAAATTAGGGGATGAGTAAATTAAAACTAAAATGTCCTACATACTTCCACATGTGATAATAAATGAAGGATTCTTAACTCTAACAAAGGACGGATGGACGGACGGACAGACGGACAGATATTTTTGATAAACACAGTGATAATTTTAGAGCCAAAATACGGAAAATTAGAACCGATTTCATGTCTAAATAACCGGTGAATAAATTCTCAAAGATCGGTGTATGTGCTTTATTATTTTTTATTTATTTATTTTTATTTTTATTTGTTACATTTATTTTCCATTTTAATATTTCCCGTCCTTAACTGCAATGGTCATGCCAGCGGCCGTTCTTCTTTGGAACATATCGAAGGTATTAACACGTATTCGTTGGGTTTTAATCATTAAATCACGTACACATTCGCACTCTTATTCATACTTCCAGACTCTGAGGAAGATGAGGGATTATCTTGGTCGGAGAAAAATCCCCACCCCCACCGCCGGGAATCGAACACGGCAACCCCAGCAGGGCAGGCAAGTACTCTACCGACTGAGCCACGAGGCCTGCCATTCTTTCTTATTATTTGTTGAATTTGCAGACTGATATTTGGATACTGTTGTCTTGAAAAGAAAGCAAATGAATGAAAAATTAAATTATGGTGAAAGGGAATATATAAGATTTTAAGGAAAAGGTTTTGCTTTCCCGTAGAATGACATGTTCGGATAAATTCAGGATATCATATGCATAACATCTAAAGATCCATAAGTATCGTGCATTTAGCTAAAAATCCTACAAAAAAATCAGTTATCGTTTCGTTACAAATTTTTTTATAGTGTATGTTTAAATACTTTCCTTTTGTCGCGCGTGTTTCAGTGTGCTGTTATAATGAATATGCCTAAAAACACTCACGTTATAAGTTCATTAGCGATGAAAGTGCCAAACTGTCTTCAGTAATTGTGAATATGAAACATCTGGCGGCATGTGTATCTTTCAATTTTGTACCTGTATAATTAAAGTAAAATAAAATAGTGCTATATTATAAATACTACTTTAAACATAACATTTAGAAACACTTCAGATAGCTTATAAAGGTGTTTCTGTGAATGTCTCTTGGGTTTAATTCTTCTTTTATTATTATTGCGTTAGGGGAAACATATAAACAAAGTTTATAAATACCGGCGTATTTGCATTGTCTATCGTCCCTTCCCAATTCTCGATTCGGCGGCTTTTCCCATTTTTCTTGTGAGCCAAATCCCGCTGCCAGTATATCAAACTGAATACGTTTAAGTTAAACTCTATGGGCTTTGACTGAACGGTCAGTAAATCTTTCCCCAGAATAACATCGTGAATAATTCCACGACTTTTCCGTTCATTCGCCTCCCCTACTCGTTTTATTTAGTTGAGCCCCACAAGCTGTCACTCCAACTTTATGAAAAATGAGTTCTTGTGCTCCTTGGTGCTTCCCTTTCTTCACTTGTGCGGGCGGGCACTGAAGGAAGAAGTTGATGGAGCGGTACTTCGGAAGTGAATCAGGAACTAGTACTTGACTCTGCATTCTTATGCTCTTGCGTGGGGAGGAAAATGAATGGTGAGAGAAATTGCAAGGAGGGTTCAATACCACATTTGAAAAAACTGAAAGAAAATTTCTAAGGGGGCACATGTTTACAATTATCCGGACTACTATGTATGATCAGAGAATAAAATTATACTAGCATAATTGTTGGTTCCGAGTCAGCTTATTCCGGTAGCGTAGAGAGATTGTGATTTCAACCTACATAAAGTTGCGATTAATTAGATTGTGCCTTTTTGCGTCAGTATATGTACACATAAGCAATACATCAGTAAAATTAGTGCGCCTAACCTAAATGTACTGTACCACCCAAAATAAATTAATAAATAAAAAGCAATCACTTATTTATCTAAGCACAGCAATGAGAGTAAGTACTGTAAGTAAATACCTGTAAGTACTGTATTGAAATTTTGAAATGAGTGAAATGATATTAACAGCAATACAGAGATACCAAAAGTAAATAAGGTAAGAAAAAGGCTTTCATATCAAGTTAACTATGCGTAAACGATACTTAAAATCTTCCATGTACAGGAATACTCACTACTAGAATGTCATATGGAGTGACTATATACTCTTAGGAAGAAGAAACTCTTTGGAAAGAAATAAAAATTTCGGAGGGCAATAATATTGTCTATATGTGAAGAATATGAGCGACATTGACTCTTGCCGCAAAGTAAAACAAGATTCATCCCAAACAAGGACGTTGAAGAAAATTATAATCAGATGTTAAAAAAGCCACCGTTAACAGTTTAAAATCTATGTTATACATCTGGAACAACTTTTTGGATATCATCCTACAATTTTACTTCACCATTACCATATGTGATCTTCTTGGAGATTTCAATAACTTGTTTGTTCAGAATGAGCTAAATTAATGATAACCCTAAGCATGCTTTAGAGGCAACTTAATCGCTTTTCTATAGGATACCCACAGTTTGGCCCCCTTAAGACATTCAAGTTAAGAGTGTCTGTGTTTGGACACGAAAATATTATGAATAAATACTGTAAGTAGTAGAATGTGCGTATATGTGCCTGATAATAATCTAAACCTTATCCGGAGGAGAAGGTAGTAGACGTAAACCAAACCACGCAACTGGTGACTGCAGCGTGTTGTTTTCATATTTGTGGGACGCTTCCGCTAAAACACAACTGAGATCTAAGAGTTTACTTCCTTATTGCTAAAGTACAAAATATTGAGTACGAATCATAGTTAGTTTATTGAATTTCTAACAAAAATAGTTCGTAACGCGCGCAACTGAATATCAAGAGAACAGAGGGCGAAAACAACACTGCGAAGTTAAAATGGCAGAACAAGTAAATGTTACGAAGTGTAACCGTACGAAGCGGCGAAAAGACAATATGTCATGTACCGCAAGTTTTCAGAACACACATACAGAACTGTAATTGAAGTGATGATATTAATATCCGAGATTAGCGCTGTGTCAGCTCTTAAACACTTAAAAGTGGGATCGGCTTCCAGCCAAGAATTGGTTGTCACTATGTGTGGCAGTTTTGTGATATCAGCACTCCCCATTAGATTCAGGAGTTCCTTCCTTAAAACACAGTGCTTTTGGCTATTCGATCATGACCCTGCAGATTTGAAAGCAGTTTCTCTCGCGTAACGTAGCCAATATGTTCATGAGGGACATGCATCCACTGATACGCCATAAAATCAAGGACCCAAGCATCTCAAGTGGATTTCAATGCAGAGCGTAAAACTTCTACATGGAGCGGTAAACGTTTGACGGTGCTGTTCATAGCAGGTGAAGATAGTTCTCATGAGAATGGCGAAAACAAGAGGAGAATCTCACAAGGGAATGAGTGGCGAAATTTTTAAATCCAAGTTTGAAATGGTTCTTCCCAAACCAAATAGCGTCTTTGACATAGATAAAGTCCCCTACCACCATGCGATGTTAGAACGTATACCCAACCGTTCTTGGAGAAAACGTGGCATCAGAGTGTGGCTACAAAATAAAAGCATTACTACTTTGTTTCAGGATTAGGTAAATGCAGATTTGTTGGATAAGTCAGGAAGAATGCTAAACTACAATGACCAAAGGGCTAAGCTTCCGACTACCATTGTGCTTCACATTATCACTGCTGCTTTGATGATAGAGATGAAATGGGGTGAGATTATGGGTTTTGTGGGTTACATTGCCGGGAATAACTGAACTTTAAACCTCCATATTGTGCTTACACTGGTTAATGCAGCATAACCTTTGTAACTTCCGAAAAGTTAAGTGACTGTATTCAGTTCTCGAAGAGAAAGAAAGACATCTGTGGGACTTATGAGGCATTATCGATTTTTTTCCATTTAACTGCAATGGTTATATCGGCGGCCGTTCTCCTTTATAACTTATCCAATGTGTTAACTCTTATTCGTTGGGTTTTAATCATTAGATTACGCACATATGCGCATTCTCATTCGTACTTCCAGACCCCTCAGGAAGATCAGGAATTGTCTTGGTCGGAAAAAAATCCCCACCCCCACCCCCACTGCCGGGAATAGAACCCGGGACCCCTAGCACGGCAGGCAAGTGCTCTTCCAAATGAGCTACGAGGCCAGCCATTATCGATGTTGTGTTGGTAAAGTGCATGAAAAATTATTCTCAATATGATGAATTGAGCGACAACATAGGATGTCTGGAGGGATGTCCCTCTTAGATTAATGGTGTCACTAATGCTGGTGACATTGCCTAAGTAGCAATTAGTTCTGTGTCCTACATGGTATTAAGATATGCGAACTAATAAATATGCCTTAAGGTGAAAAAGGACATCATAAGGCATGTACCTTAGCGAAATTCAGTGCTTTGTCCATGTGAACGTTACGTCATTGCAATCGCACATGGGCACGGATTTATTTTAGACAATGCGCTGATATGTTTGACTCAATCTCCCACTGGACATGGTGTACGCATTAGCGTTATGTCACAGTTTACATATTAATGAGGCAGTGCAGTAATATTTTAATATTAATAAGGTTCTATAAATACAACAAAGATAGAATATTTGAACTTCTGAAGTTGTATATACTGTAAATAAATATATAATTTAAAGCAGTACATAAACATCTCTTTGAGACACTGGAGGTTATCAAAGAAATATAATAGGCAAATTTAGCACTTACAACTTATGCATTCCGAGAAATTTACTTAGTGAAGGTGCCACTATGTCACTATGTTTCACTGTAGCTACCATGTTCTTAGAACCCAACTCTGTATTTGGCAGTCTCCACACTTTAAGATGTTCATCACTCTTGTATAAGCAGAATTTGCTCTCGTCCGACCAGAGAAACTTATCCCAGAATGCTGTTGCTTTCACCACATACTGTTTAGCAAATTCTGTACGCTTTTCCTTATTCACCTTATTAACATGCGGTTTCTTACTAGGAAGGCGGGCATTGTACCCAGTGCTATTTAAAACCCGTTCAACTGTTCTGGTGTGAACCACAGTAGCAGAATATTGCTCAAGGCATCCTTTAATCTCAGATGCAGTGATTCTCGGATTCTGCTTCAGCATTTTTATTATTTTCCTTCTCTCTCTGATAGTGAGTTTAGAAGGAGCGGCATTTCTAGGTTTATATACAACAGTATTTGTCTTTAACAAACGTAGGTATTTGTCTGTTTGAAGCGTTGAATTATGCAAAACACTGTAGTTTTGCTTCTGTTAATGTTTTTGGCAATTTTAGAGAGAGATTTGTTTTGTTTGTACACAATTATCACGATATTCCTCTCTGCTACTGTTGTCTCCTTACCTTTAGGTCCCATATTACCTGTGAGTTCACAATCGGCTGAATAACTTTAAGCACACTGCCTCGAGGCGTAGCAGAAACACAACTGCTATGTGGTAGGAACGTGTAGGGTACTATCCAACCATCTTTCTCTCTTTTCGATTGGGTTGGTTCGAATATTTATGTCCTCCAGTAAGAGAGGCAATAGAATAAATACAGAACAGATTGTGTAATAAATACATGCAAAGTAACATTTTAAATGTTGTTTCAGAGACACAAAAGGATAAGGTTTACATGTTCAACAATTCAACCATGCCAAATAAATATTACAGTATTTATAGTACGTGCAATGTTACATGGTATATTATTCGAATACTTCTGTTGGTCTCTGAATATTGTGTCTGCAGTCAGATGAGATCGTCTCTCTGCAGGGGCAGTTTTGTGCTGGCAAGAAAATAACTGGTTTATTACAGATCTAGGAATGTGCTTGTACTGCGCTTGAGTTAGAGTAACAAGTGAAGCGAGGGTAACGTCAATTAATATGCCTATAATTAACCCACAGTGAATATTGCCTCGTATGTCTACATAATCCGCTAGTATTAAGACGAGGTTATTTAAATATTATTTTTGCCTAGCAATCCACAAGCTTTAGACGAACTTAGGGGTGACGTTCCCCAAGAGACCAATTTTTTCAAGGGGAAATAAGAAAGTCATCGATTATTTGTTGTTGTAAACAAAGGCGCTGGTATAAAGCAGGAGAACGGGTGTGGGAAGCGATAGCTTATGGGCCGAGCGGAGACGTGGTATATAGACGATCCTTTATGCATTTTCAGCACAGTTATTAGCAACCAAGAAATTTAGAACAGTGTATTCCCACCTTTAAAGAAACGCAGCTGTTCTCGACATACTATTTATCTTAGCTTTCTAGCCAAGACAGTCTCAAGTTCTCCTCAAATAAGGCCCCACTGAAGAGGTTTACAAGGGGAAAAAGGGTGGATTTCATCTGCCTTTATATGTGCTAATAGTCGTTCTAATAAGGCAATAATTTAGAACTTTGAAAGAATATAACGAACATTTTTTTCCCTTCTCTCAAGGTCACTGCTGACACGTGACCCGTTCTTCGGCAGTTACACTGTATACACCTGTTTTTAGATAGTAAATGACTGGGTCTGCCAATTTTTGCAACGCTATGAAGTTTTAGATCCATGCCGAAGAACGCAGTTCTTTTTCTCTCTTCAAATAATTTTGATTCTGATGCGCCAAATGATGAGCAAGTTACAACTTCATGTACCAAAATGCACCAATTTCTTCCAAACAGGAGCTTATAGATCTTTCGGCACTTGGTATTCCGTGCGAGTTGTTTAATACTCCCAGCATAGGAGTAGCACGTGCTGTAGGGCGTCCACCGCGTGAAATGTTATTTAGCTTCCCCAACACTAACATTATTATTTTTTGTGTTATCTCGCACCCACATCTTCGGATTTCTCCGTGGTGGTGAACCAATAACAATAAAACAATCTTTCTTCTGCGGTCACGTGACTAGGATATCGTCCCTAAAGGCGATGCTCTACTGATGCAGCGGAAGCAGTGAAATGTCATGTGCTACAGAAAGAATTATCAAAATAAAGAAAATCGTAGAGATCTATAATTTCCTGGACGCTTAAGGAAAGGGAAGCTAAATTTCTACCAACGTTTATGTTGCTGCAGTTTTTCTATTTCCTTGAAATGTGGTTGTATTAATGAAAAAAAAAAAACACATTTCTATTAGTTTTGTAGCTACTAAATATAGATGCATAACGTCATTCAGGAAAGTTGTATTATTCAATTGGTATATTTCGTTGGAAACAAGAATGCAATTATCTTGGATTTATTTCATTTCCCATAGTTTGGTTCCAATGTACCCCTAGTTTATACATTTATACAGTGCAGATTTCCTTTTAAGTTTTATAGTTTCATTTAAATGCACCTCAAATAGCGTGGTCAGTGCTTGATCCCTTATTCACAGTTACGTCTCCCGTGCATCAATGTGTATTGTTCGTCCGATATGACTTAAAGTTGGAGGACGTAAATTACACAAAAGAAATGTATTGACAGTTGAAAGTCGTTCTTACACACTTGTTTCAATGATTAAAACATTTTAAAGGTTTAAGTTAATTGGTGGAAATTAATCATTTCTTCACACTAGCCGTTTATAGTCTAAGGTTTTGGATAGATAGCGCCAACCTAATAAATTAAATGCCATGGCCGGGATTTGAACCACGGATCTCCTGGTTTCCGTACAGTCGTTCTTACCCATTGAACGACCCATATATGAGTCAACTGGAGAATTTAATGTAAAGACGGCACGTTGGCCATGGTAGCTCAATGGGTAAGGGCGACTGGACGGAAACCAGAAGATCCGTGATACAAATCCCGGCCATGGCATTGAATTTTTCAGGTTGACTCTATTTTAAAGGTTGCTCCTAATTTTGCAGTATTATCCAATGTTATCCACGTAGTTGGGTACATAATGGGGTGTGCAACAAAAATTACAAATGAATATAAAATGATCAAATTTAGCACAGAAGAATATTTAGTTCTCAGGTCAACATTTTTGCGACAACGGAAAATAAATATTAAGGGCTTAATACTACTGTTATTTGTCTTCAAAAAGAGTAAATGAGTCTCGAGTAAGTAAAAGCAAATGGTATTGGTTTGAGCGACTGCAAGAGACAGACAACCACTTTTAAAATAACAAATATTAAATCTAGAAGCCTGGCAGTGACCTCATAGTAGCAAAACTTTTTATTCCCTTTGTTCATAGGAATACATTGTACAAGAGCTTTTAGAAGAATTTGTGTGTGTGACTTCCCTAGAGGCTGAACTTCTCTCAAACTTAGTCTTGGGAAATGAGAAGTAATAAGGTAATAACAGAAGTGTTGCTTTGGAGAATGAAGAACCTAAAAGCTTAAGCAAACAGCTGCGTTTGAAAGAAACAATAGATGCGCATAAAAGTATCTTAGGTTTTCTATGTGTGTACATTACTTTTTTAACAAAGTTACTTTTTTCTATAATTAATGTGTTTATCGTGTTGCACATAGTGAAGTGTAACTCATGCAATCAAAAACCAAAAACCGTACTTTTCAAGGGCTTTATGTGCTACCTCCTTTAAATCACATGAAGAGTTAAAGTGGTACACACCCAGTAGACACGGAGGATGCAATAGCTCTCGAGTCTTCAAGTGCCTAATGCCCAGCTCATATGACCAATCAATAGCAAACTGTCATAAGGGTATAGCGCTGCATCTGAGCATTATATACGCGAAAATTCAGATGTTAAAATTTAATTTCTGGGTAGTCCTAAGTGATAGTCTATTTTACCGTTTTTACAATTTATTTTACAATTGGGCAAAATTCGATAAATCAGAGCTGCGGGGATCTTTCTGAAACGAGTTATAGAGAGCATCAGTTCTACAAGTTAATGCTCTGAACACCGTTTCTGAAATTGCAGATATTTGTATCTTTTACAGCATGTGATAACAATCCCTACCGTTTCTGCAGTTCTCGCTCTGTTAATGCAGTTCTATCGAAACGTGCATCACGTTAGTGCCAGTTACATTATTTTGTTGGCCAGTCATACCCGTAATCTATTACAACTTAGCTACAAAATCTGCGGCCAACCATAATTTAAACCTGCATTGTCCATAATGATGGCATATTTGTTTATAATTCTTAGCTGTAATTGGTTGTGGAGGAGGGGAACTCCAAAAGGTGATCCCTGCCACTATAAACAGTTGCTATAAACATTCCAGTAAACGCTTTAACCTTTAGAGACTGCTGCTTTGGTAATGAATGGATCATATGCTTAAGCTTATCAAAAATTATTATTGCGAACACGCTAACAAAAACTTATTTGACGCTCTTACGACCATAATGCTGTAGTTTTGCATTCTGCTGATACAGAAGAGCGATGGCCAAGTGATGTAACAAGCAGGGACGGGGATGGGGAATGTCGTGCGAATGCAATGGAAATAATTACCTACATGTTTCCTGAATATTTTCTATACGAAGTTTCCAGCAACAGTAGTGCTATCTAACAAAAATATTAATGCAATATGCCTTACCTATCTGTGAAATGTTTTATGAAATTGTGAGCATTCTCGATTTTGATTTTCCATTTTTGCTGTTGTATCTACAACCTGTACTTTCATGCTGTACAATTGGTATTTTTCACATTAAAAATGTTGAAAGCTGAAATATGCACTACTTAGATCTTTCCGCCCCTATGTTCCTGTTACCTTTCTAGATGTTCTGAACTTTTTACTGATAGATACATACACAAATACCCATGCTCAAAGTGGGACTGGAACCCACCTTTCCCTGCGCTACGAAGCACCAAAGCTATGCACCTAATGGGCATGAGGACTCATTGGCACATAGCGTGGACTGAGTACCTGCTGAACAATTCAGGACTTTAAGCCGCCTATGTTCTTTCAAATGCACACATAATTAATCAACCGTGACTAACGTGCACTTTAATTAAGACTTAACTTTGTTTTCGTATAATTTCTATAATGGAGAAATGAACTTAATTCGACATAGAAAATCGACTTCACAATGGCATATGAATCCAAGTAAAATATTTTTGTTAGTAATATGTGTGTGTCCGTTTAGTGGATTGAATTTCGTATATTTAGTTGCTTTATGTCAATTTCCTGTATCTAATATTCATATGAATTTGTCTATCCACTACCGTATTTTAGTATCCCTTTCACAAACTATTCCTACAGAACCTTATTTTTACTATTTCCTTCATGTTAGTCAAGACAAACATTTGCAGAAATGATTTCATTACCATCTCGATATAGGTACAAGAGCATATAGGAGGTTGAAGCATAGACAAATTCTATACACTCGGGCTGTAATATCTTATTGTTGAAATTTCATGCTCTTGCATGTCTTCTAGAAACAAGGAATAGTGATTTAGCACTTCAATTTCGTAAAGAACTGAATAGCAGTAAATATATTGATATTAGTGAATGCCACATAAACTGTACTCAACTTAAACTGCACACTTGTAGAAAAATGTGAATATTATTGATCTATCATGGTTTCTTTACCAACAGTTCAGCATTAAAACTTGCTGAAAATCAAGGACTTGTGAGACTATCTATAGAAAGTTAAGTCCTATATTTAAACTTAAATTATTTTAACCTTATGTTATTTATTAGGTATATTTTTGGGCAATTAACAAGTTGCGACGTTTCTGTATATGAAGCGTAATTTGTAATGGAATTTTCATGTTTAAATTCAATGATAAAAATTACGTACTTTTCCCATACTTTGTGTCTGTGTGAGAGTGAGAGTGAGAGTGAGAGAGAGAGAGAGAGAGAGAGAGAGAGAGAGAGAGAGAGAGAGAGAGAGAGAGAGAGAGAGACAGAGACAGAACACACAAAACCTCACTACTCAAGGACACACATGACCCTACACATTTTATAGAAAATCGTGTTGTACGAAATGTATATTGTAACGAGGTCTTGACATTGAATTTCACGTGGACAATGCACCTCTTTTATTGGAATATTATAAAAAAGGAAGAAGAAAGGAAACATCAGCATGCAGGTGCGCTCCGCGACATCAAACTGACAGCACGGAAAAGTGATACCGAATGAAAGAAACTTGATTTAAGCGCGTGGGCGCCAATATCTCACACTGACACCCATAAAGCTGCATAACCTTATTATTCATTAGCTCAAGTTAGTTGGATTACTAGTATCTGATAAGCCTCCTCTTCAGCGCGAGGGATATCAGTCCACACATTTCGTACAAAGATTCGTCATTGAGAAAATTTCATTTCGTTTTGAAATCCAGCATTCTTCAGGTTTTCTTGGAATAGTCCATGTTATAAACTTTTAAGATTGTTATACCTATTGCACGTTGGAATATGACTATTAGTCCCCTTTAAAACATAAAAGGTAGCCTATAAAAGTAGTAAATTGCTGTGGAGATGAACGACAAATTATTCACGTTCTTGAGAATCAACGGCCATTTTGTGAATTGCTCAGGAATACGACCTCACATTTGTGTCTTCCAGTAAGACAGATATCGCTGCAATTTCCCTTGCCCATTTCAAGTCCCTTCCTTCTTCGCACGAGCGATTCCGACAACATTGGCGATATAAAAGTCGCATTACTTTCGTAACAGTGATTCCCAATATAAAAAATGTCAAGCGTCGTTATCCGCATTATGGCCTTCATATCCGTGGATAGGAATAATGGTAGAGGCAGTTTTTATGCATTTCTTGCCTCCCCTACCTTGTCTTTTCTTCATAAAGTCTCAATATATCTCTAACCGATCTTATTATCCCCTGGGATACTACCACCTTCTTTATGATTGTAAAGATAGGGCTGATCTTTCGACTTGGGTAGTGGAAGAAGTACTTAAGTGACAATGTAGGGAGAAATTGCTTGGGTATAGCTGTTGTTTCCATATTCCCTTATATCTACTAGTTAATGGCGTCCTACAAAGTCAAAAGCTTCCTTCGACATTTCTCCAGAAAGAGTAGTGTGTGATCGCATACTTTTAAAATGTGATTTAATTTGTATACTTTTTAAAATTGTAATACTGAGCTGTGGTCAGGTAAGCTGAATTTATAGCCATTTCATATTATCCTTAATAGGCATATCTAAATAAAATATTGATTTATAATTGTAAAGTGATCTTGCTTTCTACATGTTTCATGTACTGTTTTCATTATTCTCTGACATTACACTGCTATCTGTCATTTCTCTCTTGACAGTCTTATACAATCATTCCACTTCAATCTCCTTGTCACTATTCTCCTGTGAAATTTTTTTCTGATATCCACATCAATTTAAAAGTTTCCTGCAGTTGTATTTGCTTTTGCCACTTACACTGCTCCTTTTCGAATTTTATGAAGTCAAAAATACTGCAGTTCTTCACTAGTAATACATTTTCTTCTCTTCTAAACAGAATTCGGTTCTTTTGCATACCTCGCAAATCTCAGAGCTATATTAATAGCTCAAATTCTGATCAAGACATTTTTCTATATATATATATGTATATATATATATATTTACGAACATTTTCAAAATTATGTAATGCAAATTCCTTTGAGCAACTGTACCTTTTTGTAGTCCAATTGGGGTCTCGCTGTCTCCTTTATTTGACATTGTTCCAAACTACATTTAATTATTGACCCATCTTTCATTAATATGTTGCTTTCTTTAATAAAAAAATACGTTTCTTTTTAATTGGGTAAACTGTATTTTCCATATTATTATTTTACTTTTATAGTGCTTATCATTTCGATCTTCAATAAAAATTATTTGATATTCGGCAAAATGTAATAAATAAAACGCATAATATGAATCCTTTATCTACGGTAAAACCAGCTGAGAATGTATATTCAACTTATGTACAACCTTTATTTTCTGCACACACATAACTAACGGCATTAATGTCTTTCCATAGTGGCACGTGCCCGCTTCCGTTCTCCTTGGAAAGGATAATTATAGCCTTATAGTTTCATTCTAATGAAAAGGTATACGGCTTTCTAAAGCTAGAACGATAGCAAATAGTTGGTCTCTTACTGGACTTGCACAAGTACGTCGCAGTTAACAACCAATCCCATCCTTCACACATTCTATTGGTGCAGACAATTCTCCTCAAACGATGTTTGTTGTTCGTGTTCTTTGGCGCTGTTTACGCTCTTTGTTATGGTTTAAGCAAATAATTTGAATCCAGCTAGTCAAGAAGTTAATGAGATTATGCCTTAAGGATTCGCTTAAAATTTGTAGAATTTCTGGTAATACTAAAAAATAACGAGGACAGAAAATCAAATTTTTCGTAAATAATGCATCACTCTATCGTTTATCTGTTTAAATTTGTTTAAGGGCAGGAATCCTATTTTTCTGTTTATTACAGCGTAGTTACATCGAACAGAATTAGCTTTCCACTGTTGCACAAAGTGTAGCTAAATTACCTATCATAGGTATTCACTACAAATCTGCACTCTTAATAAATGTATGGATATATAACGTGTCCAGTTGGAGTATCCCATGGTCGAGAGTACATACGCTCCAAAGGAAAATAAAGAAAAATGCGGCTGTAACATCTTTAGAATGGCTTCCTTCGAAAATGAAATTAAAATTTTGTTGCTTGTTATATTTATTGGTAAACAAAGTAATCCTATGATCTAAGAAAAACCTGTGCAAGTTCGGAAATAATCTTACAAGCGCCCACGGATTACGGTAAACTTCTGTGCTGGGTGAAAGGTGTAGTGATGTATGCACAAATATCCTAATTTGCTTTCTACTCGTATATATTAATAACCATTATTAAAACAAATGTATGCACGGGAGCTACCAAGCTTGTGCTAGTGCTACAAATTAAAAAACTGAATGAATTTTGTGGTTGATAATTTGAATGTCAGAGCACCCTCTGTAGGTAGTATATTTCATTAATGTGAAACGCTTAAGATCCCCTCCCCTAAAGAACAATACGAACATTCAGTGAACTACTTCTACCTCAAAATGGGATTCCTCAATCCGCAAAACAGGTGTTTGATAAAGCATTGAGTGACTGAATTATTATGAAAATAATATGCATCATTGGCATTAATATTACAATTCAACATATAGATACAGGCAAAACAAAAGTAGGCAGTCAAAACCAATAGGCTCAGGTTTCAAAAAATTATAAGAATCTTAGCCATCCTGTATTTGCCGCGTAATATTTGTTAAAACCAACGTTTCGACCGTCATGTTGTGACTGTCTTCAAGGGCAAGCTGCCAAAGACGGCCACAACATGATGGTCGAGAAGTTGGTTTTACCAAATATGATGCACCAAAAAACCGGATAGCCAAGATATTTATAAGGCTGGCCGCGGAAGCCTAAGGGAATATATTCAAAGGAATTGCTCAAAATAGCGAACTCCCAAAATTAATGAAAAAGCAGCGTCAATGCAGAAGTGATTTCTGAATAATGTTAAACATTCCTGATGCGTTGTGAATCTCGTCACTGGCTACAATAACGCGAGTATCCAGTTCTTTCAAGTAGTGTCAATTTTGGAAATTGTTAGTGGGGTTTGAACAGTTCATTTAAAAATGCATTAAGTTTCCAGTGTACCTACTATTTAGGTCATGGAAGTGTAATGAAAGTGTAAATTATAGTTAATAAATTTTAAATAAAGAGTTGGACATTGCTTAAATGGATAATTGCAGCACTACGCAAATGTCACTTATAAATCACTTAACTAAGTAAAGGAGGAGATAGCAAAGAAAAAAAAATGCATGTGCGTCTTCATCAACCGCGCAATATAGCCATTATACTAAAGACAGTCTCTGAATTTTTTCCGTTGCTTTCCTATCATAAATTAGAGCCAAGTTTTTGTTGTTGTAATTTACGTCCTCCAAAGTTGTCATATCAGACGATGAATGAAATGGGTGAAATGATGCTCAAATGAGCCCGGGGTCCGCAGAGCTTAGTGTCATCCGGCATTCGTCTTTTAGGATAAGGGAAAACCCTGGAAGAAAACTTATCCAGGTAACTCACCCCTGACCGAGATTCGAACTCGGGACCTCTTGAGCGTGAGGTAGACATGCTACCACCACGCCCGAAGCGGATATTACAGCCAAGTGGTTGTATTCGTACACCATAACCACAAACATAACCCTAACCCAGGGTGCGACAGCCCACATAGGGCCAGGACCTACCAACCCGACTTGTTAGCGCGAGGTCTACCCAAAAGTCCGAAGACTCCGGCCTCTATCAGCCCGGGAACGATGGAAAACTCCGGGGTTCTTTCCTTGGGGCAATACCTTGAGTCTAGAAAGCCCGCCCTCCCCCATTCAACAACAACGTCAAGATGGGTGGAAGTGGATACGCCACTTACACGCGTCAACCCCTCAGCGAATACTACCGAATAACCTCGGTTAGACCGTCCGGTGAACTGGCACACCTTCTACTAGCTCTGCAGGCTAGTACCCGGGACTTTTTAGGCAACCCTCTGCCCCTTCCGGGAGGCCGAAGCCTGGCTGGAGGTGCCCGATCTCCCGCGGGTGTCGGGAACACACTGCCCCGTCGAGTCCAACCAAATCCGAACAACTCCCATTCAGGGAGGGCCTCGAATGTTCGGCCCGAGGTTCCTCTGGTTACGTTAGAGGTACCACGAGTACAAGGGATCCGCAGCGCTCGCACCACAGCAGCTCAAGCGGACGGATCCTCTCACCAACCCAACCTCTCCTCACCAACCCGACTGCCGGCATCACGCCTACAAACACAAGGTAGAGTGGGCGATAATCCCACCGAAATGGGGAGATGTGGTCAGCATCTCGGCATCCCATAGCCCCCCTCCCCCTGGGCTTTCGTGACCAGGGCCGTTACCTATTGTAAGCTCCTCAGTTTCCTCACGATGCTGAGTAGGCACCGGTCCTATACCCGGAACTTAAAATCCGCACCCCAGGGGTGGGATCGAACCCGGGCTGCTTTCCGTGGCAGGGAGCCAAGGCATGAGGCCTTAGCTCACCTTAGCCACTGCGCAGGACATTCGTACACTATAGATTTCCTATTTCAGTTTGTCGCCTGGATTCCTGCTGTATTGTTCATTTACACCCTCTCTATATTCAATTATATACTTGAGGAAAACCTGGTGATAAGAGTTGCTAACGAAAGTACGTTTAGTGTTGATGAAATTAGGTATTGTGTTATCTTGGCTTTAGTCTGAAGTATAGAAAGGGACGGACAAGTTCGCCTCTCATTCGCACACATAGGCTATTGTCAAATCCATTAGAAATCACGCTGAAGTAAGGGTTTAGTAGTGTTATCATAAGATACCACAGTTTTTATTTTAATTGAGACAGTCAATGAAGGTGCCAGTGAATTTCCAGCTACATGTACCACAAGAAGTCTAATGCAATGGAAAGGAAAGGGAGGAAATGTGCTATAAGATTCTGGTATACTGCGATAATACCTACTGTGTCTACCATAATTTCATGTATAAACGTACATGCTACAAAAATTACTAAATAGATGTTAATGATCCCAGGTTGTTTATTTTTTATTGTTAATTTTCTATTTATTTATTATTTATGTTGTACTGTTCCCATTTTAGCCGGGAGTAACATAATGAAAGTGCATATCAACCCCGATTTGATTTATATTTCTTTGTAACGCATGGCTTCCGATTCTTTCCCCTGTTTTGTTCAGAGACATCTCCAATATATTTGAAAATGAGGAGCTCAGCGTTTTTCCCATTTTCATTATGAAATAACGCTTAAGTATGGCAGCACTAAGCCGGAGAAATATGTAATATTTTAAACACTAAGTTCCATCGTACAACACAAATCCTTTAGTACCAACTGAGGCGCCAGGATTTAATTTTGCTGACGGTGAGAAATGCAGCATATAGCTAGTTGCAGTGGGAGGCATGAAGGCAAAGGGAGAGGCTGCAGTTTTCTCTTTTAAATAACGCAGCACTCGTTAAGACGCTATACTGACAGGAGGGTACAATGCATTCTTTAAAATATTCTGTTCTGCGATTTATTTTCTGTCACCCGCTTTGTTAGAGCAGGCACTGCATTTGATCCAAATATACAGTATTCAATGCATGTGGGGAATGATTGTGGCTCAGTGAAAAGAGGTAGGAAAAATTATTTTATACTGAATAATGTCCAAGTTCCCGAATGTTAATCTCGAGCCTGAGGTGGATGGAGAAATAAGCGTTTGTAGGAATAGTTTCATTCCATTATTATTTATTTGTGTAGGGGATCTTAAAACTTGTAACTATATAGGTAAAATGCTTAAGATAGTTAAAACTAATACAGCTTATATGTGGAATTTTCTGAAATTAGTACGCAAGTCCTCTCGAGTTAATTTTTATAGTTTTATTTAATAGATAAACCGTTGGAGATAGGTCAAAAATGAGGGAACACTAAGTAGATGTAGTTAAGTTAATTTACATCCAATACATTTGTTGTAACGTTGAACATTTCCAATATATTCTCAGTGATTCATTCAAATTTTTCATTTTCATGCAACTGAAAACAGTTAATTTTAAAAATGGTAGTTATCCTTTTGGTCTGTTAACTGCAATGAAATAATGGAATGCAACTTTTTCTATTAACATGAAGTATATTGAGAAAAAAGATGGTTTGTAAGGATAGCTCGATATGAAAATTAAAAATAGAAAATAATAGAGCATGTAAGTGTATCTTAAGATATGTTTCACTCCTACCTGTTAAGTGTCCGGGGTGCTAACATACTTAAATAATGTCTGATTATGAATGTGGTTTAAAAAGGGAAAAAAGAACCAGAGGACATGAAGATGACAGGAAAATGAAGTTCTAGATACTGTTTGACGGAGCCGGAGCAACCAAAATAAAGAAGGGGTAAAATTTTAATGCGAATTGGAGCAGACAAACCTTAGAAATTGGATATTTTGCTTATACCTTTCTAGAATTAAAGTATAAAAATTGGTCTATCAGTTCTAATATAACTTTAAAAAAAAGCTTACACTTACAGAGACAAAATCTTGGTGCAAAACACACACTAAGCGGAAGTCAAGTATCTCATCCTTCATGTTCTCAAGACTTCTCCCAGATGACTTAGGGTGCATAGGAGTAAGAACCATTAGCATTTTCATGTGGGAGATGCCTCCCCTTCTTGCCCTTTTACATGCAAGAGTTGCGTTTATTCAAGGGATGAATTGTAAATTTCTTGGTCGAGAGACTGAAATATTATGGAGTTATTAATACATAACGCAGTCTGTCGCAGCTTACCCCTGCAAGGTGTTTTATCCACTTTGCAGGGATTGTTAAAAGGTCTCACTAATAATCGCCTGGAAAACAATACATCTCTCGCCCCTCCAAGCCACCCTTTACTGAGATTTCTAATCCACAGGGGAGGAACATAAGCGTTGCATATAATTAGAAACGTTATCCAGTAAATATCATGAATACCATGTTGATAGTTAAACAAGACGCATAATTTCTCTTTAGGGATTTTCTTTCTCAGACCCTAAGTAAAGCAGAGAGGGCAGATATGCTATTTCATATTGTAAGAGTAATAAAATTAGTATTGGGTAGTGCATATTGATTATTTCAGATTTGATACTGCTAGTAAAGTCATGGACCCTGCTTAGCAATTGTTTAACATTGTAAGAATTTAATCACTGGGTTGGAACATAGCTAACAATGCAGATATACCAATCGAAAAAAAGAACATCTGCTTATAAAGGAAGGATGACTTTAGTAGTGCCATCAAGTAATGGAGTCACCCTATAAAAATATGAACAAAAGTACTGTTTTTGGTACTTCTCTATCTATATTTCTGACTGGGGATTAACGAACATGCGGAATCAAATTTTTGTGGGATAGTGAAACATAAATCACTGCAAAGGCAGAGAGAAAACAATTGGATAACGGTCTAGTTAATACAAAGATTCTTATGAAAATGAACGAAACATAATCTGACGTTAGTCTTGTTCAGTATCATTGGCATAGTAGTTATTGGTATGCAAGAGATGGCGTTCGCTATGCTACCTGTGTGCCAACATTACAATCGTGTACATTAATACTTATGTATCAGGGAACGAAGGATAATCGTGACGAAGGTAAAACGCAATCCAGATAAACTAGATGCTTGCATTTGTTGTGGTAATCTAACCTAGCTGTTTGGTTTGTCTCTTTTAATGCCCGCATCTCAGGCCTTGTGTTTGCCGTTAATACCGTGAACCTTCGGTTAGGAAACCTTGCTTACTTTATTAAATATGCCTGATAGAGAATATAGCAAATCATAGAAGATTAAATAATTAAAGTTCTTTTGCTTTTTTAGCAATTTCTGAGCTATACTGTTTATAGATTGCTAACTTTAACCACAACTGCTATGATTTCTGTTAATCTAGGTTTGTTGGTTAATGCACAGTATTTGTACGCAATTCCTTACTTGGTCATTAGCACCCCAATTTGAATCAAGTGGGCTATGATATGCAGGCTTTACGCGGTAGGAGGCCATGAACTTTCTCTTCGCCGTAATCCCACCTCTCTTGTCTAATATTATTATGTTCTATGGAGGATTATAGCTTGGTATTATTACCGGTGGTTCCTTCTCGAGGAAGCTACATTATTTACAGCTATTTAATACAGCCGGTTCCTTCGCCATTGTTGCGAAAGCGTTGGTAGGGAAGTAAATCCCAACATTTCAATATGGAACAATGGCTCGACATTCCCGCTACTGATGCGCAGCCTTTACCGGATGAGAAATTTCGGTTGGCTGCTGTCAGTTTTGCATAATGCCATTTTGCTCTTCTTGGCGGAAGGAAAGATTTCTTTAGCTTTAAGAAGTATACAGCTTACGGAATATAGAACAACTTTGTTGGCAAATTTCTGAATGTTAAGCGGAGCTAATTTCCGTTATAATGTAAGTTGATAAAATCCCTGTAAAGAAATGGTTTGTTACAAAAACTGGCCATATATTTGTGTATATATATTGCCCTCGATTAATGTAAGTAAGTTTATTATAAAGGCCGGAACAAATATATTCAGTAAAAATTTCACGAGTTAAGGCAGGACCTGGTTGCAGTAATGTATGTGCTTTAAAGTCCAAATAATCATCATCATCGTTCGTTTCGTTTCAAAACAGCTGGCGAATGTATCGTCTAAGATAGGAAACAAACACCTTAATGCATATCATTTGTTAGTTCTAGTGCTCATTTTAACGTAATTTTTCATGTTCCCTTTTCATTATATTTCATGTTTATAAAAGAATCATTCGCTTTAATTCCACATAGTTTTAATGTCTTATCCATGTCATCTTTTCGTTTCTTTCTCTTTCTTCTTTTGTCATTTCCTGTACTTCAGTATTTACTCACAGAGCTTTTAACAAAATAATTTACCAGAAGTTCTTCATAATATAGCGCAGAATATTTTAATTAACCTATTTACGCTATTACTGGGAGACACATTTGTATTTACATTTTCGTTTTACTAACTTTAAAATGTTAGACTTTGTAGTGATTTTATTTTTTTCCTCGAGGTTATTAACAATGCTACGTTTTTATTGTCTTCATTTAGTATTCCTTTGTAAATGAGGTACTTTTTCTATAGCTAACGGCATATTAAAACTGATTTTATTTTCGTATGTGTTCTTTGTAGATAACAAAAGGTGGTAAACCATAAAACTAATGTCAATATTTGGTATTACATCTAATCTTTAAACGCATCCAAAATAAACCTGCCATAAAGTATGTGTAGTCCTACGTTTTTGCTTTTTCGCAAACTAGAACATACTTTTTAGAATGAATCAAATCAATAGACAAAATGGGGAATATCTTTGAATGAAGTCAAGAATGGAATGAGAAGCCGCTACAAATCTGTAATAGAAGAGAGAATAAGTGCGAGAAAACATTTTGCCTTTTTTTCTCTTTTCTCGCTTATGTTCAGTTTTGGGTAAATATTATATCTTGGTTAATAGTTTGTTTCTTAATAAGTCATAAAAGAAGCAGATAGTCTTTCATATATTTAATATGCTCTTTAGTTTCCAGCTTCGTCTCCATTTTATAACATTAAAGTCGACCTTAGACTTTGTCTTATTTAATTGTTGATTCTATGACTTTTCAATTGCGAACATTTACAGCAAACTTTGGAGTTGGCAGAAAATCAAAAGAAGTTGCATATGATTCCCTGCGCACAAATTATTAACGTATATATTTATTAATATCCACGTAGAAAGATCCTGAGCGTCTGTTAATAGAAGAATAACGGAAAAAAGTCAGAGTGTATCATCCATCATCCAAGCTGTCAAGGGGCTGTAAAGAAGAGGGTTGTGTGTGCAAAGGGACTTGATCACAACATACAAAAGATGTTAAGATATGTATTTAAAGCAAATACTTTCTTTTATAAGGTTGGGGCGACGGATTGACTTTTCAGCTTTCAAATTAGAACTCTGAAATAAGGTATTAATATTATGAATGCTTTTATTTGCAGTAAATGTAATCGGTCTCTGAAATTTACTTTATTAGCTATTTACAGTAAGTGGAGGAAGTATTGCGTTCATTAAAAAGCATTAATACCGATATTTCACTGAAAATCATGTTAAGACTCCGAGAATCGGAGAATCTTTTCTTGAGAATCTTTTCTTCTTTATATACATGTATAAGAACAGCATACGGATCCTGTGAATAAAAAGTTTTCGAAAAATCATTTTTCTCAAAAATGGCTATATATAATATTGGCTGTAGTATATAGTAATGGTTACTATACATAATATTATTAGTGCCTAAGGCCCTCAAATTTAAACTTTAACGTTTTAACTTGTTTTGATCCTCAGTGAAACTTGCAACAACAAAAATCTTACATAACTTTGTCCATTCATCTGGTACAACTTATTTATTCTAACAAAACTTCTCTGGCTCTTCTCTCTACGATGTTCGGAGGTAAAGTCGTACTCTTGCAGCCTCTGGAGCCAACAGGCTGTGTGGCCCTCCAGATTTCTATGGCTAAGTAGTCAAGTTAGGGCGGAGTGGTCAGTCCTTAGGTGGAATGGCTGACCGTACAGGTACTTGTGGAAGTGCTCCCAAGTCTTCACTACCGCCAGCAGCTCTCGCCAGGTGACGCAGTAGTTCTTCTCTGCCTTAGACAGCGTCTTCCTGTAGTAGGCTATTACGCGCTCGTGGCCGTCCTGGACTTGGAACAGGATGCCTTTAATGCAATGGTCGCTGGCGTCGTTGTCCACAACGAAGGCAGGGCTTGGTTGTGGGAATTCCAAACTACAAAGTGTCTGCTTCAGATGCTGGAAAGCGCCTTCGGCGTCCTCCGTTCACAGATAAGGCCGGTGTTCCTATGTCAGGCAGTTGAGGGGCTTGGCGATGTTGGAGAAACCCTGTATGAAGCGGCGGTAATTATTTCACAGCCCCAGGAAACTGCTGAATTCTGCTTGTCCTTCAGGTGAGGCCAATTTCTCACAGCCTGTGTCTTCTCTGGATCTATGGCCACTCCGGTCGGTCAGACTATGTGGACTAAGTAGTTGACTTCTTTGCTGAAGATCTGGCACTTCTTCACGTTGAGCACCAGGTTGGCCACCTGCAGTCTGTGTAGCAGCCTGCTTAGGTTGTCGAGATGGTCTTCGAACGTCTTGCCAACGACAATGATGTCCAGGTATAGCAGGCAGGCGTCATAAGTTAGTCCTCTCATTACTGGCTCCATGAGCCGTTGAAAGGTAGTTGGTGCGTTTTGAGACCAAAGGGCGTAATTGTGAAATGCCAAAGCCCTTGGCCTGTTGAGAATGCGGTCTTCTCCTAGACTATCGGATCTAAAGGCACCTGCCAGGACTTCAAGTCCAGAATCGAGGACCACTGCGCACCAGCAATCGTGTCCAGGGTGTCGTCAATACGGGGTAAGGGAAGGCAGTCCTTCGCGGTGACAGCGTTCAGCTTCTTGTATTCCACGCAGAAGCATAGCTCGCCGTTCTTCTTCACCAAGACTACTACTTTCCCTCTAAATCGTTAACGCGGTTTGCCAGGTCTTCGATGCGCTCTTCCACTTGACCCATCCGCTTGCCCAGTTCTGTGACGTCATCTCTCAAGCCGGGCAGTTGCTCTTCAACTTTGGCGGCGAGGATCTCGCTCGCAGCCTTTATTTCGGTTAATCCGGCCATCATTTCGGTCATCTTCGCTGCCAGGTTATTTGCCGTTTCTGACTTCCTAGTGAGGGAGTCTTCGCAGTCTTCGTTTCTTCCATCTTGCCGTGAGGTTGTTATTTCCCGCTTTCATTTCTTTCAGCTCTTCCAAGATCTTCCCAATGCAGCTTCCATCGTCGTATCCACCCGCCTCGGTAGCGTAGATGGTAACCTGTCTGCCTCACGTTCAGGAGGTCCCGAGTTCGAATCTCGGTTAGGGTGAGTTACTGGATAACGTTTTTTCCCGGGGTTTTCCCTTATTCTTCAAGACGAATGTCGGGTAACTCTAAGCTCCATGTACCTGGACTCATTTGAGCGTCATTTAACCCAATTCATTCACCGTCCGATATGACTTAACGTTGGAGGACGTAAATTAAACTAAAAAAAAATCGTCGTATCCAACTCCTGATGTGAGTACGTGGGCTGAGTAGAATCAAAAGTCTGGTTTTTTTTTTAGAAATTCATAACACCCATTATTGCTGTAGAAAGACGTGAAATTGACAATCAGCTCTCTTCAAGGTCGACTCAGTGCTCCGCCGCACGTCAACAAATGAAAAAAATCACTGCGGCACATTTCAAATGCCCACTGTCGCAATAAGAATCACACACGGCTGCTTCTAACACTTGCCGGTATTTATACCTGCAGTCATTGTTTCTAGATTCCCTGAGACCTTCCGAGAACATTCGCGGCGGCAAGAAAAAGACAAAATTCCGGAGACTCTCTCTGTCTCTTTCTTTCTCTTGGCAAGCGTCCAGCCCTCGTGCCCACATGCCCGGCTCCCGCTTGTCGCGGTGTGCACAACAATGCCATCGGTGGCAATATATTACAATGCGTCCCAGAAATGCTAATGGAAAGGTTCGATGTCTGTGATCATTAATTATGTGTAGTATAATCCAAGCACAGTCTTTAGGCGCTACCAACTGCCGATACTGAATCACTATAAAGACTGTAGAGCATGAGGGAAAAGATGCACATTTTAGAAATACACGTTCTGTTATTAACCGAGTCTCACCTTCATACTTATTTGTATTGCGAACTTAAGGTGCTAATTAGTCCTTGGAATACAATTTTTGTGGCTTCCTCAATTATCATACTTGTGTTTATTTTCTTATTTTCAGGACGTCTGACCTGTGTGTCTTAGCAACATAAATACGACTCATGGTCATAACTAATTACCAGAGTGGCTGAATAAATTCAGTAGAACCTTAACTGCATTGCTACATCAGCTTATATTAAGCAATAGCTTATATCGTATTCTTATGGCAACATTGTACCTCATGATGTCTTTGACTCATGGAAATTAATTATAGCAATAATTGTTCTGTCTTGCTATCATTTCACTGTAAAATTTTCTGCCTTACCGTTCAATAATTCTGGTATTGAGTAGATGAACATTAACACTTAAAATTAACACTTAACGACAGCATTTGACCTGGAAGCACATACAGTCTATACATAACAACCACGAACACTGCGTTTCCTGTACTATTGTCATAATTATATATCCCATATATTTTGTGTTGCACTCGCATGACTTTCATTGCTCTTTCTATTCTTACAAACTCTTATTCCTCCATCTCATTCATATGAACCTATACAAACAGTTACATAAATTACCTTATTGTTAATTGTTAAAGGTACAAAGCACATATGAGAGTAAATTAGGTTTTAAGCGACAACTAAGTTTTATCAGATAATCGTTTCGTGATGCCTTTGAAATTCGGTTTTCTTTGTATCGCCGAGAAATGAAAAAGAATAACGATTATTTGTTGAAAATGTAAATATTGTAAAACTCCATTAAATAATATATCTCTTAAACGTCTAACCCCGAAAAATTGTATTAAAACTATTTCAACAAGAACTAAAATTTTATTCTCTAAAAATATTTGTCTATCTTCTACGGTTTACCGCTTATGCAAAAATCATCCATGAAGATGATGACTTCTGAGGCTATTCCCACTAATTTCCAGATATATATTTCATGCGTAAAAAAATCTTGAACCTCACTCGGTCACTGTTGCCAATTCTTAAAAAAAAAAAAAAAAAAAAAAAAAAATGTTTGAAAACCTTTTCATACTAACGAGTTTGCGGGGTGCCGATTTTTTTAAATCTTCATGTCGCATATTTAGAAACTGATAAATTTAAATATCAAGTTACAGATATAGACACACACACGTAGGCACGTGCGCATGCGCAAGTGGTACCAATCTTTTTCTGAAAATGCGTTTATTCAGGGAACTTCAACATTTGCATTGAAATCTGGTATCAAATTTTGTGTGGAATGCAATATTCCACCTATTTTCTAGCCCGCCTTGGTAGCGTGGTGGTAACATGTCTGCCTCACATTCAAGAGGTCCCGAGGTCGAATCTCGGTCACAGTGAGTTACCTGGATAAGGTTTTTCCGGGGTTTTCCCTTATCCTGATAGACGAATTTCGGGTAACTCGAAGCTCCATGGGGCCCGGACTCATTTGAACATCAGTTCACGAATTTCATCCACCGTCAGATATGACTTCACGTTGGAGGACGTAAATTAAAAAAAAAACACATATTTTTTGTAAGCACGTGACAGAGTAAGTATAATGAACTTTGTTCGTATACGATTGAGGTAAACGAAACACAAAATGTGTCATACTTAGAAGCCGTAGTTATCAGCCATAGTATTCAAGCCGAAATGACCTGTGTGATGAACGTATTTTGTATCAATAAACATTTTCTATGGACTGATATCCTAAGTATGAAAAGCTTAGATTTCCTGGTAAAATACAGACATTTTTTATGTGTGCTGTAGGTATTTATTACCGTTAACAGAAAAGAAAGAAAGACCTAAGTTTTGATATGAGTATTATTCTGGTAGTGCAGTTGCACCATGAAGAGAAAGATCTGATTCTCGTATTTGTGAATGTTCTTTGCGGTGTTTTAAAAACCTTTTCACATCACCCCACACATAAACTGCAGAGCCTTGAGCTTTCAATTAGTTGCAGTTTCTCAACATTCAGAGATATTTGCAGTTTTACTTGGTCGATTGAAGAAGACATTGGGGTAGAAATTTAAGTAAAACCGTTACTTTTTCCTCGGAATGCGATCGATAACAGCACAGAACGAGGCAATATTGTCCAAACCCGCTTGCTGTAATCTTTTACCGTTGCTTGCGAAGAAAAAGGACGTAAAAAAGAATAATGAACCACTTGTAGAAAACAGGCACCAGGATGCCGGTAGCTGGCGCGAATGTAAATATTTCGACAGGCTTTTGTTTCATCGCTCGCTCTTTGTCTGAGAGAGAAAACAAGAGAGAAACTTTAGAACAACATTCCCGCGATCTCTCAAGTTGAAATCTCTTAATTCGCAGTGCTTTTGTGTCGGTTTTTCATCTCCTGGATCCTCTTTTTTGCGGTTTTTATCTTTATTAAAGTGTATTACGGTCCTGACAATTGTTATTTGTGCACTTGAAATTCCCCCTTGCTGGGTTTTGTGGCTAATGTTGGCAACAGTCTCTTTCAGTTGCGTGAATCCACTTGGGAAAAGGAAAATCTTTAGCATTTCCATAGCTGAGCTCGTTTAGTTAGTTTTTTTTTTTTAAAAAATGCTCACGCGGAGAAGCTTAAAGAATTTGAAAAATTCTTTCCATTGAAGACAACTAGGTTCAGTTAGACCTCCACAACAACGGAAAAAATAAGTATTTCATTCTTCACTGTTAAAACAGACGTCGGAATGCGAGCGTGGCATACATAACATTACTGGAGAGATTAGTCATTGCAGCCCTCTCAGGAATTCCTGATAAATGAATGGGAAAGAATTTCAGGATTAATGTGCAGCAGTGGTAGACATTTTCCTAGAGAATTCCGCTACAGAGGAATTTCCAGACAATGTTGTAATTTAGTTATTTTTTAAGGAATACTTAAAACTAAGGTTTACATTGTTCACCCAAAAATAGCAAGGTAATTTTCTGTAAGAACGGTAAGTAAAATTCATAGCGAAATTTATACTAAGTTTAATGTGATTACCTTACACTTAAACTGGAGCCGTGGCGCCATGTCTGTGTAGTTAGACCGCTCGCCTCTAATTTACATGTGAGACTTCTGGTAGGCAAAGTGTATCCGAATGGGTTTCTCTAGGTTTTCCTGTTTCCTAGCCAATCATCCCAACAGCTACTCCATAATAATCTTTCCTTTCATCAATTTCACAATATTTTACATCATCCACCAAGTATTGCGCTGATCCATCGTTGTAGATAATACTTCGGATCCGGAGTTCTCATGATTCTCGAACGGCGGCTGACCCCAGACACCCACTTGTAATTAAGTCCTCCGTTCGAGGGAATGGGAAAGAACCATTACCATATTGAAAATGCTCCGACACTTATCAACTGCAATGGATGGGTTATATTAATAATCATTCCTTTCTTGCCTCGTAGGTAGAATACAAGTGAAGTTTCCATTTAAGGTTTTGGAGTACATGTTTCGACGCGTACGAAACCCCTAAAATGGCCGCACCGTGGCCGAGTGGTTATACCACTCGACTTTCATCGAATCAGCCCGGGTTCGATTCCAGGCGACTCCATGTGACATTACTGGTGGAGTAGGTGGCTTAGGGGCGAGATTCCTGCGGGTGGTCCAGTTTCCCCGCCCTCTCTTTCCCTCTTCATTTCATTTATCATCAGTGTCACCGCCTACATAGCCGCGTATAATACATGCGGGGTTAAAACAAAAAAAAAAAAAAATAAACACTAAAATCATGATAAAAAGGTGAGAGTGTGTCAGAGAGAGAGAGAGAGAGAGAGAGAGAGAGAGAGAGACAGAGAGAGATACAGGGAGAGACAGAGAGCGAGAGCGCAGCAAGAAAGAAAGGTTGGTTAGATACCAACTTGGTATTTAGTTCAGTATTTTACGAGGATGCGACATTAAGGTTTTTCAAGAAACTGCCGGACTACTAGTTTTTCTTTGCGTGAAATATTTTTCAAAAACTAAATGTTGCCAATGATTTTCTTTAATAGATTGTAAGGTAAGGTATTTTCATATAAATGATAGGTCTATCGTGCATTATTTGGGATTAGCTTGTAAAGCCCTCTTCATTCTGAATGTCTTTCGTAGAACGATAAACCATAAGAAATATGTAGACAAAATTTTGTTCCTCATAAAGTGTAGATCTGGTTAAATACACCATGTACAAAATTAATATTTGTGAGTTAATTTGATATATTCCTTGTATCCGTTTGTGTCCAATTTTATTTTTCTTAAATTAAATTTGCTTATTCTTTATTCTCTCCAAATCGTGAAAGTAGAAGATAATTTCAAAGTTATTTAACATCCATCAGCTCTTAAAAGATTTGACTACAGCTTGAGCGAGTCGCCTTTTCCCACGATTGTACCTACCATTCTTAAAAATGATTTTTGTTTCTCATGGATAAACTTTACTAAAACTACTTCGTTGAAAATGGGTACAGAAAGACATTTGGTTGTTGTACCCAAGATTTTTAAAAATGTATCACATACCCTTTGATTTTCTTTATAGCTTAGATTAGATAATGTATTACATTTGGCTTAAAATATTGATACAAGTATTTTGCTAAAAGGGCATATCCTGCAACTTGACTGGACTGTTCATCTGTACCTTATAAAAAAGATAATTAAACACAACAGATCAATGCAATATATGTTATGTGCTCAACTAATTTTAAATGGTGAGTAATTCCTAATTATTCATATAAAATTAATTTATTAAATTGGAGTAAAATGGCTCACTACTAGTTCACTAAATAAAATATTACAATTCTGAATACCTAGCAAATAAGCACCACTTCATACACTCATTTTAATTGGATTGTATCATTAAACATGGGAATACATAGGTGGTCTGAAAGGTTTCCGACCTAATAAAGATACAAGACATTTTTTCAGATATTTTTTCTTTTCAACATAGTCTCCTTGTAACTCTACTCCCAGCGATGCTCCCATCTCTGTAACTCGTCCAAATAGTACTCGGCGTTCTTTTTTCTGCAAAATAATTGTCCACGAAGGTGATTGCCTCTTCATTTGATGAAATTCTCTGTTCTTCGAGCGCAATTTTTAGACAAGGGAACAAAAAGAAGTCACTTGGGGCTAGATATGGTCAGTAAGGCGGGTGGTCAAGCAGTTCAAAGCGTAATTCGTGGATTTTTGCCATTGCAACCGCTGAGGTGTAAGACGATGTTGTCTGGGTGAAACAGGATTTTCTTTTCCTGCATGTATGGCCGTTTTGCGGAAATTCTGCATTCATCTTTTCAAGTAACGATGTGTCGTATGCTCCTCTAATAGTTTTACTTTTTGAAGATAATCGATTAAAATAACTCCATAACTATTTCAAAAAACAGTCACCATCACTTCCCCAGCGGAAAAAAAAAGTTTTTTTTTAGCCGTTTCGCTCTTTGCAGTCCGCTGTTTGGACTGAATTTTTGTTTCAGGCGTATAATGATGTATTCAATTTTCATCTACAGTAATTCATCGGCGCCAAACATCGGATTTACGGTGCATAAACTGCACAAACAGAGCGTTGGAAATGTTAATTCGCACACGTTTAACGTGAGCAAACGCGGCACCCAACGCGCGGACAGATTTCTCATGTCTAAATGTTGATTTAATATGTGACAAACACGTTCTATTGACATGTTCATAGCTTCTGCTAAGTGTTCTCACTTTCATTCAGCAGTCGTCTAGCGCCATTTCATGAACTTTGGCGATGTTTTCGTTGGTAGTTGTAGTTTCTGATCGCCTCGAACGTGCATCGTTTCCCAAGTTCTTTCGGCCACGTTTAAATTCAGCTGCCCAAAATTTCACTGTGGTAAATGATGGTGCAGAGACCCCATACACAGAATCCAACTCATCTTTGATTAGTGTAGGTGTATTGCCTTTCAAAAACAGATATTTAATGACAGCTCGATACTCGATTTTGTACATTTTCATAAACACACTTACATCAACTCAAACGACTGTTACACAACTGAGCGTCCAAACTGGCTGAAACTTTGGTGAGTAGCTGTCAACAGATGAACAAGGCAATTCACTAGCTTTTATTTACGACTGCTGCCATCTTCATGTTGAGTTCGGACACTCTTTGACCACCCTCGTAAGCAGTATATAAGTGATTTTATAGGGGGAGAAAATGTGTGGTTTTTTAATTTCCTCACATATCTATGTAACATTAGGTAACAGATAGTCGGAATATTTGAGAACTTAAATGTACAGAATAAAAATTAAATTTCCACCTAAGAAACACACCACGACCTAACATACATTTCAATATATGTATAATGAATAAATTGTTAAAATATCTCGCATATAGTTGCATATTTGATTGCAGAGTATTACTTAGAGAGTTCAGATAATAGTTACCTTCCCAACGCTCTCAAACCGCGCGCAGGGTTTTACCTATTTTACGATTCTTAAAAATATAGGTGCATGTAACAGTAACGTGCATGCGATTCACGGCGTGCTGCTAAATCGACCGTAGTGCCAACTTAACCTCGGATGTGCTGTGTCGTGATTCACAGCTGCTGCCTCGGAATCTGAGGTCAGTGGCGCACTAGCCTCTCGGAGTCAGATTGCGTCTAAACTTGGTGGTAAATTACTTATTCAGCATCAATTTAATTGTAGAAAATGTGTGAACTAAGCCAAATTTAAAAACAATGTGGTAAGTATTAATTTTACTTCGGAGGTTTCTTTTTGTGTACTAAGGCTGTTACTGTATTAAGCAACATGGAAGAAACATCTGAAAAGAATAAAGCCAAGTCTGCCTGAAGTATTACTCGACAGAGCGTTGAGGCGTACTGACCTTTAGGTGACCAGCGCTGTGATCGTTCCTATCTTCCGCAATTTCCAAAACTGTAAAGGATAAGAGAAAACCAACTACACTTTTGTTATTAAATGATGTAATGGTTGTTTTGGTTTAGGACTCGAGAGTTGAAACTGTTTAAATAAGTGGTTTAAAAATCGATATGGACATGTTAAAATGAATAAGAAAGGCAATTGCTCAAGTTCAGTAGGTCATGAGATGACGCAACTTTTAAGCGATAGGATGTGGAAGTTTTATGATTGGTAGTTTTAAAAATGAGATTATGTAATATGTGACCTAGACCAGTAAAAATTAAGTTTGATTGGCAGGGATGGCAAGGAAGAAAAAATCAATAATTTTGGTAAAACAGATAGGAAAGAAACCGTCTTTTGATTGCGTAACGTCGAAGAGAATGGACTAAAATATTAAAAATAATTAAAACTGATTTTCAGAAAATTGTATCCAAGAAATATCATTTTATGTAAAGTGTTGTATAAAACTGATATAAAGTATTGCAATTAAATTACAAGTTTGCATATTTATAAATTATACAAAATTTACTTATTTCTGAATTTATTTAACTAAATGATTCTTTCGCTTGCGACCACGCTTGACAAAAGCGTCCTCGTGTAACGACTGAAGCAGCACAGGAGATTTTTTTAGATTCATCGATACATCTGAGTGGCAGATCTGAACCAGAGTTTCAGATCGGGAACATGTAGCAGCTCGTGGCTTCGTCGTCACCACCCAGGAAGGCAGCAGACCCTCGCAGCAACGTGGCACAAAATCTTATACGTACGTAAAGGGAATTTCGGCTTCAAAATGGCTTCCGAACCTGTCGCTTCGAAATAGTCTACGTGCCGCATTCTCCCCAGCACCCAAAACTCTTGCTTCACATGATCGCCACTACGCGGGGCATCTAAACGTCGTCTACAAACACTGCATATCAACGCCAAGTCCTGTTACAATGACTACCACAATTACAGGATGTGCACTGTAATACAGCTAATTTTCTAATGCAATCAATCTGCACAGCGGGAATAATTTTTAAAATGGTGATTTACTCAACTAGCAAAGGCGTTAATGTCAAATATATCATCAACAAAGTTCCGGCACTTAAAGATGTATCACTACCATTGTCCCTACTATCAACCTCGAGTTTCTTGTTTCAGTAATCCATACATTTTACTAGTAATTATCAGTTCTTTTAGTCTTCTAGTTAAAAAAACTTTAATTAATGGAAAGCTTTCATTATGAAATAATTTCAGGAAGTATATAGTCTGATTTTGTTCAATCTGTATAAATACAAATAGTTCATTGCCGTAACACAAACAACATAAATACATCGTTATGTGTATATAATTTTAGACATTATTATAAAGTACAATCTCTTATACGTTCAATAACGATGAATCTGGATGAAAATATTAATAAAAATAATGACGATTTTAATGCCCTATTCGTTCTCCTTGTCTCACGCCTGCCCATGTATGACACGTTGCTGACCAGAAGACAAGATTGCATCTGAATAGAGTATACATACGCTGTACTGGCCGTGTATGTGCGATAAGCTGAAGTAAACATCTCTGAGTTGCGAATTTTTTCCGATACGCCTTCTCGTTTTGCCATGTAGTGCAAGCATAGGATTATAACCCATAGGATAGGTTTCTGACTCGCAGTATTATTATTCTCCTCCAACTCCATGTATTTCGGGTGGCCTGACTTAACGGCGGCACAGTGCTAAGAGAAAGCCCTTTGGTAGGTAGGCAAACTGAAATACAAAACCCGGGATTGGCTAACCTCCTGTTCCCTTCATTAGTACCCTTGGCATAGAGTAATTAACAATACCTACGAGAAGACGGAACAAAATATGCCACTAAAGACGACATGGAACAACTTATGGTCAGTTGTTTAATGGAGTGTATCAAATTTTATGGATCGTAATCAACCGGAATCTGGGCACAAAAAATAATTCAGAATAAGCCTTTTGCTTAATCCAGTCCCAAGTGTATACATACAATCGGAAGGCATAGAAATATAGTCAAAATTTAAGTAATTGGATTTATGTATGGATAAATAGTCTTTCGTGTCAGGTTCTTTTAAATTTGTCACCTTAACATCCAGAACATAACACTACGGTTACCTACAGGTACGTCTTGATGGCATGAAAGAAATTAAACAAAAACGAAAAATCGGAAACAAGTTAAATCATCATTTCTTCAACCTCTGCAAAATGATTTTCTAGAAATTATCTTCACGGGGAAATCTTTTTATCCTCATTTCCTCTTTTGTATTTTGATTCTTGAACTACGTCTTTATCAGTTCAGCATATCTATATGAGAAACAGAAGTATCGATGTCTTATTTTCCCTCCTTAGTCTAAATTAAGTCTAAATTAACAACATATGAAAAGGAGTATTCAAACTGAAAGAATTTAATGCTTAGCCTGGATCCGTGCTATTGCTCTAACCAACTACATACATCTAACCAAGTCCCATGCAATTAAATCTCGAGAGAGATCAGCAGTATTAGCGTGGTAGGCAGAACTAGCAATGTAATTCCATTATTTTCAAAAATATCTTTCTGTTATCTCTTGAGGTAATCAATTTGAAACTAAAAAAATCTTACATCTTACATTTCTCAGATTCCATGCTGATACAAGACATTTGGTCAAAGTACAAAGCACTTACAATCTTTTAAATCTATGGTAAAAATGTGTTATACTAGGCAACCTCAATTAAAATGTTATTCACATTAAAGTTATGTATTTCCTAATGAATTGAAAGTTTCTTATTAAAACAGAAGAAATGTCCTTCCTTTTCAAAGTCACATGTTAACACTTATTTTAGTAGCTTATATTTAGTTAAGTTAGTAGAAACAGAGCATAAAAAGGTCAAAGTTCTTTCAGAGAAAATGTTGCTCTCTCTTTGAATTAGGAAGACATATCTTTACTTTTAAATTACCTCGTCTAAATACACCAATGAAAGTGACTTGTGCTATTTTAGGTATAATATACTCGTTGACAAATTGAAAATCACATATGGCATCATTAGAAGTTTGACTACAACTATTAAAGGTACATCCCTTACATAGAAGGTAGAATTTATTTTGCTTTGGCTATTAGTCGCTTCATCATTATAGCTTGTAGCAATAAGATTTGCCTTTAATACATGGTTCCAAACTTCCAAGATATTCCAAGAAAATAATTTAACTGAGACGGTAGCTCTAATTTTGAAAAGCATGCTTCAATAAAAACTATGGGCGGAGGAATGCCTTAGACGTCAAGATGAAGGCTTGTTGAAAACTTTGATATTATCTAAAATTCCCAGTAAACAGGCGTCCCAAGTTTGGAAACTGTCTAAGGCAGGTATGAATACACCTCACCCCCCCCACCCGCCATAACCACCAAGACCTTTCAGATCTTGAGGCGCTTTGTCACCTTGAACATTGTACGCATACATTCCAGAGGCTTTGCCACAATCCGATGGGATTTTAATTAAAAGGATGCAGTAAACCCGCATCTTGATTCCTAGGCAACAAGGATGGTAATGAATTGGTACCCCACCCCCTCTATCTCAAAAGTTTCCTCGCTCCGGCTTTGTTAATTCCACGCCGATTTGGTTCCGTTTTGTGTAAGCCCCTCCGTATTCGAGCAAGACCCCCCTAGTGTATTGTGTTAGGCATGCTTGGTTTATCTCATGGGGTGCACAGAATTGGTTTAAGGACACACCTAGAACAATGAAGAAAATGATCTGCTTGAGAACATCATGGCAAGTGCTGAATGTTTCGTAATTTTGAGCTTAAATGGCTTGAAGATATACAAATAAAGTTATGTAAACGTTTAAGCAGATTGCTGGCGTATATAAGTAATACCAACATAAAATACCTGATCATATACATCCAGCATGATACAGAACTTCCTTGCAAAGGTTCATAGAAAGCAAAAACCTTGTTTTGAAGATGAAATAACACTCTCAAAATATATCTCTTTGCTGGATATTAGGCATGGTGTTTATTGCGTTTAAGGTTTTAATAAGTAAATGGATGGCTCAGGCGGTTTTTTCTCCGGCCCGTATTCGGGAGGCCGGGTTCGATTCCTATGCCCGGTCTACCTGACCCATGAGCTTTGCCAGGGGTTTTATCTTGCCGCCATTCGAATAATGGGTAGATTGATTATATCCCCCGAATTTCCTGTCCCTCCAGTTTATCTTCATTATCATTTCACATCATCGCTCATCTTCTACCCTTTCACGGTAGAAGTGTCGGCGGGTGTCTCAGTGGTGCTTGGAGGATCATATGCTAGGAGTAAAACTTCCTCATCCGCTCGGACGGTCTCCGGTCTCCAAGCCTGACCTCTTGGGGCCGTTTCCGAAGCGTAGTCAGGTGAGCTGCCAGTTGTGCTAGCCTGTAAAGGTTTAGGGATCACTGTCGTGGCTCCTTGGGATGGCCGCCCTTTGTTTCCTCTCACCTGATCCTCCCGGGGATGCCGCACCTGGAACATAGGTACAATAGATCAAGACTGGTCGCAGTGCCGAATCCCGTCCGTGCTATAATCCAATCAAACCAAGGGATGATTTATACGAACTTAAAATTTATGTGTACGTACATTATCGGTTTCAGAGAAGAATTTAATTTTCTAGAGAATGAATTGTTGGATTGTAAATTAAATTCGTCATAATTTTAGTTTCTTATGTTCAAATTTCATTGTGAAGCAATTTAAAAATGACATTGGAGTTTAATACTTTCAATGCTGTGGTCCAATTTAGCTACCCATCCTTCTAAGAAAATACATTTTTATTATAATTATGTTGAACAAAATGGCGGTGATATTGAGCTTCAACTAAATAAATAAAATTTATAAATTTTAGTACCGAGTACTCTACCCTTAATAAGAAAAGTGATGCAACAGTTTTTGCTGCAACAGTGTATTTCAGACAATGCTCTACTGTATCACCAAGAAATACAAAAAAGACATAAATTTTAACATAAAACTAATTTATGGGGACCACGCGTAACAGTATTTAAAATGATGGTTAAAAATTTTTGCTGTCACGGTGACCAAAGTATAAACCTGCCTTAGTTGGAGCTACATTTATTTAATAAGAATTCATATCGAATACTTTCTATTAATAGGGTGACATATAACTACTTAATATATGTATAAGGTTTGAATCACGTTTATAGTTAGAAATGAGCGGAATGCCAAACTTGGCACAGCGTAGGTACGGATGTTAGACAAGATGGTACACAGATATACTAGACGGTAGCAGCTTGCGTTTCAGGCGCCATTTCCGTATCTCACGGCTGGATCTCTTAGAGGTACAGACCATTACCAACTGTTGTGGCGTCCTCTTGATCTCATCGCATAGATTAGTGTGTACCTTACTTCCTTAGAAAGCATCTTCTTGGAAATGGATTAATAGCGATGACTCCAACGTTAAAATTTCGTATAAAACACTAATGCTTTTTTTATTATTTATTTTAGCCCTAAAATAGCGTTGATGTTTTCTACAATTTTATGTATTTTCAAAACGATTAAATTAGCAAACCTTTGGTTTCTTTACACTGTTAAGTATCCAAGCCACTGTAGGATTCCCATTTCTTCTTATAGGTACATGGAAGCCTAAGGCGGCTTAGACGATGGATCAGAGATCGGTATCAGCCTGTCTGACGAACGGGTATTTCACGTTTCAAAGTGTGCAGCTGTGCTTAATCTTTTTGTTGATGAACATTGATCTTGTGTAAAGCAGTTTTAAAAGGTGCATATTAATTCAAATTGCGAATAAAGTTTATAATTCTGGGGCACTGATATTTTATAAAACAAATCTGATATATACTCGCGCAACTTTCTCTCCTACCTGCTCTTCTACTTTTAATTGTATTTTAGACTCATATGAGGTAAGAGCGGGTGATTCGAATTGGCAGGTGACTAGGGTTAGCTGTTCGATATCTGTATTGTTGTGCTGGAATGAATTTGTGGGCGAAGAAGTTAACTACCTGAGACATTTAAGTGTGTAATACGATTGTTTTTCTTCAGTCTAAGTGAGAAATTGAGATTCTTTTCCGGAAAGGAGGTATGTAGTTGCTCCATTTCTAGAATTCTGTAATTTTTTAAGTTCGTTTACGGTAGATTTATAACGAATGTGCATTGCAATAGCTCTATAAAATTGTTCAATAAGAAAATATACAGACTTTCGTACATCCATAATCTTCGTTGTTATAGTTACTCAATGCTGCAAACGGATAAAAATAAATATCTCTACAACAACGGGTGAAGCGGATTAAAGTAAGGCGGGGGAATCAATTGTTTTTTATTTACTACATATATTATTTACGTACTCAAGGTTAAGCCATATAGAACGATGAATAAAATAACTGTAATAATGCTAAAATGAGCCAGAAAAATGGGGAATCGTACCATGAAATTGTGTAAGTGTTGCGGGAGAGAAGAAATTCATATGTGGAAAACATATGAATATAAAAGTACAGAAATGTGTTATATTGTTCTCATGACTACATAATGAGCCGAAATTGAATGTTCCACCGTTTTTTCTTTCCATTCCGATTCGTCCGCTTTTTCAAACCTTTTCAGTCTGCGAGTGCGGCGATTAGGATGTTTCCGCTCGGAAAAGTGAGAACAGAAGTATACAGAAAATTCTTCACCGGAAAACTTAGCATTTGATATAATCTAGAATTTCGTGGCTTCAATATTTCATATTTACATGACAAATAGGGCTTTTGTGAAAGGGTTTTTAATCCGGTTACCCGGCTTAACATACAGTGATATGTCACCCAACTATTAGACGCTGATAATATCTGGAATGGAATGATAATTATTATTTAAAGAAGGAATATTTATGCACATTTCGGGCCTTCATTTGGTTTATAAAATAAAATCGAATTCCGGACTGAATTAGAACCTCGGACCTCCCGTTCGGATCCATGTCTCAGTACGTGACATTCTTGTGTGTATTCTCTCTCATAAGTGGAGATACCTATCAATACAATGACAGTTAAATACCTCAATATAAAAAAATCTATTTTGAATGACGTAATATGGGAAAACGTACATAGCTCCCACTGAAAGCATTTATAAGCAAAAATGCACAATTTTGTTTTGAAAAGCTAATTAGATATTTTTAAAACACTTACGCTTAAAAAATGGAACAAAAGTACGTGTGTACTTATGAGCCTTAAATATAGTAAAAACGAGCTTCATATTTTCCACGTGTTAAGTTCTGTTTATGAAATTCTGTTTCCTAGCCATGATATAAGGCTTATAAGCTATGGCTAGCTGTAGGTATAAGTATAAAGTTGCTCAAATTTCAGTCTGAATAAATTAGAAGTAAATGAGAAAATATTGTGTTCTAGTTAAAATCATTAGAGCCGTTTGTAAATTCTCATATGTTATCCTTAGAAGTTGTAGCTTCAATACAATTCGTTTCTTGAAGTTTGCTGTGTACACACACATACTTAATATCATTTTTGGATTTGAGGATATTCAAAAGGTGTATTTTTATGAAATTTTTTCATTGGACTTTAGGTGTAACTCAGTATTTTTTCCATTTAAGCAGACGAGAGGTAAGAAAAGTAAGAATGTTTTCTATTTAAGAAATGATCACACATTTTTTCACATTTATTTCTCTACCGTTTACCCTGGAAGAATAAAGTATAAGCTCCGAAATTTCGATATATCACCGAAAATATTTTTTAGTTTAAAGAAAACCATTGCAGAAAACTCGAAGAATTATCATACATGCTGTTTAATCCCACCTTCTTGTGATACTATGCGAATATCGCCAAGTTTTCCCATCCCGGAATGCCTTTCGTATGTACACATCTTTATTTTTTCAAACAGAGTTCTAAAGATTCTGTTTCAAATTGCGTGTGTGATATATTGACATACTTTATAAAATATACTATGAACATTCAGTTAATGAGTTGTTACAGGTAAAATGTAGGTATCGTTGAAATTATTTATATTTTATATCAAATAAATTATACTTTAACGTGGATTGTTTTGGAAATATTCATTGTTGCATCAATAATCTCTCTTTCTCTCTCTGTCACACACACACACACACACACAGACACACATACACACATACGCGCGCACACACGCACACACACACACACACACACACACTGGCATCTACTGTACAAGTTATGTTAGAACAGTATATGATTTTCTTCTTTGATTATTGTATCAATAAAAATATTAATTTGGTTTGCGCAAAAGGTTTTATTACGTATTCCAATCTGCGTGCAACAAAATGTATGTCCGCTAAAACTATTTATATTAAAATGTATCGTAAAAAAATGTGAGACGTTGAATTATTTTACATAAATCGATACAATAACTGTATATGATGGAATGTGTGAAGTTGCTACTGATGAATAGTCTATAACTTTATTTTAATTAGATATATGTATCGAGGTATCATAGAACCGTTAGGCTGTAAGTTTTTTTTTTTTTTTTTTTTTTTTTTTTTTTTTTTTTTTTTTTTTTTTTGTAATTTAATAGCCTACTCTCATCATATTGCAACGGTAAATTTCTACAAAAGGCGCATCGATTAGATGAATAATTACTCTCACCTTTGGTGACGATCTGGTAGAATTCTTGTAGATGCCTCTGCGCTTTGGAGCAATTAGTCTTATCTCTGGCCGTAGTATCAGAATGGAAATAATTTTTATGCTGTTATGGTAGAAAATAACAACTTTTCTCTTCTTTAAAAATCATGGAGTTTACTTCGCAAGAACCATTAATATATCTTATCACAATGTTAAGCATTGTAGATTGTCATTTTATAAATTGATTAATACTGCATAATTGCACCTTAAGTTTCTGCAGACTTGTAGATAGACCCCAAAGAAAATGCGTCTTAACACGTCAATGTTCTTTTGCAGAATGACGCCAAATTATCTACATATTCTCGAATCTCTGCGCATGAGGTTTCTAGAAAATCTAAATTACTTTTATCCTATTGGACAACGTCATAACATTACGTAACCACATTATTACAATAGCCAATAGGAACACTATTACGTTAGTTGTATCATTCTGTGGTCCACTCAGTTTTACATTCTAATTTATACAAATCACATTTTATAGAATAATCCAGAACAAATTCCAAATATATAAAAAATTCCAAATATATGAAAAAATATGAAATAAGCGTTACAGTATGCAGGCTGCCCCACAAAAGTGAAAGGACTATAAGTCGTTTTTCATTTATTGCTTCATTGGTTCTTTTCAACATGGTTTATCAAAGGTTTGATCTATGGTCTTCTAGGGAGTGAATGATCTTAGATTCAGGTCTCTAAGCAATTCAAGCTGTAGACATTTTTAATTAACTTAGATATTTAAATTTTTGATTGTTGAAGTCGTAATTTTTATGCAACATTTCTTTACGACTTAACTGCGGTTTTCTTTTTCTCTTCCCTCGCATCTGTTGGAAGACGCAGCAGATCAAATGCAGGCAGCTGCACATTCTTACTTTTTGTGCTTCAGTGAGCCCCGGGGTCATTTAGAGTACCTCCTCCCTTTGCTAGTGTCTTGGAATGGCTGGGATAACGCAGTTCACCAATTAGGGCACCCTCTGCAGCGATGGGGTGTTAATTTTAACTCCAAAGTCTTCCTAAACAGTGCATGGTCTTTTTGGAGGGCGACTCCACTAAGGGCTTAAATCTGAGACAGAGGTAATTAGTAATATATTCACTAGACGGCACTAGTAGCGTTGGGGAGTCTGAATTAACAATAAAAGGGAGTATGCAAATTTGCCTCTATGCCCATACAATTATTTTTGTCATTGTGTTTCCTGGTGGAGAACGATATCTGCTGCGAAATTCAAATTGCTTAGACAAACAGCGATAGGGGCATAATATAACACAAGGTACAGTGCAATTCTAAAGTATATTTAGCTCATCACAAGTAGATAATATTTTAAAATAAGGGTTAAGCATTGCTGTTGGTGTTATAACTCGGGCTTCTAGAGATTTTAAACAGATTTCTTGATGCTTTTGCGAAAATTTAGACATCTGCACAACTTCCACCTAGATAGGTGAACACATTTCCCCATTTAGATCTATATTGGGTTGTGGGACAATCTATGGGGTGTGGCACTCAACCAGTAGTAAGGCATGGCTTTAGTGAGCATGTGATCCGCTTATGTACGGATTAAGGGTCATACGCAGTTCGTAAGACTGTTGGTTGGGTCGTTGGTGATTTTAGATAGGTTTGAAGCCTCTCAATATATTTGTCGCTGCAGAATAGTAAAACGTCATTAACGTACTGGACCATACTGACTTGCGGTTGGGTTGGAAAGTGTGTCTTAAAAACGCTAAACTGCATGTGGGATAGTACTGAGTCTTTGGGGACTCCACCTCTTACGGTCCTTGGGAGTAGATGGTTTCCCCGAAACTGTAATTTAAAATGTGTGGCGGCGAAGAAAGCTGAATCAACCTGACATGGAGCTGTCGCCTTTATACACATTAAAACCTAAAGATCTAGGCCGGTTTGGAACCCATTATCTTAGGATCAGTACCCAAGTGAGATATCCTAACCGATACATGTGATGGAGAACTCCATGTTCATTGGACTACACAGAATGCGTTCATGGCAATGTTTGGCCAAGAAATACGGAACTAGATGACTCCACCGTAACATGTAGTCCCGTATTCGGGAGCATCGTATTTGATTCCTGTCGAGTCGGCTACTCTCATGGGTCCCTCTGTGAATGGGTGAACACTGGACGGAGTTCCATACTAACATGAATTGTTATCCATTTCCGTTCATCTATTTCAGGGTTATAGAACTAGGTGATGGAGATTCCTTGTTGCGGTAGCACATTGAAATTTGCGCGGAGAGAGAGAGAGAGACAGACAGACAGGCAGGCAGGCAGGCAGGCAGGCAGGCAGGCAGGCAGGCAGGCAGGCAGGCAGGCAGGCAGGCAGGCAGGCAGGCAGGCAGACAGACAGACAGACAGACAGACAGACAGACAGACAGAGGGGGGTGAAAGAGATTACGAACTCACTTAACTTTCTCTCTTCATTCTTGTGCAAATTAATTTTACAAAGGTAATTATTTTCAGAAATGGTTTAACTCTAGGTATATTTCCTTATTGAAAAAACAGGGAATACTCGTTGCAAGAACGGGAATACATAAGCAAAATCAAATTCTGGTCCCGCTGTGATGACATTGAAATTCCATCTGTTTGCAGAAGCAGGAAAAGCAAATGAAAAACTACTTCTTATTTTGGGAAAAAAAAACTTTAAGCAATACTCGAAATTCATATTAAAACAGCAATAAGCATAAATAATCAACTCAAAAACAAATTTAGTTGACCTTAACATGTATGCATTAGCGAGATACTTTTTTTGCATACTTTCTCTAATTCAGAGTTCCTGGCGGCTGACCCCGGCACCCATTTGACTTTTACCCCAGAGAAATGGAACTATAAGTCCTCTGTATGAGGAGGATAAAAAGTAAACGGAATGGACTGCTGCTTTGTTTTCCTCTATCCTGTTGTACCTATAACATAATTGAATTATTAATATTTATCTATGGCCCCGACATGGCTGAGTGGTTAGATCGCTTTGCTCTCACCAAGGCGGCCCGGGTTCGATTCCAGGCAACCGCAAAGTGGGATTTGTGGTGGACAACATGGTGCTGGGATGGTATTCCTCCGGGTCTTCCGGTTTCCCCCACCATCATTCCATCAATTGTTCCACGATTCATCTCATCATCCCAGTCGTTGGGCCGACCCCTCAACCCTAGTTTCTCACGTCAAAGGCTTCGGTAACTCGCTCTGAAGGAACCTGAGAGACTCCTAGCACCAGCACTGGTGAGGAAGGGAGAGACAAATTCTAAAACAAGGCGAAGTAAATAGAAAAATAAGGTTTTCTAAGAATATTTTGTAGGAGTTACATAAAATTAAAGTTGGTGGAGAAATCGCATGAATGCATTTCAGAGCTGCAGAAAGCATTTTTAAATGGGACCTATAACTTCAAATTATCATTGTTCTGAGTCCATAGCTGGATTCCAGTTAAATGAGAATCAATTATTCAATTCAAAATTCGATTTTAGCTGCTGTTTCTGTGCGACCACTTCACTTTTACTTTCTAAACAGCTGATGAAGATAAATTATAAAAACGGTAGGGGCTGATAACGCTACTCAATGCTACGCTCTGTTAAGGCCATTGCAAAGAATATATTTTCGTTACTTTAATTGTAAAATATTACGTTGGTTGATTACCAGAAACAAGACCGTTATGAAATATGTCACATAGTGGGTTGAGAGAGATTATGAACACAGTCAACCTTTTCTATTCATTCCGCACCAGTAAGATATATAAATTTAGAGCTAATTAGCACTATAGTTTGATAGTGTGTGAAGCAGGGAATTTAAATAATAGCATAAATGCAGTCCGATTTTTGCGTACGAAGATAACGAAAACCTGACATATACGTGAGAGAGGGATGGGGGGGGGGGGGAGTACTGACATGGTTCGGCTTTTTCGCCCAGTAATAAATTGTCACATATAAAATGTGTTATAGTGTTCATTAAAAGGTGAGTGTTCCACTCACATTAGGAGATACTTTTATTTACAAGTAATTTCAAATAAATGAAACGCGCTTAATCAATATTGAAGCGGTATAAACATACTTTGTGCTTGTTAAGAAGCTCTCGCGATGGAAAGAAAGTGGTGATGAGCAAGAATCCCACAGCTTCGTAGATGAACCTTAGATGAACCTTAAAATGCAATATTTCTATAAGAAGTAATGTGATTAGAATCTACGCTATGTAAAAATGGCACAATTTAAGTAACTCTGCCTTTTTTCATTGTTTTTTTCTTACCTCTTAAGGATACCTTACATTTCACTACTAGAGAACATTCATTAAATAAATTAGAGAACATTTATTCTGATTCTTCGGTTACATTGCAGTTTATATTTTACTTTTATTATATTTCTCACGAAAGAGTGGGGAAAGGATAGCCTTCAGAAATTGTGGTACAATCTGAGAAATATTAGCAAATATTTGTATAGAAATGCCAAGATAATTTTTTTCATGTCAGTGTTATTACCCATGTAAAATTAAAATATTTTAGACCTCTTGAAAAAAATGTCAAAGTTAATTTACACGCAAAGGGTCCTTTATGAAAAGCTATAATTCGTGTGTGAGGTCGACCAAGGCTTTACTGGCCAGCTGTTCGATTGCCTGGGCGAACTCCTAATATTGAAAAGTGCCTACTGCATCCTCAGAATTCGCTTAACTTGAATATAGAGTTTTAATTTCACAGAAATATGCACGGGCGGATACAACCCTTCTACACACAGAGACACACACAAATAAACACAACATCGTTTATAAAAATTCCTTTTTTTGAATTTGGTAAATCATGCCCGAATTTCCGGTGCAATTCTTTATTATATTGAATTTTTTGGTGGAACACAATGTGTGCTACCTATGTATAAGCAACTCGGAAGTTGTTTAGCTGAAGTTTTTGACACGTGTTTCTTGCCGTATAAAATATAATGTACAGAATGTCAATTTCATATAATAATTATGTTAAATATTTCATAAAAATGAATACAAAATATTAATAGGAAATTCCTCCTTGCAATATAATATATGATTTAAGGCAACAGAATAACATTTAAGCCTTTGTATGCATGTGTGATTTGCTACTGGGTTTTAAATGACCCATTTTCTTATAAATTTGCATGAAAAATCACTAAAAACTATGAAAACCTAAAACTACTTAAGTATCCTATAATTAAAGGTTACTTTTGCCCACACCAGTATTATTAAAAAAAACTAGAATGTTGAACATGTTTATAAATATCAAGTAATATAATAATAATAATAATAATAATAATAATAATAATAATAATAATAATAATAATAATAATAATAATAATAATAATAATAATAATAATAGTAATAATGATAATAGTGTTCATAATAGTGATAATAGTAATTTTCCAGATTCGTATATGTTTTGCCAAAACTTTTACAGAAAAATTAATGTGACTTAGTATGACAGTACGAGTGCACTTCGGAAAATGGTTACGTAGGCTACCCTGTTACTTTAAATCTGCAGTATAGTAAATCTCGAAATAATCTGAAACGGTGTATATACATTGTTAGACAGGTGTTCAAATAGCATTTAGTTTAGTTGAAGTCCCTTCAACAGAGATTCCAGAAACTCTAATATGTTCATACCACTAGGGAAGCAAGGTCACGTGACAAGGCAACAGATCACAGTCGTGTTTTTCGTCCACCACAAGGATAAAACCCTTATCGCCATTATCACCCCTCCTGCTACCTCACACGGTGACATCCGTCTTCTGAAAATAGCAGGGCAAGACTCTGTTAATAAGCTATTTTATTTTAACACACAAACAACAGGGACTGCAGTATAAATCATGGCACGCTCCCTAGAGTCGTAATTTATCTGCACAGTCCCCGACTTCATCTCTTCCGTCAGGCTTATCGGCCATCTCCCAGATGCAAGAAGTAGTTGCCCCAGGCCAGACCTACCAGACGTGACCGTAAGAAGCTACTCTCTACCACTGTACAGTACCATTTCTGGTAAAATCTGTTCAACCCCTTGTCATTTACGGCAATTATAATTTATATTGTTTATAAATATTGTTTTCTGCAAGTTCATTAGTCTGGAACCTATATATTTATCGTTACATACTTCTATATTTTAATTGATATTATTTATATTTGAGGATTTAAAATGTAAGCAAAATGCACAAATTTTACTTCTAGATTCTGTTAAGATAAGCTTAAGTTGACAATTATATTTCTGTGTAGATACATTACTCCATACTTTGACCAAAAGTTGTGAAGGATTTAAAATTAAATTTATAGAAGTACAAAGCAGATCTTAAAATAAATCTGAGTTTATGAAGGAGGCTATACTAGATGTGAAATGAACGAATTTAAATGAATTGAACTCTTGAGTTGCGTAAACAGATAAACGTGGCTAACTCATTGTAACTTGATTACCTTGTAGAAGTACGGCAGAGTGAGTGATGAGCTACCTAGAGCGTTTAAATTCGGGCAGCCTTACTACTTATATCAGCGTTTTCTTATGAAGCAAACATGAAGATGAAATTTGAAGCTATTATCAAATGGTTGTCGTCAACAGGGTTGCTATTTATGCAATTGTCAATTCGAGTAACTGCTTCACTGCACCGCCACCAAAAGATTAGCATAAGATCTACCGAATCAAAGTACAGAAGGTAACGGTGTGAACTGCACAATTAAACCACGTTTCGGAAGATGAAAACTTTCCGCCAGTGGAGATCATTATGCACAGACATTAGGACGTGAAATACAACTCAGGTGAATGAAATGAAGGCGTAAGTGGATACCTGTTTGTAAAATGTATCATTTGTGAATTACCTCAAATAAAGCATATAGAGCCTTAGACTTAAAATTAGGTAATGTGGTGTTTCTGTTTATTTTTCAACAAGCTGCAAATCAGTTCCTTTTAAATGTTTTAAAATTCAGTACTGTCGTAAGTACTTGAATCCCAGGCTTCATCATTAAACTCTTATTATTTTAGTTAATTGATGGAAATTAATCATTTTTAATATCATTATTAATCATTATTAATATTGAGTGACATATTGACTTAAAAATTTGTGAATGTTGTGTATTATATTTAATCTAGACAAACGGTAAAGTTTTCAAACACATCTGTTCAACGCTTTAGATATAGAAGTAAAACTTTTTCATTTTAACAGGATGCATTACATTAATGACAGAATCTCCTCTGGAAGGGGGGAAACACGCGACGGAAACGGAGTAGGCGTCTCGTTGTATGAAGCACTTAACTCTTCTACAACAATGATCGGTATTAAAAAAATAGTAGGAAGACATTTGAAGTGGTGTGCGTGCACATAGCTTCCCTATTTCTAAACATCTTCCCCTATTTCTTTTTAACAAGAAGGGGCACATGATGGATGGACATGTGCGCGAGGGCATCCATCACTGTAAGTTGACCGCGACACACCTTTAGCTGGGGAGAGGCAGTTCTCCATAACGACACATATTGTCTAAATACCTCAGGTTTAAAGCCGGAATTGCAGTCATCTGCAGTAGTGAAAATTAAGGAGCGTTCGTAAGATTGTACCGCTGAAAATGTATGCTTCCTTGTATCAACGCTATTCATAAACAGAACGACATATGAAGAAAATGTTGCCAAACTGGCAACTAGAAATGCTATTAACATTTTTGTAATTACTCCTAAACATCAACAAAGTTTATAAGTACATATGAAGTTTATACACATCTACGTACAAATGGAAGTCAGAAGTACAGCCCTTCCTGTAATTTTAGTTTTAATTTCGTATGCAAATTGAACTGCAATGTGCTTTATCTCAAAACAATGCTTTTCAGGAAACCCGAAATGTGCAGTTGGTTAAGAGTTGGTCTAAATTTGTAGCTTATGTGTGTATGTAGTGTTTAACGCCCGCTTTTACTACATACGGCACCGCAGGCGGTGACACTGATGATACATGAGATGAAGATGGAGCACCGGTGGAATGATATGGCGGGGGAAACCGGAGGTCCCGGAGAAAACCTGCCCCAGCGCAGTTTTGTCCACCACAAATCTCACTTTCCGGTCGCCTGTGATCGATCCCGGGCCGCCTTGGTGAGAGCTCAAGCGCGGCGCTGCCTTGTAGCTTATGAGTACAGAGTCAGGACCATAACATTTAAGCATACGGTAGACACAGTTTTTGAAGAAATACTCAAGACAAAATTCCTGGAAGTTCAAACACGTGAAGTAGACTACAACAGTATACGCAAAATTTCAACAATTCTAATTGGTTGTGTTTATTCTAGGACAATCATTTTAAAATCACAGTCGCTTACCCTTATGCAGCCTTCAGAATCATATAGCAACAAATATTTTATTAAATGTTCATATATCTATTTAAAGAAAAACTAAAAGATTTTAGAATACGCAATGGAAATACAGAAGTCGCGAATGAATTTCAAATCCATGCTTTCTTGTGTCTGAGGATAAAATGCTAATATCTAATGAGGAAATCATTACCTATTTATATAGTTAATTTAATTTCATTAAGTTTATAATAAGGTAAGTCGGGAGAAGATGACATACTTAACGGTTATGTCCTTTATTCATGGAGATGGGAGTGGAGAGAAGTATAAAAAGTATCTCAAGATATTACCTGTATATTTAAATGTTACTAGGAGAAACAGTAATCAGTGTCCTTAAATGTGAGGAGATAAAAAGCTACAATTAAACTAATTGCAATAAAACTTACATCTTAGCAGGGAGGAAGATGGAACAACTTGGAGGAAGATGCAATCACGAAGTTTGAAATTAAAAAAATAAAGTAAATTGAGCAATTGTATTACAACATGTAAGACACGTTATAAAATGTAAGTTTAACGCATGTTAGAGATATGATACAATGAAGAAAGGAGAGAACCAAACTGCGGTCTTGTAACTCTCCGGCCAGAGTTTGAATGAATCCAAGTATTCAAAGCTTGCTGCCAAAATATTTCCAATGGTTTGGGGAATGATCGGTCAAGCCGTCATGATTGGTGATATGTAATTTATCAGTATTCTTTAAGAACTTTCAGCTTCCTCCAATGCCTGGGGGAGGTTGCAAGTGAGCCTTATTTTTGGTGTACGCTACCAGCCATATTTGTCCGAGCCAGCATGTGCTCACAAAGACGCAAATGGCAAAATACCATGTTTAGGTGAAGCTTCATGCAGTACTTCAAGTGCTCATCACACTTCCAACTGTATGCCCCTATGCTAGGCTGTGGTAAGTGTTGCTAACTAGTCTCAGATGAACAAAATATTACGAAACTTCTGTCTTCCCCTAAATTCTGTCTTCTCCCAATTATCTTATTTGTCGATACTATAGAGAATGTTGTAGATGCGGTTTCTCTATAGGTATTCCTAGACCAGGGCAATTCTGAAGCAAACTATTTCATAAGGTAAAAGTACTATGTATAAGTAAGGTTTTGCCCCTGCAACGAATCATGTCGCAGTGACCAGACAGGTGGCAGATGATAACGCTCCTAGCATTCATTTGTGTCATGTGGTTCTGTGCGGGCCACTTATAGCCAATTTGTGCCCTGTACTGCATGCTGAAGTTACCATCTACTTCAGGCGAACCGCTTGTAGCTTGCTGCTGTTTAATACGCCCTTCCACGTAATCCCTCAATGATCAAACCGGTTAGCCGAGACTGGGTGCAAATATCAGCAATCCTCCCAGAAAGTGGGTCGGCATTTCTAACTTCTGCGGCTCTAATTTGAAAACTATTATTCATAGAATGTATTATCATTTCTCAACAAACCTCCTCGATAAAATACGCTTCTTCGTGTACGTGAGTCATTGGCACTTCGATGTTATTTCATGTACAAAAACATGAACAAGTAGGAATTTGTATTCTCCATTACTCTTTCCCACGTTTACATTACTTAGACCTCTATCTGCTACTGATTATTTGTCATTAACCTTCTCCATGTGTCAACGGGGTTTTGAATCCTGACAGTATTTTACCAGGCGTTACTTTTACAACTTCACCCTCGCGTGTTACTCGACTAGTGCGATCCTGCATCTGAACCGCTACTGCTTAACGTAAATGCCATCGTAGAAAACCGATCTGGTCTGCTTTTGCATATAAATCTTTTGGCGAATTCCATTCGACCTTCTAATATTTCATTCTAACACCGAACAAAATAATTAAATGGTCTTGGCCAAGTTTTCTCATCACTCTTACGTTACCCAGCTTCACTGCGATTTACTTAAATCATTCCCCTTCTCAGTGAACATCAATAAAATGTCCTTGTTTTAGAACATACACGTTACTCTAATTACGTAATCGCCGTTGGCATTACAATCTTTACTTTAATTTTCCCAGCTGGCATCGCGGGTGTTTCGGTATACCTATACAGAAAGAAGCTATTACAAAAGACAGCCATTATGTAAGCTGATTGTTGAGATCATTATAAGACTTCTGCCGTGGGTTGAAAATAATCTGTACCAAATCCGGAGCAAACGCAACCTGTTAAACATTTTCGTTGGTTCCAAGGGAGATATTCTCTAGTAGTAAGCTGTGTAAGTCGTGCATGTATAAAGTGCAGCTCAAAAATACTGAAAATAAAACAAAATAATACGAAGAAAAAACTTGTTAAATAATTTGGTGTAGAGTATAAAAATTAAAATATACCGATATAATTATATTCTTAAAGTATTTCAATCATGCAGATCTTAAAAGTTCCAATGCTCACTTATAGTAAATAGGGAAACTATTGTTTCCCACCGAAAATCTCGATAAGAAAATTTCATCGGAAATGAGAGTTTTGAAATTCCTTGAAGCTATTGATATTTTCACTGCAAATAGGATACATTCCAAATTACACGCTTAGGTCAGTACCTATTTTAGCAAAGTTAGCAACCATAGAAGCAACATTCAAAAATAGTTATTAAGTGAGTTGTGAATTAGACTTTGGAAAATGGACATAATTTTGTTCAATTAAACAAAGATATTGTGCTAGTCCCATAGTTCAGTCGATAGTGACCTTCCTGCTGTGCCAAGGGTCTCGGATTCGATTCCCGGCTGGGGTTGGTGATTTTTCTCCAACCAAGATGATTCCTCATCTTTCCCAGAGTCTGAAAGTATGCATGAGAGGCAAATGTGTGTGTGCGCGTGTGTGTGTGTGTGTGTGTGTGTGTGTGTGTGTGTGTGTGTGAGTGTGAGTGTGTATGATCTAATGATTAAAAAGTACCAGAAGCCCTATGTATACGAGTTAACACCATCGCCAATAGGCGATATGTTCCAAAGGAGAACGGCCGCCCATAAAGCCGGATTCCAGATAAAGGCAAATGGAACAAAGAAATTTATTTAGCACATATATGTAGCCTTCCAGCGCTTAAATTGAAATAACATTTAAATAACTCTTTGGTAGAATTTTGGAAAGTAAATATTTTTACTGTTTTTTTTTTTTTTTTAATTTTACGTCCTCCAACGTTACGTCATATCGGACGGTGAATGAAATGGGTGAAATAATGCTCAAATGTGTCCAGGGTCCATGGAGCTTAGAGTTACCCGACATTCGTCTGTAAGGATAAGGGAAAACCCCTGAAAAACCTTATCCAGCTAACTCGTCTTAACCGAGATTCGAACTAGGGGCCTCTTGAACGTGAGGCAGACATGCTACCATCTACGCTACTGAGGCGGGCTATTTTTACTCTGTTAATCCGCTTTTAAATGCATTAATAGGCTGCAATTTTTTAATTAATAAAACATTAAAACGCGTAACGATTTTCACATTAGAAAGAAACTAATATGTCACGTTGCTAAAGGAAATATATTACCTAGTTGTGTGACACACTTGTAATAAAAAATTTTACTCTATAATTAGAACAAATATTCAGATGCTATTTAAGCCACTTTTCAGTCTTATAGTGTAGCTTAGATTTTACGGGAGGAGATACATTTTAGAAACAGCATTTTTATTTACCTTATTATTAGATAAATATTTAAAAAATATTGAACGTATAGCAATAACATTTTGGCTTTTGGGACGTTAATATCAAAAACAACAGGTAACTCTAAGAGAGAAAGGAATAGGAATTAAAAGCTCATGACTCCTTAAATATACAATTTATTCTTCAGTTTTCCAATTTTCTGTATATAGACGTCAGCTTTAAAATCCTATGCCGATCTACGGAAATGACAAATTTTATACACACTCTGTTCCGTCTAATAGATTTTATAACAGCGCACGCATTGAAACAAGGCGGTAATTATAGCAAGAAATATATTGGGCGAATGATGAAAATGCTAGTGATGTATTATTCTTAGGACCATCATTTTGTTTCTTTAGAGCAATATTTTAAATTAACATAAGGAACAATAAATATTTTTCAGTTTGAACGAAAGAGCGTATTATTTCAATTAATAATAATAATAATAATAATAATAATAATAATAATAATAATAATAATAATAATAATAATAATAATAATAATAATAATAATAATAATAATAATAATAATAATAATAATAATAATAATAATAATAATAATAATAATAATAATAATAATAATAATAATAATAATAATAATAATAATAATAATAATAATAATAATAATAATAATAATAATAATAATAATAATAATAATAATAATAATAATAATAATAATAATAATAATAATAATAATAATAATAATAATAATAATAATAATAATAATAATAATAATAATAATAATAATAATAATAATAATAATAATAATAATAATAATAATAATAATAGGTGGTATAATTTCGGATTAAGTATCAAAACTACCTTTCATGAAAGGTAAGGAATATTATTTTTTTTAATTAAATGCTCACTATAAATTAATAAATGTATTTTGATCAAGATTTTATTTAAATGCATTTATTTAAACTATGCATCATATTTCATCCAAATTTTAACTTTGATTTAAAGAGCATAAATTGAATTGATTTTACTATTAACATTCATTAAAAGTAAAGCTGAATCAGAATGTCATTGCAAACACTTTCGTTATCACGTGATGTTTCTAGAACATCAACACACAGTATTGTAGCAGCCGAGCTTAAGCAAAACATTGTCGCAATATATAAGGTCCAGTAGAAATTCCATTAGATGCAAAATGAAAATAATAAATTTCACCGAAAGCAAAGAAAGTGAAAATAATGTAAGTCGACTATTATTTTATCATATACTTCAAAAAGATATGCCTTAACAAATAGGTATTTAAAATATAGAGATCTGAAGCAAGCGTAGAATATGTCTTTTTTCTTGCGGTGAAATAACAGGCACAAAGATTGAAATGTCATTGAAATTTTTGTTGGACTCTGTACATAGTCTAAAGGCAAGGTTTATTAAAAGGTCGTTTGCTGCAATCGCCAAATATTACTGTAATTACATATTGATGTTTTTGCTCTAGCGTCCTCTATTTTGGTTTCAGTCAGTGTCATCGTAAGTGTATTGATTAATAAACCTAATCCATTCAAATGTTTGTTGCACAAAGGTTACGTTTAAATGTTTAAGAACCATGCATTTCACTAACAAGTAATAGAAATAATCCCGCCAATAAATTTACGGAAATACCACGCTAAAAACAGACAACTAGAAATTGAAAAAGGAAGTGCAGTTTGCTTTTGACCGGAATTCGGAGTGGAGCCATGCGTTTACGCAAGGCAAACTGCCTAACCTTACCACACACAGATAGGTCGGTCGCCCACTTTTTGCTGTGATATATTAACGCAAGAAATCGATGTGATTTTTAGTAATTTGTCACAGCCTCGGAAAGAGCGTTATTCTTCCTGAGGAATATTAATCACGATGAACAGAAGTGTCAGCGAATTGTGTGACTGTTTATTCTAACTTTCTCTTCTTTTCGATTAAGATATTATTCAGTGTTAGGTTGACATACCGAATATGGAGTTACAGCACTTATGCCCTGCAGAAGTGGTCTGTTTTTGTGCTGGAATCCCGTTGACACTGTCGGGACTTCCCCGTGACATACAACATGCTGTGATGTGTTTTGACAGAGGAAAGTTTAGCTTTCTCAGTAGCAATTGGCTTGCATATTTTTAGGATATTTTAATTCTTCTCGTACACTGAGTCGAAGGTTCCATTCTTCATAGTAATATATTTTCGGGAGTAAAATATATCCGTTACAGTTGGTAGAATAACAGTGGATGAACCGCTGCGCAAGAACTTGTATGGAAATCTTCATTTTTGTGCCATATTCTGTAAACAGAGAAACAGAGTCCTTATGCCTTCTATAATATAGACAAATGGAAAGGATCACTAGAAACTTGATACGAGAATTGGTACAAAATTCACTTTTTGAGGTTCCTCTATATCAGAACAGGAGAGGGAGTGTAAGAGGAAAGTGAGACGAAGAGGTATGCGAAGAAGAGAATTAGCTCAAAACGAAATATCCATCACAGCACTAATATTTACAAGAAAATTTCCTATCCTAAACTACCAGCCAGCCACATCAAATACTTTAGTCACTTTTAATTTTCTCACCTTAACTACATTGCATATTGGTTGAATATCCTATGGCGATAGGATATAGGGTATCTGTGATGGTATCTTATACTTCAATAAGTTATACATTTTTATACACTGGCCATTAATCAAAATATTATGTTCTCTTAACAATAAATATCATGCGTAACTATAAAGCATCTTATGCGAACCTTAATTTCACCCACATAGGTTTGTTAGTAACAATAACTTATCTACGATGTGCTAACATTTGTATTTATCACATTATGAAAAGCATTTTTCTTAATATAAGATTAGTTATTTATTGCAACACAAAATTAAATCTGTCTTTTGTATTCATGTGAGTGCTTTATCGTACCTGCGGCAAATATTGTGTTCCACTCCAAAGTCGTTATCGGTATTTTATTGTAGGTAGATGTCCTGAAGGAAGTATTGATTTTTCTATCTGAAAATTTGATATCCTAATTTCAGAAAAGTATATGAGTATAATGTATAAATTGAGTATAATGTATAAATGTAGTACGTTTGTGAGTGTGCTCACGTGCTATAGCTCATAAAAACAGTATAACAGAGGGTTTGTTGTTCAATATCTACATCTTCTAAGGCTGCAACACTATTACAAAAAATCAAACTTAAACAATGAGTTACTTAGTAAATTTTCTTTAGTTATTTTCTCGGGTGTCCCAAACTATTTTATTATTTACTGCATAGCTTCAAGTTCTTATTCTAAAAGAATATAAATAAATTGTGCATAATGACCTTTCTGGGGGTGGTGTTTCAACTTTCATTCAGTCTGAGTTAATTCAATATAATTTTGTTCTGCATGTAATGAATGACAGACAAAAACTTACACACTTACTTACAGTTGTTAATTAAAGGCTTTTGTAGTCCATTTCCGAAATAAATGTTGAATTTGGCTTAATTTTCGAATACTTTATCCACATGCCATCACAAATTAATTGTCCCTCGTGACGTAATGCAAGGAATTTGGAATTTCAAAACTAGCATATCACCCCCACTTTATTGAAATATATTAGTAGCACGCCGTGGCCGAGGGTTAGACAGCTTGACTCTCACCAAGGCGCCCGGATTCAGTCCAAGTCGATCGCATGTGGGATTAGTGGTGGACAACATGGCATGTGGGCGGGTATTCTTTGGTTAGTCCCGCCATCATTCCACCTATTGCTCCAATATCGTCCTTTCGTTCATTTCGCCCTCATTCATGTCCTTCTCACTCTCATACCAGGCATCAAACTGCGTAGGCCACCATGCTGGGCTCATTGTTCCTATGCCCCCAAGTGGGGCACCCCCGGTAAGAAGGATGAGGTGAAGAAGACAAAGGGCGGCCGACCCAAGGAGCGACATCAGTACAGAGGGCAGGGTCCCTATAGTTTACTTGGATGGAGACCTCCGACAGACCAGGACAACGAACTTGCTCCCCTACAGCTGGACGGTACGAGCCCAGCAGTCGAGCCCTAATGGTCCCAGCAGAGAAGCGGAGACCGGCAACCGACCCACTGGAGGAGCAAGTAGTTTTCCTCAGAGCATAATATCATCGTGCCATGCACCGCCGAAACACCCTCCGACACTTCTACCTGAAAGAGACCACCAGTTGAGAGATGATATAAAATGATAATGGAGATGAAATGGAGGGACAGGAAATTCGGGGGATGTAATTAACCTATCCAGCATTTGCCTAGCGACCCGAGAAAAAACCCGAAGAACCCATGGGTAAGGTAGGTCGGTCACGGAAATCAAACCCGAGCCTCCCGAATGTGGGCTACAGACGAAACCGCCTGAGCCATCCCGCTCGGTCTCACCCATCCTGAGTACTCTGATTCAAAGTGTCTGATCCTCAACGGGCATCTTCCCAAGCTCTCACTTATGGATCTTGGGGGTGGAGGGTAAACAGCTAAAGAAGTATACTATCATTTCGGTGTATGTTCAACGAATATTGTCACGAACCCGATCGCGATAAGGCGGCTTGCGCACACATAGGAACTGATAGGTTTCCCGTAGATAACGAGCTTGCATTAGCAGATAAACATAGGGCTTCAGATAAAAGACTTACCGAAACAAACAAACTGAGACAAATGGAAATTTCTAGTTACTTATGGACTTTTAGAGATTGTTCGCGTTCTGGTTTATTTGCGAATCATCTAGAAATTATCTGTGAAGTATTTAAAGAGGCAACGATTGGCCAAGAAGAGGAGTAGCAAGTTGTGAAACGGTGTTGTGAAACGAGAGACAGCCAGCTGTGTTGCTGTAACGAAAGCTAATCTGCTGTCACTGTTATTGTGATCGACCTTGGTAGACTGATTGTGTATGTAACGTAATGCTGCTGTAATCTATAAGAGTATTTCTACGAAAATAAAGGAGATTTTTAATTTCTGCAACTCTGCCTTTTAATTCTACGAACCCACAATGTCACAATATTTAGAGATTTATTCCATTATCCCCTGTATTTCACTGTTTTTTTTTTTTTTTTTTTTTTTTTTTTTTTTTTTTAAATTTGGTCTGAAGCATCCAGGTTTCATCAATCGAGATAAAATTTTATACAGATTAAGGTTTTGTTAAGCTTGTTTATGTAACAAGTGAAAAGAAACAAACAGCGATCAAAGAATGTTATGTGGCTGTAGCATTATTTTTCTTGAAAGAGCCTTTAGTGTATGTCAAAATGAAAGTGTACTTTCGGTGAAATCTTAGTATGAAAGTTAAATGCAGCCTATCTAACATAACCCACGAAGAAAGCTATACAGGTGCACTTCCAGTCTTTGCTAAGTTTACTCGACTTGATTCATAACGTTGATATAACAGTTCAAGTTTCGAATTGTTTTGATCTGAGCGGCACCGGAAACACAAAGTAGTTTGTGCAGAGTTTAGACTAGTCCTCTCCTTTGCTGTGGTAAGGTTGACGACTGATCGGCCCTGAAAAGTGAGTCTCGCGGGGACTTTAGAGGAACCCGATGATGGGCCATTTGTTTCCGCACTTGTTTAGCAGCTGCGGCGGCGAACTGCTAAGCGCTCTTTGGTAACAAGGTTTAACTGTCATGTGGATAGAGCTCTCGTAGCCCACTGGGTGAGCTTTGTGATGTGTAATATTCTTACAATAGATACTCGAGTTAGTAATTCTGCTTCTCTGGAAAAAATAAAGACGTTACTATTGCAGCAATATCTATATACGTCAAATTTATTCTTATATAACATGTCTTTATGAAATATTTTGTCTCATGTTTTACTATTCTTCCATATTTCATTAAAGGTATATACGTTTCACAAATATAGTTCATAATGTAATTTAATTTTGTTTTCTTTTCTAGGTAAGATGACGGCCATTTACTGAATCACCTGATACTGTAAGTTCCATGCTTCTTTCCACCTTAACGGAATATGGCTTCTCAAAACTTGATCGTAATTCTGTTGAACTCATTATTCATTATCTTCGGAACTATTTAAGACAGCAGATTGAAATTGTCACAGTAAGTAGATGAACTACTTGCAGGTTTATTGACCTACTTTTATCTAGTAAGTTTATATATTAAGAACGTCTGTTATAACTGATAAAGCATTCTATTTTGAATAACTGTTACTCTGAGTTTAAAAAGCATCCAATTTTCTGTTAACTTCAAAGTAGATCAAAACATCTCTTAAGTTCTTTTACCACAAAATGTAATTATTTTGAAGTTTCTGTAAAAACGGTTCGTTTGTGTCAGAAAAGAAAACTGTGCAACTTAAACTTTCTGAAAATAAATTTATAATGTATATGTATTACGCTTTTAAGCTAAATATTAAGCTCATTGTCAATTTGTATAAGGATAGTTCTCATAAAAGTATGGAATACACAGGCAAACGTATTTACTTATTTTTTCTTAAGTGTTTTAGAATTCATTCTATAAAATGGCAAATATAGTACAATAAAAATATCTATATTTTAAGGTAAGTCTTGTATCCCCAATAAATGTACAAATAAAAATTACGACACACTAATTTTCGTCATTTAATCTTCCTTCAGGCACAATGACTGAATACCTACCACACAGGAATTGAGGGAGTCACCCCTTCCCATCGCGTCTTTGTTATTCACCGTAATAATGGGTAGCTCGAGGACAGCTCTTTTGTCGTCTCGAACCGGAGTTTAATGTACCACCACTGCCATTTTTCCAGAAGATTCGATGTTGAAAATACCACATTTAGGCGAATCAAGAGATTTCAATTCAAAGGAAATTCAAGAAACATTTCTTCTGTGGCCCGCGGAACGCAAAAGAGAGTGTAAAAGACAGCTTGATTCAACACATACTACCTTGCAAACCTGTTAAAATAAAAAAGAACCTCTTAAAAATACTTAAAATTTTCCGAAATAAATATTGTTTCTGTGGTTAAGCCTTACTTACAGTTCGTCTAGTTTATCTTGAAACACGCGAATTAGATAGAGAGAGAGAGAGAGAGAGAGAGAGAGAGAGAGAGAGAGAGAGAGAGAGAGAGAGAGAGAGAGAGAGAGAGAGAGAGAGAGAGATAGCACAATTGCTCGCGCTATTGTAGGTAATCTATGACTGCCTAACTCCACATCGCATCACTTCTATGTACAGTTTGTCTGCATATCTTAAAACACGAGAGAGAGCGGGGTGGGGGTGAGAACGCATTATTGCCCGCGTGGGTAACCTATGACTGACTAATCCCACATCGCATTATTTCTCTGCAATATTCCAATTGGTTCCGCGGGATTGTACTGTAGCTATCCCTTTCATACTTTAAAGCGCAGCGCTTTAAACACTACTGGTAGATGGCGGCAGTATAGATATATCGTTCATTAGGGATTTTTTGGATAGTTACTTTTTCTAAATTTATGATTAAATTGGCCATCCGTCTTTTCCCCAGTACATCTTGTCTACCTCCTTAATTGATTTGTGCCCGTATTAGCTCAATAGCATTCGTATTACAGTGACACTGAGGTAAGGTACGAGTATGTCCATTTAATTCAGCTATGGAGTCGAGTGTATACTGTTTGAACTTATCTTTGTTTCACATAATTACCTCGTCAACACTGGTTTTGATACCATATTTCGATTATTACCATATTTCACTGTCAATATAAAGCACTGTTTGTAAAGCTAGCCCTGCACTAGTTGCAGCTCTGTCTGACAGAGACTGGGCTGTCGCGGATGGCACTGGCAATGTGTTTTCACCCCTTTCTTGTCACAGGGACGGGTAGCGCAAAATAGGTCATGTTTCAAGTTAAACCAGACAAACCTTAGAGTGACCACGCAGCAATAAAAATTAGGCTGTGGCTTAACTAGTTAGTACCTCGGTCATTCAGTCGGTCTGGGTCAGCAATCAGTTGTGAGCCAGAACTGTGCATAGGGTGAGTTAAGTTCGTCTGCAATAGGTAGGTGAGTATTCAGAAGCTACGAAAAGTGCAAGTGATGTGTGCAAAGAGACATAGCTCTGCGGAAACGGTTGTACTTACTTTGTGTATTTGCAAAAGTAAAAATAAATGTAAGTTAATTCTCTGCTGTTTCAGTGAACAATTTTGCAGAGTGTGATGTTGCCATTATAGTCACAATATTAATTTTATATCTGCACTTATCCATACACTTATCCGAAGTGTTTATCGGCGCTAAGCAGTTCCCTCAACTTGTAACTATGGCGATATTATATCACATATAAAACACCACTAATCAACGCAATCATTCTTATCTTCTTCGATACTACTCATGTAATTTTTTGAAACTACCATGCTTGGTTTCATAATCTCTTGTTTCGTAAGTCTGAATTATGGAATTCTTTAGAGTGACGTTTCAGTATAATTTATTATTGTGTAAAAGTGATCCTAAATGTAAAAATATTAAACTAATTAATTGGAATATGCTAAATAAATGTTTATCTTGCGCACACACTTTAGGTAAGCTACTATTCGTAGAATTGGTGCTACCATGAAACTGTGAGAAAATAATCATGTGTTTTGAAGAAGACATGGATTTTGTGTATATTTAGCTCCTAATTATATTTACTGGATATGTCGCTTCTATAATCACACAAAGGGCTTAACCTCCCTTTTTATTCATCTTGAACATAGAGTGCACTGAAACTGGAACACAACGGAACATGACTGAGGTACCCGTCATATCAATGACTTTCATTTCAGTACCCAAAATACATATCCAAAATAAGAGTGAGGTGGTTTAGGTTCTCAATAACCAGATTTGCCGTTTGGCTGTTGATTGAGACTGGTCGCTTCGGCTCCTGCTTCAACTGAAGTTAGGTCGCTTCACTGCTAGGCCAAGAAGGAACAGCTGTATATCTTTTCGAAATCTACAAACACTATCCTCGTATACGATGTATACTGTGAAAGCTGTTCTAGTACATTCTTGTATCACTGAAGTGTTTTGTCTGGAAGAATGCTGAAGATCAGAGGAATGTAAGAACATCTAACAAATAAGGTAAACATTTGATAAAACTGTGTTGTGCAAGTTTCAAAAGTTCCATCAACGAATACAGTCGTGGTGCTCATAAGAGTTTCCAGGTTCTCACCACGAGCATTTTTTTTTTTTTTTTTTTTTTTTTACTGCGTGGTTATAGAAAAAAAATCTTCTCCAATAGTCTTTGTTAAGGCACACTCACGAACACTTACATATGCAACTGGTACAAGGTATTTAGTAGGTTTGGAATTTTCCTCAACTTTGCAGCGTTTAAAGTTTTTCCCATACTGTAGACATTGTGCGAAGTTACAACCTCCATTTTAATACTTCGCGCATTACAATTTCTGTTGGCCGTTCGGTGGTGCGTATTACTGCCTTCTTTCGTTTCACTGAATTTCTAATTTTTTGCCGAACAATCCTGTTGTCTTATTCATTTTCATGGTTGTGAATTAATTCTTCTTCCAAAATAGTCTTGTCCACGAAATTCACAAATGCTTTACAACTTCATCTAGTACACTTCAACCTAGTGGTTCCATTTTCAAGGTTATGGAAGCTGAAATTAAAATTTGCTATCACCAATAATTCGTCCTGCGCCGTGACGTAGCGGGCTAAGGCAGCAGCCTTGGCCCCTTGCCACGGAAAGTGGCCCGGGTCTGATCCCACCCATGTGGTGGGGATTTTAGGTCCCGGGTATAGGACCGGTGCCCACTCAGCATCGTGAGGAAAGTGAGGAGCTTACGATAGGAAAACGGCCCTGGTCACGGAAACCAACATTCCGGCTGGGGGATGCCGAGATGCTGACCACATCTCCTCCCCGTATCGGTTGGATGATCGTCCACCTCTGCCGCGCGTAAGTAGGCGTGATGCCGAGAGTCGGGTTGGTTGGCCTTGGCCCTCTAAGGGCTGTTGCGCCATGATTTATTATTTTCACCAATAATTCTTTATTTACCTTGCTGTACATTGCCTCCATTATAGAAGATGGTCGAAGACAGTACAACCCGAAACAAGTTTACATCACATAAAAATTTAATCCATAACCAAGTGACCCGGGAGCCAATGCAACCTTTCAGGTAACAAAGTTTTAGAGCGGAAGTCAATACTTTCATGAAATGTAGCTACGGGGGCCGATACAACTGCATCGAAAAATAAATAGCTCACACTTTTGCTTTCAGTGTGGAAATTCCTTTGCTACCTACTAGCAAATATTAATGAATAATGATGCTGAAATCCTTTATTTGCCGTTTCTGCAGCCTCTCTGTGGTTATAAATTCACGGAAGGCCCAAATTCGAATATCGCGTGGCGATGAGTTGCCTGAATAGTTCCATATCAGTTTACCTTTAGTATTACTAAAAGTTGCCCAATAGATTTCCTGGAAGCTCTTTGAATACTAGACTTAAGAACCGGTTCAATGTCTGCGTTCGGTGTCCTATTTGGCTATTTTATAGGGCTGTCTTAAACAAGTTTATGCTTTATTATTGTTTTACACGCATTTACTTCGTTTAACCGATTCAGGCCACTTCGTGTAGAAAATAGTTCAAATGGAATAGAAGATGCTCAGAATAGGCCAAAGTCAAATGAGTTAAGCTGCCCCATTACTCAAGTATTCATGTTAACGAAACCCCTAAGAAGAAACCGTATCCAAGGAACTCGCTCCTACCAGGGTGTAAACTCGGGAGCACGTGAATATGGCATGGACATATGCAGGTGGGATAATACCACACCATAAAAGTGGTATTATCTTATTGTTCATCTTTACGGAATCACAGCTACGCTGATGCACTTTACTACGGTAATCATATGAATGAAATAAATACTTCTCCTCTAGAGATTCAAGCATTGTACTTATTAATGTTTTAAAAACTCACAATAATATAAATATTTAATTTATATTTACATTTACTTATTTACTCATATTTATATTTACTTTCATACATCTTTATTATTGGAAGAGTAGTCAAAATGTCCAATTTGGAGTATAGGAATGTTGCGTTACAATGGTTTGATCAAAAAGTACCTTTACCACTGCAAAAACTTTTATTCTGCAATTCAGTCGTCTAATAGCCAAAACATCAGCATTTTAATATACAGAAGAAATGAACGCGATTGCAGTTTATTCTAACAGTTACCCGAAATTTTCATTTTACTACTTTTATATCTTTTAAAGTTGCGCAGATCTTCACTATTTCCCGTGTGATGGTCACAACATACATTTAGGATTGTTTTTGTATCTGACATGTTGATGAAAATGTTTATCTGACTGAAACACCATTTATGTAAACATTAACAAATCCGTGTAATTTTTAAAAATTATAAAATAAGATGGAAAACCGATGACACCATAGACATTATAATTTCTTCTTTCGACATATTAAAAATTTAAAAAAAAAAAAAAAAAACTGTTCACCGTTAATTTTCCTTCAAGAATGTTTTAAAGTATAAATGCTTTGTGTAATCTATATAGTCTCTCTTTTTAAAACACGCTCGTTTCAGGAAGGTCATTTCTACGTTTAAAATCATTGTCTATTCAAAATTAAATGTTAACAGAATAATTGCTTTAGTTTTATTATTCGTGTAACATAAGATAAAACAAATTTCACTAAAAATACCGTAGACATGACAATAAGTGTTTAGTTTAGGTCTTTGTAAGGAGGAAACGCTAGCCATTTGATGAGTATACAATCTGATGACCAATTTATTCTGCTATAAGAAAATGTAGCTACGAATCGTTTAGTAATGCGATTTGTGCATTAAGTTACCCTATAACGTTTGACGTTCTTGAAGAGCATCTATAAAAGATATTTTATTAAATATGTAATAAACACCCATTGCGTTATCACGCACTCAAGCCTAAGAGAAAATAACGATCATAAAAAAGAATAAGATACTAAAAGCAAAAAGGTGAGCGGTATAAAGTTAAAAGTTAGGGAAACTGCATGGCTATTAAAGTTAAAAGCACCCCTGGTGAGAGTTGATGGAAGCTGTCATTGCTATATTTTCCGGCTGGTGTTGCTCAAGTGTTTAGTTACCAAGCTAAGCGCTACTTAGCGAGTTGCGATGATAGCGCCGATAAAAATAGATCCTATAAATGCTTGTGCGAGAAACAATCGGGCACACCTGCTCGGTCTCTGACGTCACGTAGAGCACCTCCCCCAACCCCGGCCCCTGGAAAGAGTTTATTTTAGTGCCGTCAGTTCATCATAACCGCTTTATGACACGTTGTGAAGCTTCTTCCGCCGACGCTCGCCGCTCTTCTTCTGTCAACCGCTGTCACCTGGGAAATGGATTTACTGTTGGATATTAGTTAATGTCGCTCGGCGCTTTCTGAAAAGCGCTGCTGACTTTTTGTTCCATGAAATGTATTAATTCTTGCGAACAGAGAAACCTAATATGTTTGCATTGTATTTATTTCTTCGTGTGTAGCTCATGAATGAGCTAACCTTACACAACTTATCATTACTCTCATCGAAAATGGTCCCAAAAAACAAGTCACTAGTTGAATATCTTATCTTTATCAACACACTAAGTTAATTGTATTATATGTTAAAGAAATGTGCATTTTATTTTGGCCAGATGTATAGGAGAAACACTGGTAATAGTAAAGAACGACACTGTTATGATGTAATTATTAAGTTACCACTGCTTATATTTCAATTAGTCATATAAAAATAATGGTTACTTTTACAACAAATAGTATTTGAAATTTATTACGAAGTATCCGTTTTCTTACCTATCTAACATACCTATACTTGTCCTGAGAAGTAGGTGATTCCTAGTACAATAATCAATTGTGTATCCGATCTGCTGGTTTTAGAATTACCTATGCCGTAGGTAAGGTTTCATACATGGTAAAAAAATATCTGCGAAACAAGACAATTTTTCTCTCTTCCAAAACTAGATTCATGTCGCAGTATTCAGCGGTACAGTAAATCATAACTCCTCTGTCTTCAAGAACTGCTTTGTACATTTTCCGGTTGTTTATAATTATGGTATATTGTAACTTCATCTTCTTTAGATTGGTTATAATACGTCATTAGTCGTCCACCTAGCTCTCATTGGTACTATGGAGCACGTAGAAGTTTCAATTAGAAGTTGCATACAGAACTTCGAAGGGAGTGGGCCCCAATTCAGTTGCCACGTATTATTTTGACAAGTGCATTAGTGTTAGAAATACACTTTTAAGGTCACTGGGAGGTCGATAGGTTTCAAGAAATACATTTTTTGTTTTTAATGTTAAAAAACTATATAATTCTTCAGCTTTAAAATGATATTTATAACATAGGTTGTCAGCTAGTATTAAAGTCCTTTAATTCGTCAATTTAAACATGGCGGCGTAATGATACGCCCACTTCCTGAGAATGGTGCTTAATCTTTGATCGTGATTTCCCGAAGCCTTGATTTTTCATACTTTAGGTGCAGGTTTCTCAAAAAATATAAAATATATTGACACAAAATTTGTAGTGGTTATTTGTCAATGTTCCTTGAACACATTCGGCTAAAATTTATATTCATGTGATTTATAAAATGGATGAAAATTAATATTCAGTCCTTGAAAATATTATCTTTTTTTTTTACTCAAAACTGATTTATTTTTCATGTGCATAGTATAAACTATATGTGATTTTTATTTAACAGATATTATAAAACTGTATCTTAGGTTATTTAGGATAAAACTTGCTGCATGTAGCTTTAAATTCCTACAAGTAAAGTGCACCTGAAATATAGGGTGCAATATTTTTTTCAGTACACACGGTGTGATTTATGTCCCTTTTGCATGGACCTATGTGAACGTAATTTAAATATTATAAAGTAGTTAAATGCACACATCTTTATACAGTAATCATACCGAATTTCAATTTCTGATAATGTTTAGTTTTCTATATATTCAAATTTTAATATTGGTAAAAATTAGCCTTGTCTGGGTAAAAATAACCTCCCAGTGCCCTTAATTCTAAAATAAGACCTGAAGCTTTCCTGGCGACGAATATGCTCAATTTCTTCGTTTAATGCAACCTGAGAAGTCTGGGTTGGCAGAGTATTGTTTTAATAACGACCATAGAACCAATTTTCGGTAGACGACCATTTTGGCAATATGCAGTAGTTACTGGGAGTGGGGAATTACGGAGGCTTTGGCTATTTCCTCTGAAAGGAGCACGCTTAACCTTGATGCTGGATTTCAGTTCATCTCCTCTTGGAAACTGGCCTTCAAAATTGAAATCCGTCGATTTAAGAAGCAAAGATCAATACAGCTTGATAATCAAGTTAAGTAGTTACGCTTCTTTGACCCAATTAGTTTTCCATACTCACGCCATCTCCTGACCTGGCATTTTATTTGCTGAAAACAGTCTTTTGTTCAGTAATACGAATTTTGATAGTGTTTTGTCTTTGTTTATATTGGTGTTATAACCAGTGTATCATTTGTGGTTATAACATTTAATAAATATCCTGATGATGGGAGAGATGCACACTTCCGTAACGTCGATTTCTAATCGTCTTTTCAGCTGGCTTGCTGCCCGAGAAGAAATTGAGCACTTTTATTTCTAATTTATACTTCGTGACGAACAAAACTACATGGTTGTGAAAGTTTGTGTGTAACGAAGTGAGGTATAATTGGTAATTAGGACATATAATTTTGTTAAAATGGCTTTTCCCATGGCTTTTGTTGTCAGTTTTACGATACCAAAATTTATTTCTCTGAATCTCACACAGAGCATAATCATTTGAAGATTTGCTAGTATTTTAGAGATAAGTTTTAACGTGTAGGTATGCATTTAATTTCACTTTAATCATTTTTTCACTCAACTAACACTTTAATATTTATTAAAAGTTTAAAATAAAAAGAAACATATATATGTAACACTGTTGAAATGTAAAAAAAAAAAAATAATAATTCTTCTATAATTCTATTATTGTTTTAATTCAAAATACCTCTCTCACAGTAAGTTGGCCTCGAAGATCCAGAATACCCAATATGAGTAAAAATGGAATAATCAGACAATAAAGAATTTTGTTTAGTTTCCTAATTTAACGTATTAGGAAAATAATTTCATATATTACTTCACTAGTTTACAATCTGTTATATTAATTCCCAGTGTTTCAAAAATAAAAGCTAGATGATCTGTTGGGAAGAAAGGAGCAAGAGTTGATCTCCAGTAAATGCAGCAACAATTTCATTTATAGTATCAAGGGTTGACGTCGATATTAGATTAAATATTTGTTTCGAATTGTAAAGTAAAAATATTACCTGTTGTTTTAAATATGTACACTTCGGTGTGATGATGATAATGATGATGATGGTGATTAGTGGTGGTGATGATAATCATTATTATTATTATTATTATTATTATTATTATTATTATTATTATTATTATTATTATTATTATTATTATTATTATTATTATTATTATTATTATTATTATTATTATTATTATTATTATTATTATTATTATTATTATTATTATTATTATTATTATTATTATTATTATTATTATTATTATTATTATTATTATTATTATTATTATTATTATTATTATTATTATTATTATTATTATTATTATTATTGTTATTGTTATTGTTATTGTTATTGTTATTGTTATTGTTATTGTTATTGTTATTGTTATTGTTATTGTTATTGTTATTGTTATTGTTATTGTTATTGTTATTGTTATTGTTATTGTTATTGTTATTGTTATTATTATTATTATTATTATTATTATTATTATTATTATTATTATTATTATTATTATTATTATTATTATTATTATTATTATTAGTATTATAACTATTAGTATTATAACTATTAGTATTATAACTATTAGTATTATAACTATTAGTATTATAACTATTAGTATTATTAACACATATGTACACATGTATTAGTTATGAATTATACAGTTCATATTTTATTTTATTTTATTAGTATTCTTTCAGTAACGACATAGCTACAATTTAAAAGATTTGGTTGATGCCACTAGAGTTATTAACAGATGGTAGCATAATGTTGAAGTGGAAGAACACTCCTGGAAGTACATACACCACGAGACTTAAGCGCCGAGGGTTCCTGAGGTATGTGTCAGTAATAGAGGTAATGCATGGTGAGACAGGGCTCAATAAGCAGAAGCGCATGCGTCTTGGGGATAATTGCCCCCACGCTCCTGATTTGTAGTTGGAGACGAGCGGCCCTTCTGATGGGGATAGCCTTTCTTACTGACTTCCTTCTTCTGCCACGGTTTCCTTCCTCAACTAGGGCTGCACACTTCTTTCGTTTATTCACATCACATTTCCTTTCAACTTCAATTTACCTTTATATTTTCACTTCGGGCTCTTCACTGATGTGTACATTATCTATTCCATTATCTCTATTTAAACATTAGGATATCAACATTTTGAAATGATAGAGGTGCATTAGCTAATGAAGGGTACACCTAGTAACTCGACCCGTATTGGATCTTTGGTCCGTGCATTCCTAGGAGGAATGGATCGGAAGAAGGAGCTGCATGGAAATGAACGGATGACGTAAGCGACAGAGACGCGCATGGTTCCGTAACAGTTGCTGGCTTTACCCGAATGGAAGGTGCTCAGTGACAACACGCCCAAACCGCGGGAGGTCCCCTTCAGCCACAATCGGGGCAAACCATTTAATATATATATATATATATAAAATATATAATATATATATATATAAAATATATATAATATATATAAAATAATATATAAAATATATAATATATATAAAATATATATATTTCATAGTATTAGATTTTTATTTTCCGCCCGCGGGATAGTGACTCTGAGGTCCTCTTCAGCAAGAACTGAGGGCAACCTATAAATTTGTTTGGTCTTAATAAGATGCAGTAAATTAAGGCTGCTTCAAGAGGAATGTCTGTATATTATATGTACAGATATAATAACTTGGCGTAGGTGCTGCAACCAAAGAATTTGAGTACAACATTACATGACCTAAAAGTTCGTCTTAAGGGAGGAGTTGGTTATAAAATTGTATGAACCTAAGGTGAACTGAATGATTCCTGTATTGAATTGTGGTCTAACCTAAATACTCTAGTCGATAATACTATTGCAGAAAATGTTACTCGTATAAACGTTAGTGTCGCTTATTAAAATCTCAATTTCTGGTTTTAAGATTTTGCTGAAATAACCATTTCAACATGTATTACAATGCTGAAGCCTGAAGCCAGAAAAGGAATTTTATGTAAGAAAGTATATGACGAGTAAGAGAGAGAGAGAGAGAGAGAGAGAGAGAGAGAGAGAGAGAGAGAGAGAGAGAGAGAAGGAGAGAGAGAGAAAGCAAGCACTTACAGTTAAGATCAACTGACTCAATTATTGGGGAACTAATCTTAATTATCACATGTAGAATAGTCTATATGACATATTAATTATATTTCCCTCAGAAGGGTGGTCGAATGAGACAGTTCTGGCCTTATTTCTTTCATTTGATACATTCAGCAACTTCGTATGTCTTTTCCGTATTTGGTGTTAAAGTACTTTTGTTTCGTTACATTAGCTGTTTAATTCTTCTAGTTTACATCTTTGCTTACTTTGCTTGAGCATTAAGGGGAAATATACTGCATCCAAATTTAAATATTGAATGGGAGCAGCAATAAGAATATACGTTTTAATGCCTTTGAGCTTAAACAAAGCAAATGTTGAAACTTAATTACTATGAACAGCAAAACTAACAAAAATGTGTCGGCTCAATCATGAAATTTAATGTTGAATTAAATTTGGTTTGTAAGCAATATACTGTTAAACTTATGTCTAAAAGTGGTGAAAAGTTTAGTCTTGAATTTTTGTTATATTCTGTTTATACTGTCTTTCAGTGTAATATTTTTATTTCAATGATTTTAAGTTTACGAAGTAATTTGGACATTTAAATGTTTCCGTATGTAATTTAGCTTTATTCTCCTGTCTTCTAGTTATTAAAATTGAATCACGATTCGTAAATCTCAAGGCTAGAGTGAATCTTCTTTGTATTTTACACTCCATTTAATGTTTATGATATTCAATATTTAGTCATCTATGCATTGACATAATAGTTGAATGAGAGAAGAATTTTGAAAAAGTACAGTTTAAGAAAAACTATTATTGGAAAAATTATGTCCTAAAATGTTAACTTCAAGAGATCCTAAATTTGAGATTTTAATGTGCATACCAATCATCGCAAAAATTGAAGCTAATGGGCCAGAATTCGGCAATTCGGTATTTTCACTGATGGATTTTCACAAGAAATTTCAGGCAGATGTATGGGGAGTCATCCTACTAATTACATTGACATTTCCTGTTCTATGTAATGAAAAATAGATTATCACTTGACTGCCTTCTAAACGAAATTGTATCAGCCACAGCCTTCGAAGTATAACATACAGGTGAAAATTTTATCTGTCAAACGTTGACTATTAAGATTGCATGGTTAGAAAATCTAGTTTTAGGTTAATAATATCTAGAATAGTTACGAAGTTAAATGATAGAGTAGATTGTACGTAAATAATGTTCTATATTGTCTTTGTACTTTACGCTCTTGTTTGTTCTGTGCTTCTGTTTTAATCGGATTATTTCCACCTTTTCCTTCCTCTGTTTGTTTAACATTACCCTTTCATTTGTTCACATTTTCTTCAGTATCCAATCAATTTCTGTTTTGTCTGGCACTTATTAATTATTGCTTGATTTATAGCTCGGCGAAGTTACGGAGTCTCCAGAAAGAGTGTCACTAATTTAATAATAAAATGTATGCCTTTTTAAATTTTGCAAGCAATTTTATAACTAACAACTATTAATTTTTTTCAACGTTTAAATTAAACAATAGTATTATGCAAATATATCATGTTATCACACAGTCACAAGATTTAGCTCAAGTTGGGCGTTAAGGCGATTGGAGATGGAAGTCCTCCAAGTGGCCGCAGTGTGCACCCCTGAACTGTAGATCGTGTTTAAAGTTATCGCAGATGAAGACCGAGCTCCCACCGTGCCATGGCGCTATCAGTATAATGAGGAGCGAGAGGGAAGAAGAGGGTATTCATTTCCTGTAGGTTGGTACAACCTTCATTGTCTTGGCTTAGCAGATCTTCACCCTCTTTACTTCTTGTAGAAGTCTTCCCCGCTTGACTGGCATAATGATCCGCGTGTTAAGCGACAGACAGACCTCTGCAGTCGTCAAGTGGAATGGAATTTCACACGACTGCCATGTGTTTTCCTGAATGTTCTAAATGTGTAGCCCACTTTTGTATATGTAAACGAAGGACTCAACTTGAAAACAACCAAAATATTGAGGACGTTCTGTTAACGTCAAGGCTATGGACTTGAACGCATCAAATCGCCTAAACCGCGGAGGCCTTACAAGGGCTCGTTGTAAGCAAACCATCATTATGGCTACCATGAGTGACAAAAGGTTTCTCTCTAATTAGAAGAGAAAAGTACGAGTTTACCATTGGTAAAAAACTCGTATTAGATGCAGATTATTTTATTTGTGAAGCAATTCCAGCTACGTAGCGTAATTCAGGGCATACTTTTAGATGGAAATGATTTCAGATTAAGAATTGCCTAGTTATAACATGGAGTAATAGCATCCAAATCTTTCCTTCGCATACAGTATGTTACGACGAATAAAACTGAGGGAGGTGTTACCGTGAGATTCGCATTTCGGTGGTGACCCTTGTTCGAATCCCACTCTGATCTTGGGATCCCTTGTATGAAGGGCGACTGCTGGAATGACATGTCTTCCACTACACTCTCCTCTCTCCAGTTTCCTTGCATTCCGTCTCACTCTTTCATGTACAGTACGACTCTGGGGCTCTAAGTTGGTCGATGGGTGGCAGATAGCATTGAGGCTTGCGATCAGGAAATTCTCGGCTCCTCTAAAGTGTGGTCGTTTGAGCCTCAACTGCTAGCTTGAGCTTTCTCCGGTTTCGCTGCGTTGGAGGGGCTAGGAAGCGTGAGGGCTTTGACCACCCTCTGGTGGTATGGTTAAAGTTTATCAATTTATTCCATAATAACGTAAGTTTACTTAATCAAAATTGTAGCATCAGAACAATGTTATTAATACCAGAGTAATAAAACTAACATAAGATAAGGGTAAATCAGCAGGTGGGAGATGGTAACTTTTATCCCTACCTTGTCCTTTAGGGTACACCAGGCAGGGAGGTGAGGGTGGCCGGTAGAATAGAGGGCAGGATCCCCTTCAAATCCAGATTGGAGTTTTCCGGCAACTCTGCTCTCCTGCACTGTGAGACTCGAAACCGTGAAGCATCCTTTTCGTTTCATATCGGGCCCAGAAACCTGTCGAGACGTTGCAACCCATAATGAACCAAGCAGGAATGAAATTAGAAATGAAGTGAAATGAAGGGAAACCCGTTGGATGTAAGAAACCTGCTTTGCATTCGCCGAACGACTCGGAAAATCCAAGGAAAAACCCATGGCTTTAGAAAGCCAATTAACATAATATTGGTGTGAATGGTCATTTATATTTAAGTTAAGTATTTTAATATGGCTGGAAGTACAGTACTAGTAGTTAGTTCACTAGTTTTGAGAACATAAATATCTTAATAGGTAAAACCCACTGTGAGCCCTCTCCCTGTCAAACTCGAATAAACCAACGTAACCAACATAATAAACCTGATGAAGTCAAGTGAAAATGTTGTCTCTTACTAGAGAAACTTTCATACCCTGCTAACCTTTCTTGTCATCCAGCGCAGCTGCTATTTAGCTGTAGATTTGCCAAAGCCTTTTGGAAATAATGCAGTAAAATCATAATTCATAAAAAAGCTGACGGAAATGGAATTTATATCTTTCACGAGGCAGCTAAACTTAAATTAGGGAGGAAGCAAGTGCAATAGTATAACCTCAAAGTGTGAAATTTACCAGGAATGGAGAATTTCCCACTCGGTGACGGAACCTATCGACGCACTCCACTTTGCTACCCTTCTATAGGTGTTGAAGGGTGTGGGGAAAATGTGAAGATAGTGGGAAGGGGCGAATGATTTAATGACTTCGCTCGTACATTCAGAGAAAATCTCTCTCTGCAAACTCAACTGTGTATAGGGAGAAAAGGAAATACTTGAAGAAAAGCGCCATCTAGCCTCCCCTTCCCTAGCATTGTTCGATACGGGGAACCTGATTCAAGTTTGATGACGATTACGTTTAACATAAATTAACATAAGGCTCTCCGCTCAGGGTACAGGGTTATAATGAACATCGTGCGAAAGGGAAACTTATTTGCTAAATGTTGGCTGCGAGCTATCGGCTCGCTTAATGCTGACGCAGCCTTATCAACTTGACCAAACACATTAAAATATCGTAATTTATTACGCTTAACTGGAAAACATTTCTCCTGGAAAACACACTTCAGTGACAGTGGCATATTTTATCTCGTTAGAACAAGGGCCCTCAAAAGCAAAGGGTATTTCCTGACTTATGTGAGCAAGAGGAACAATAGTAAATCATTTGTGTAATAAACACAGAGACAAAATTTCTTCTAAAGGCCACGATGATATTATTTTAACAACTGTCCGAAGTGATTTATACTCATAAGGTACAAATAACCTTTGAGATAGATGTGCACATACCCAAAGTTTAAAATGTACACTTAACGAAATCATTTTCGTGCCACGTAGATATAACACTTCCGTTTTTGTTATGTCCTTACATTGGCTCTGTCTTAATAGGTGATCCTATTTCTTGTCTTCAGTCTGTTTTGGGATGTATCACGTGTCCCACTATGTTTCCCTTTCCAGTTTCTTTAAGACGTTGTATCCATTGTTCTTTATTTTTATATCTAGAAGTAAAGGTCTTCATTAATGTAAATATTGTTGGCTGCCTTACATATGCTATGCAGATATATTGGGCTAGGAGATTGCAAAGGCGTATTTAAAAATGCGGACACTTCTTTATCACGTATGTACAACAAGTTGGTTACATGTTTAAATTTATCACAAATATTGATGATGGAGAGAATAAGATAGGGCATACTAAAAACGTAAGGTGCGTTGTTTAATAGGTGGCACGATTGATTTTTCATGAGGATAGCGTGCAACTAAGTTGCTGCAGCATTGTCATACTAAGTGAAAAACTTGGGTGATGTGTAATGTTCAGGATTTACAGCCTGCCGTAGACATCTATTATGTTGTATGCGTTTGGAGTTACGGAAATACTCGAGGATCCCTTTCACTTGAACTTCAGCAAACTTCTTCCTTAGGGATGTGTGATTCATTTTATAACAGTCTTGAAGCTGTTACGTGTTTTCCAGTGTAGACATAAGCTGTAGACGTATGCAAATTGAAATTGATTTATTTTTTGGAAGAAGAAAATACGCTCTTGATATACATTAAAGCACACCAAGTAAGGAAGGTGTGTATTCCACCTAAAAATACTCATACTGATATTTCGCAGGAATGTTTTATGAGTCCTTAAATAAAAAATGTTCAGAAACTATGTGTGTGTGTGTGTGTGTCAAGGTATTTTTAATACGAAAATTTACTAAATAGCAAACTTAAGTTTTTCAATGTCTTCCAAAGATGCGGCACAACAGTTTTCAAGAAAATTCAATTGAAATGCATATTTAACTCAAGCTTTTGAAGAATACCAGGATGGTTGAAAAAAGGGCTTCCAATTTTAATGAAAAGACATTCATTGTTATTTTTATAAAAATGTTGTAATGACTTTGATTAAAATATATGTTACGATGCAATTACTTTTGTACAAGTAGATTCGAATACTTTGCATGTTATGTATCTAATTGAAACAGGAAACTTCTTTCAAGAATGGGCCAAGAGGGAACATCAGGAGATACTAGAACCGAATTATTCTGGCCAATCTTTTGATAAACTTTCAAAAAGCCATCATGAATATATTTACTAGGAAGTTCTAGAACTAAACAGAGGAATTTTTAGGGAAATGCATTGACTTGTTAGTGGATAGTCACTTCGGAGAATAACTACAGCCTTTATGCAATTTCAAGGAAATCCTTTCTGCAGGTAGACATGTGAAAGGAAAAGAGAAACTGCAAAGTGCCCCCCTTGATAGCGTAGATGGTACCGTGTCTGCCTCACGTTCAATAGGTCCCGAGTTCGAATCTCGGTCAGCGTGAGTTACCTGGATAACGTTTTGCCGGGGTTTTCCCTTATCCTTTTTTTTTTTTTTTTTTTTTTTTTAAACTACTAAGGTTAGGAGGTGAAAGTTAGGAAGGTAGTTTGAGTGGCTTTGTGGGATCCCGCTAAAAGCACTCCCGTTAGTAGAGGTGAAATGTAGGAGCTGGCCGTCAATAACGGCGAGCGGGTAAAGAATGATGGCCAGGCGTCGAACATGACCAAAAGGCCCTGAACGAGGCGCGTGGAGAGTAAGGGTGAAAAAGTGTAAGGTATTCAGGGTAAGTCTTTATTGTAACATATATCTAGTATGGGAGGGCATCATATCCGGCAGTTGTTGCCGAGTGGGGGAGTGTTGTGGCGTCGTCATTTGTATGGTGGTGCGCGGTGGGGGTTCCAGTTGTCGAAGTGGGCCTTGAGCCTCCTGGTGGTTTCTGCATTGTAGTCGGCGATGATTTCTTCTGGGGATTTCAGATCATTCATTCGTGTGCTGAGGCTGTTGTATACTTCCCTAAGTGTGGAGTGGAGCTGGTCTAGTCTATCGAGGAGAGTGGAAGAGTCCGTTGGCTGGCAGGGACGCGCGTCGGTGAGGTGAGCCTCCACACGTTGCATCTTACGTTGGAGTGAGGCAAGAGTGTCCTTATGTTCCTTGGCTAGCTGTTCGGAGTGTTGAAGTTGGGAGCTGATGGTTTCTGCAGTCTGTTGTAGGATGGTCATTGAAGTGGTGAGACTGCCCAGCGGAGTAAGTCCGTCGGTTATTAGTCGTTGTGTAGTTGACAGTGTGTCGAGGACGTCGATGAGGGTGGCGTGGTTGTCGTTTTGTTGTTGGGCAGCGGCGGTGACGGATTCCTCCAGGTTGCCCAAGCACTGGTTGAGATTAAGGACCTCTGAATGAAGGTCCTGAACCTCCTCCGCTGGAGTCCGGCGGTTGGCGGCGGTGACTGTTGTGAGGAGCTCTTCTAGGTACTGGAGTCTGCTGTTGACTTGCTGCAGGTCCTCGCGGAGGCAACCAAGTGCTTGCTGCCATGCCGCAGGTTCGCTGGTGGCGTTGCTCCGGGGTGTTGGCCTCACTGAGTTTGCGCGAGGGTACGCAGGGCACTGCATCTGCCCTGTGAAGTGGCCGAAGCCATCGCAGGTAGCGCAGTACCGGCGGCGTCGGCGGAGATCGTGGGCCCTGCACGCTGAAGTTGGAGCGTGAAAGCCACAGTCCCTTATCCTGAAAGACGAGTGTCGGGTAACTCTAAGCCTCATGGATCCCGGACACATTTGAGCATCATTTCACCCATTTCATTTATCGTCCGATATGACTTAACGTTGGAGGACGTAAAATAAATTAAAAAAACTGCAAAGCACATTTGCATGTGAGATACTAGAGATGAAAATTTACTTTTAGTCACATAATATTCAAGATCATATCCCAAGAAATAGTTCTGGAACTAGCAAAAGCCGTAGAAATAACTCTTATGGTGGGAGGAAATACATCAAAAGCCTTAGTGGTGTCCATGCGCGAGTAGTGAAGTCGCATATTCCTCTTACATGCTGCAGAATCTTTTGAAACATACGGTAACCCTTCCGCGGACTTTTTCTACCGCGCGAAAGAACGATCGTGACCGGTATAATTATGCAGTCAAGAGGCGTAATAAAACCTTTAGGTTATAGTAAGTGATGAAAATATTGATTTCTGCTTTCAAGGAGGCTTTTCGTAAAAGCTTTCTCAATCACTGACCTAAGCTCTACAGCAGGAATCCTTAGTTTCTGTGGTGAATGGGACTAAAAGGAAACACCTTCAAACATCATAAAAAATATTTAGATCGGGGAAAGAGGTGACAACAAATGAGTACTTATAATTCTCTTGTGCAGTGCAGTCATATGTTTTATTGCAGAATATTGTTGGAACGAACCCTTTTGTCAGTGATCAAAAATGGCTCTATAATGCGCTTCGGATATCGGCGTGCATCAATTGTTTCTTTAAAGAAAACGTATTCTTTTCCTCTTATAGCTTTTATTGCATATATCACCTCCAATATAAGGGTTATTGTGAGGTGTTTTAGAAACAGTAAATGTTGTATGCGTATTCATTTAAGGAAAACCAAGATTCATCTAACAGCAAAAAATAAAGAATTAATCTACTTTCTACGGAGTGGAAAAAGTGAACTGCAGCAATTCTACTTGCTTATTTTGTTTCTACGGTTGCGCTCTGCTACTATAGTTTGTTTTAACAGACATGTAGTGGCATTTCTCACAGGTAGACCGCGCCGTTGCTGAGTGTTAGCTCGACTCGTACCAAGGCGGCCCGCGTACAATCCCAGGCGACCGCAGAGTGAGATTTGTAGTGGCGGGTTTTCTCCGGGACTTCTAGTTTCCCCTTCCATCTCATTTCACTGGTGCAACCTTCATCTAATGTATCATCACCGCCTGCAGTGCCACATGTAGTAAAACACTACACATTTCTCACATTTTTGAACTTATTTTATTAGCCATTTTTCGATGTGGATGTTCTAAAGTAACACCGAATTCATCCAGCCTAGTTTATGTTAGGGCAAGGCTACACTGAAAATTCCAACTTCTGTAATAATAAACATATCGTGAAAATTTAGCCACATAATTATACTAAGCTTTTTAAGTTGAATTTTTATTTTTGGCTAGTACAGAGACGTTTTAGAAGACCCACACTCTTATTTTTTGGATATTCATGTAGCATTTGTTCTAAAATATTTTCCGTGTGTTAGGTCTCAAAATTTTGAATATATTAACTTCTTTATTCCTTAACACCATATAATTTTCAAAACATGAGCATTAACAAAAAGGGGAATGTGAAGTTTCTTATTTACATATTATGGACCTATCCTGTAAATTTTACCAAGTTAAGTGAAAAAAATTTGACGCGTGAGGCGTTTTGTATACTGAAAAGTGTTAGAAAATAGGCCTCAGATAATTTTAAAGTAATGATTGTTACTTTTAAGGGTTTTAATTGCTTCTTGTCTCCATAAATTGTCATGTGATGGCTTAAAATGGTGCAAATGATATGAATAGAATGTCATTTATTACTATATATCCTAAGCTATGAAAAATGCCAAAATAGAACATTCCATGATTTTCAACATTTTCGGCAAATTTTCAGTGTAGCCTTGCCATAAAACTGATCTTTTCTTAGAATATAATTTGTCCAACACTGAACATGGACTCCGATACTTAATATATATTTAAGTTTGTTCTTTGAGGGACAAAGTGTATAAATTGTAACATCGTACATTATAGGATATGTAGTGCTAACATCATAAAATAAAATGCAAGCATTCCTGCTGATGAGTATAGGCAATTGAGCATAAATCTTTTAAAGAAATATGCTGGTTACTTGAGAGCAAAATGTCAATATTTCCATTATCTTCTGTAGGCTAACAATGTAAGTGCACCTTTGATAGTACAATTATTCCGGCAAAATTCGGGACCTCTCGTGCGGTAGTGAGAGCCATGAATGGGTTACAATTTGTTTTGAACATCTATACTACTGCTACCTAAAGTGCAGTTTTCACTTATAAAATAAAATCATCAAAATCGTTTCAAAAATTCAGGTTATTATTTTGAATTTTGTAGTACTTTAAGTAATATGCATCAGATATCACTCTGTGCTTTGGTGACAACATACAGAGTATATCTATTACTAAAGTCAAATTATTGCGGTTTGTTTTTCAAACTGGTACGTGTCGCTACAGGCTTGTAAATCATTGATTGCAAGGCTCGCCTCGGTAGCGTGGTGGTAGCGTGTCTGCCTCACGTTCAATAGGTCCCGAGTTCGAATCTCGGTCAGGGCGAGTTACCTGGATAAGGTTTTTCCGGGGTTTTCCCTTATCCTGGAAAACGAATGTCGGGTAACTCTAAGCTCCATGGACGCCGGACTCATTTGACCATCATTTCACCCATTTCATTCACAGTCCGATATGGCTTAACGTTGGAGGACGCAAATTAAAAAAAAAAAAAACGATTGCAAGGAAGGGACAAAGAGGTAAGGTGTGTCTGTAATTTTACATCCTGCAATGCTAAGTAATGTCGGACGGTGAATGAAATGGGTGAAATGATGCTAAAATGTGTTCAGGGTCCATGAAGCTTAGGGCTACCCGACATTCGTCTTTATCGATAAGGGAAAACCCTGGAAAAGCCTTATCCAGGTAACTCACCCTGACCGAGATTCGAACTCGGGACCTCTTGAACGTCAGCAGACACGCTACCGAGGGGGGCAAAGTAAGGTTCGGTACGAACAATTTATTCGACGCTTATAAGAGCAAATAATAACTGGCAAAAGTAAAAGTTTTAAGTTTATAAAAATCGTAGTGTGACTTTTGCGAAAGTTCAATGTTTAGTCCGTTAAACATATAATGACCTGAAGCAACTAATCGTAAAAATTGGCCAAATGAGAGCCAGTACCTTATAAGAGAAAGTACATGCCTTGTGCGTACGTGCGTGCATGTGGGTGGGTGTGTGTATGTGTGTGTTTTGGAGGGTGGGGCTGATTGTCTTTTATCATATGTTAACAATTCACCTATCTTAACACGTGTAAAGGTTGAAAACTGTTATGAGCTTTAACTTACAAGAACGCACAACATAACTGCCACAACATGAAGACAAGGTACATGACATTTTAAGAAGTAGTAAGAAAGAATCATGGATGATGTCGTAAACAAAACATATGTTAAAGACAACTGTATCAAATATCAAAGTGTTAGCTTGGTAGCAGTTGCTCACAGAAGATGCGGCTGTATACAGTGCTGAAATATCGAACGAACCATGCATGTTGCCAACCCATGCACGTGGTCTACCGCTATAATCCCTATCGACCATTAAGTATCCCGCGAGACCGCCAGAGTGAAGTGCTCTGATAATCTGACAAAACGCGTTACCTCCCCTTTTTTCCTACTAGCCGCCGCGCCTTTTTGGTTAGGCTACTCGCCAGCTCAAGTTATCTTCACGTCGGCAGTGTTCATAACTTAGAGTCTTAATGTCGGGTAGACAGTCATTTCTTTTCCTCTTAAACAAGATTAATTTTCCTTTGCGTTTCATCGCCAATCGCTTTGGTAACAATAACAGACGAAGTGGCGTCGGCAGAGGCATAAGCTACCTACGCTTTATCGCTTCATAACTTGTGTAAGTGATTACTTATGTCAAATCAATATCGATAGAGCGCGTTCTAAATTTCGAAGTATCAGCATAGAAGTCTCTAAAATTATGCGACTAGTATGGCGCTATTATTGCTCTTGCATTAACAGGCCGCCGTTTCTCCCCTAAATGCTGTTATCGATGCGAAATAGCATAAATATGTAACGAATAGATTTCGTTGCATAAAGGTTCCTGAAACGTTGCTCCGCCTATATGTGTGCTACATATTGAACCAAACCTCGAACACTGCAAGAATTCTTATACCTTATATATTCTTATACCTACGTCCGTAAGTGGGCGTGAAGCCGGCAGTCGGGTTGGTAGGCCTTGGCCCTCTAAGGGCTGTCGCGCCATGGGTTATTAATACGTTTTATCTTATTCAAGTGTTTGGTAAATTTGCAACTCTCTAACACTCATTAAATAGCTCAAGCAGTAAAAACATCGACATGAAAGGCTGAAAATCCGTGGTTGGAATTTTGGACGTGGCATTGAATTTTTTGACATGTTTCAGGTAAGCAATTTGCACTCGGCTGCTTTGCGTATTATGATGATGATGATGATGATTATTATTATTATTATTATTATTATTATTATTATTATTATTATTATTATTATTATTATTATTATTATTATTATTATTATTATTATTATTATTATTATTATTATTATTATTATTATTATTATTATTATTATTATTATTATTATTATTATTATTATTATTATTATTATTATTATTATTATTATTATTATTATTATTATTATTATTATTTTGTAATTTACGACCTCCAAAGTTTAGTTCAGGGTACTCCAAATGAGTCCAGGGTCCATAGAGGTTAAGAGTTACCCAACATTCGTCTTTCAGAATAAGAATAAGGGAAAACCCTGGAAAAGTCTTATCCAGGTAACTCACCCTGACCGAGATTCGAACTCGGGACCTCTTGAACGTGAGGCAGGCACACTACCACCACGCTACCGAGGCGGGCGATGAATGATTTCTTTAATAACTGCTATCAATGTGTGTTCAGGTTAATGTAAGCAAGTTTTTACGCATTCTGTGGCTTTTCAAAACGAATAGTTAATTACAAAGTTCCAGCTATTTTGAAATGAGGTGCTGTTTGATGTTTTTGGATGCACGGAAGTTAAAACCAATAAACTTACAATTCAACTAAACAGAGTGTGTGCCGATACAGCAATGAAAAAGAAATGTGAGAAAATAAGTGAAATGTTCAACAACAGATGAATTAAGGTGCATTATAAAACTCACCTGTACGCCGTCACTGACCATATATAATTTGCACATTTTATTGTTACATGATTCTTGTAAAACAAACCCCTAATCCTAGACAAGCTACAAATTTCTTTCTTAAACATTTGTGGTTCTTTGCTTGATAAAATCGTGTCTGAATAAGTGCCTTAATGGGCCAGCTGCGGTAGACTACACCACAGGAATTACATGCTTAATAGCGGAGTTGGAAAGGTAAGAGGAGTTTCAATTTTTTAAATGATATATATTTTAACCAAAATGGTATTTAATTTCATGATTATCCTTGTATTTTCAGTTACTTTGACAGCCAAGTCAGTTCTGCTAATAGACATGATGGTCTACCTTACTAACTCTAGATAATTATTATAGGTTTATCTTATTCATTTGGTGCTTTTCCAAAGAGCAGTTTCTTTAACAGCTCTTGTCAAGAGACAAATCTAAAACACGTCTTAAGGTTAACATAAGACATGCGTTCAAGAATATTGCAGTGTTGGACAACAGTGATTTTCAGCATCTTTTATGATCACAGTTGCCTCACATGGCCCATCCTACAAATTTCAATATCTTATTAATTAATTTGTTATTTATTAACAAGGTATATAGCTTGCGGTTCTGTTAAATCTGCCCTGTGCTTGCAGATTCATTACTGACTTTAAAAGAGCCCAAGGTCTTCATAACTTAGTCTTCTGATATTTATATTCAGAGATTAATTTTAGAAACAATTTGTTCTAAGCGAGATTTGCTTATGCGACCTATTGGGAGCAGACATAATACCTCTACATCGGTTGTCTGCTGGATTCACTTCTGTATTTCAGGTCAGCCTTATATATTATAAGTTAGCTTAATTTTTCAACAAAGGATTACGAATGCTTTATAAGTCACTTGTTGTTTAAAAGGACACCCAATATTACAATTAAGCTGGCGGCGATCTGGTGTTTTAGTTCCGCAATCATAAAGAGCGACATTAAATGTCAAAGCTTATAACAACACTTTTTAACTGTAGGGAGTACGCTCTGGTGGTTTTGTACCTGTTATAAATATTTCCCACTGTTTCACAAACAATGGTGACGTATTATCGATACGCATATGCCGTTTAGGCGAATACGTAACTGGCTGTCATTCGCTTTTGGCGAAACACAACACAGGTAGTACAATAACTGGTACATTTTTAAGGGAACATGAGATAATGCCATAAATATCTATATCAGGCCACCTATATAAAATACTCCGAATTATTTTTTCTATGTAAGAAAATTACATGCATTAACTTTTTCCTACCATTCCATAATATATTTTATTTTAAACACGTTTATTTTATTTTCATTTAATAAATATAGCACATCCGATAAAATGTTGCATTACACTTCCGCATTGTAATGTCTACATTGGGACTATGTTGTGTAAGAGGGTGCGGATTGTTTTTAACGCTAGTGCTTGTGTTATTTCAATTTATACTGACTTATTGTGTATGTTCAAGTACATGTGAATGGATATATTTTAAATAGTGATGCAATAATCATTGCACAAAACAGTGGAATAACTTCTAAATTCCATCATGGACAAAGGCATTGAATGAACGGACATCTTTATATTTTAGTCTGAAACTTGCAGGCGAGTTCATAGTTTGTTGCGGTTTCAGTTTTAAAAACAATCCCAGAAAGGTCACAGTTAAAACTAATTTTTATTACAAATACTCAAGTTTATAGCCATAGATCTGCTTTTAAAATGATTTGAGTTTGTGCTGTATTAAAAAGAGTTATTGGAAAGGTTTATTCAATGATTGATCAAAAATAAATCTACCGAAGTATTGCCCAGCCAAATCTGTAATGTGGTAATACATGTCGATTGAACTGAGATGTTTTTAAAAGAGTAATTTATGGCATTAAATGTAAAGTGTAGCAGTTGAGCTACAGATAATTAATAAGGTAGAGTAATGTTCTCATATTCAGTGGGGAATTGGAGCCTGGTCTGCCGCTTGACAAACTCACATTATACTAAATGTTTGGAACGAAACGCTATACAAGATTAACAAGGTTTCCGCTACTGTCCATTATGGTTGTTTTGCGCTTTTAATGGCTATAAAACAGTGAGTGTATCTATTTTCTCCCGGCCGCTCGCTTGCACTCAATTACGTGTATGTTAATTCACTGTTCATCCTATGCCTGACATGAATTGAAGAAGAAAAGATAGAATCAGGATGAAAAATTCAGTGCCGCGGCCATGATTTGTACCACGGATCTTCGATTTCCTGTGCTCTAAACAACTTAACCTCAATAGCAGCATGCTGGTACATGTTGATTTCCTCAATTGACTCGTATTTTTCCCTGTAAAGTACAAGATTCTCTTAAATTGAAGTTGAGATAACATACCCCAATGGCGACTAACGCTGTAAGCTACACTTTTTGTTCATAATATACCACTTATGCACCAGTCGATTACGTTCTTACTGTACTCGGCATTACATTTACTAGCTAGAATAGTTGGCATTTGCCTATGCATCTTTACGTTCTATTCCAATTTGGCAAGCCTCCTTCTTATAATGAATGATAAACAAGTGAAATATAAATTGTTTAATTTAATATTCTTCCGCAGTTAGAATATATGAGTTGAAAACAAAGTGGTAAACCTGGAACGTTTCCCTACAAATTTCAATTTTCTCAGTTTGGAGTACCTTCCTGTGTATGTATTTGCCAGTTATAAGTAAGAGATGAGAAAATATCTAAGGACAGGGATGGAGGCTTTAGAACTCTTAGATGTCCATACCTGATGATCTTGGCTACCCGTGTCTCCATAATTAATGCAGTAGTGGTTAACTATATATGAGCTCGGGATCTCTTACACTTAGGATAATATAAGTCCTTATTGGGATATGCAATGTCAAGATGAAATAAAAAGCTTCTTGTAGTTAACGGAAAAGAATAACTCAATTGGCGAATATCGTGTTGGAATATTCCCGTACTTGCTATATCGGCACGGAAAGTCAAAACATGAACTGTGGCATTAATATTTCAGTCTAATTCTACCTTTTCAGTTAACGGAAATATTGCAATGGAAGTTTAGAATCTTTTATCAAAAATATTCCTACCTGGATTAGGGGCCTTCTGTTTTAAGTATTGATAACTTTTTGCCGATTCTAATTATATCTGAGAAAGAATTAGCGTTTCATTTAGAACTGTTTTTAATTTGTGTATTGACGAAATAGGCAGAATTAGGTCAAAAAAGTTAATGAAAGGATTTATGTTTCAGGAGTTAATCTGAAAGCGTTATACGCAGGTGTTTAGATGCTAATGGCCACAAATGAAGATGGCCAACAGAAATGCTACATTGTTTAAATGAAATTGTTATTAACATGGAATGAAAATATCAGGAATTAACCCAGTTAGATCAAAAACAGTGTTAGAAAGAGTAATAATAGATCGCACATTCACACATGCCCGCCTCGGTAGCGTGGTGGTAGCGTGTCTGCCTCACGTTCAAGAGGTCCTGAGTTCGAATCTTGGTCAGGGTGAGTTACCTGGATAAGGTTTTCTTTCTTCAGGTTTTTCCCTTATCCTGAAAGAAGAATATCGGGTAACTCTAAGCTCTATGGATCCTGGGTCATTTGAGCATCATTTCACCAATTGCATTCGTCTTCTGATATGACAACTTTGGAGGATGTAAATTAAAAAAATGTAATATCTCGTACCAGGGAGAAGCTGATGTAATAGAGAGAATGAAAACTATAAAACAGGCACACTAAAAGAACATTAAAAATAAGTCCCCTAAGGACTCCATAGCAAAATTGTACAAATCAGTGGCAGTACCAACTTTGATATACGGCTCAGAAACATGGTCATTAACAAAAAGAAGCCCGCCTTGGCAGTGTAGATGGTATAGCATGACTACCTCACGTTCAAGAGTTCCGGAGTTCGAATCTTGCTCAGGGTGAGTTACCTGGATAAGGATTTTTGCGGGGATTTCCCTAATCCTGATAGACGAATGTCGGGTAACACTAAGCCCTATGGACCCCGGACGCATTGAGCATCATTTCACCCGTTTCATTCATCGTCCAATATGACTTAACGTTGGAGGACGTAAATGACACACACACAAAAAACAAGGGAATAAAAGCTTAATTTAGGATGTAGTACCAGGGAGAAACTGATGTAGTAGAGAAAATAAAAATACTATAAAACAGGCACATTAAAAAGAACATGAAATAAGTCCCTTAAGGACACAATTGCAAAATTGTTCAAATCAATGGCAGTACCAACTGTGATATACGGATCAGAAACATGGTCATGAACAAAAGGAAATACTACTAGAATACAGGCATCAAAGATGAAATTTATAAGAGCAATAGCTGGGTGCACTAAAAAGTCAAAAAACGGAGTCAAGATGTTAGGAAATAAATAAAAGTACATAGAAATAAATCATATTATTCTTAATAGAAATCAATGGGAAAAGAAGGCTCAAAGAATGAGTAATAACAGAATACCTAAAATGTCCATAAACTATGAACCAAGGAAAACAAGGAAGACCGAAGTAAAGGTGGGCAGATCAAATTTGGATTCGAAAGTCCAAAGCCGTGAAGTAGAAGAAGAAGAAGAAGAAGAAGAAGAAGAAGAAGAAGAAGAAGAAGAAGAAGAAGAAGAAGAAGAAGAAGAAGAAGAAGAAGAAGAAGAAGAAGAAGAAGAAGAAGAAGAAGAAGAAGAAGAAGAAGAAGAAGAAGAAGAAGAAGAAGAAGAAGAAGAAGAAGAAGAAGAAGAAGAAGAAGAAGAAGAAGAAGAAGAAGAAGAAGAAGAAGAAGAAGAAGAAGAAGAAGAAGAAGAAGAAGAAGAAGAAGAAGAAGAAGAAGAAGAAGAAGAAGAAGAAGAAGAAGACGAAGAAGAATAGAAAGATGCGGTAGCCAGGTATAACTCTAGGAAAATATATTCAGTAACACAGTTCCTCTGAATATAATAATTTTCAGGAATGATACATATGCTAAAGGATATAAGTAGTATAATTTTTGTACAAATTTGTGCGTATGTCACGCAAATAACTTTTTAAAATTACGTATTTAATCAATTTCTGCGTTATTTTTGTCTTTGAATATCATTGCTGAGAACCAGGAATTCCAGTCAATAAAACAGGTGACTCTGTACGGTTCTCCACATCGCTGTGATGCATTTAGTCCTCGAACCGATCAATACATTTTTATATCTTTATAAATTACCGCATGGAAAAGGAAAAGTTACAATCACCTATAACTTAGTTAGTCAACAGCACTTAGCTGAGTTCCTGTGAAGTAATGTACTATTTAAAACTGAGAATACATGTCCATTGAAATGTGAGTTCGATTACCCTATATCTACCACACTGTTACACTTGATTGGTGTTTCCAGAATGCATGAATATAACAGTCACGACAGTTCTCTACTTGGATTGCAAGGAGGTTAACTCTCTCGGGTTTGGAAGGAAACGTTGGGGAAATACCGCTGGCACTAGGAGGGTTGTGCTATGAGGAATGTCCAAGCTGTCAGACACTGTAATCAACTTCCTGGTGGGAATTACACCAGGATGGAAGCTGTAACCTCACGAGACAAAATATCCGGATCCAATTTTCTTCTTCTACTTTATTGAACTTCCGTTTGCTCAGATAACTATTCGGGACGCTTGCAGTTACCAGCAAGCCGTGGTTGTGCCGTTGCTCTAAGTTTGTGAAGAAGATTGGTAGTGAGTATTTTTAGTTTAGAGGGGAAAGTTTAATTCGCAAAAGACGGCATGTAATCTGAAAGGAAAAGCTTAGAAATTGTGTGAAAATAAATATATTATGGATGTACTTAATGAAGTAACTGACGAACACCGGGTCTGACTCACTTGCATTAGCTCTCTCAGTGGAAACCTAGCCCACGCGCTGACAGATGTTAACGGCTTTCGAAATTGTTGGCATGATGATAACTTTATTTGAAAGGGTTCCCTATGTCTACTTTTACTCAAGAGTCATATGCGAAATTTGAGCTTGAATTTACAAAGAAATTATTTTTTCTAAGATGTCCCCAAATTTTAGCTTAAGTAACTTTGAACAGACTAGGTGCGGGTTAAGAGAAGAACAAAGGGTTGAACAGAGTTAAACTAAACGCTCGTAAAGAAGCCCAAGAAAATCGCTTCTCCGCTACACGACAGGAACCCTCGTTAGCATTATCTAGACTTACTCTGTGCATTCTAGTACATACTATTCTTAAAACGCTTATTGTGCTATTTTATTTTATTTTAATCTAGATGAACGTTAATAGTAATTGTTTAATTATTTTCTTGTAGGTTCAATGCAAGTAGGAAATAACAAAATGCTTTAGCAGCATTCAAATATTTAAAGATCTGACCGTGATCTCATTGCATGCCCAAGATATGAATTCCAGAACGAATAATGATTTCCTATTTCAGAAAAAGGTATCGCAAAGCTCAAATACTTAAATAACAAGGTAATCTAGGAAACGCTTCGTTCCGCAAAGAGGTGTATTCTACATAAATTGGGTACACTAACGACAGTTACATTTTTTGTATAGTAAGATTCTTTTTATTTGTTGTTTACTACTAATCCAAAAAGGACCCGAAAACGAGGAGGACTTACGAGGGCTTATGAGAACTCTAGATAATTCAAGATAATCTTTCACGTAATTAATAAGAACACAATTCACTGCTGATCCTGCTTTGATTTAAAGCGCTGTTATATTCAAGTCATAGACATTCAAGTTATCATTGCGCACATACTCAAAACAAACGCAACTGATCCGTTGAAAATCGCATCACAATTGGAACTGTCACGGGCGTACTACAACTCGCACCGAACTGCACTCATCGCTGTCTCTTGGACCCCACTTGTCATTCGTCTTTTGAAAGACTGATTCAACTCAATTGGCTGACGGAAACGTTTACTACCGTTTGCTTCTTTATATAGGGCGCGAAATCGTGTGGGACTTTCTCGAAAGCAAACCTTCTGGTCACAATCTTAGGGTATTTTCTTGAGTCTCAGTACCATGCTTAGTGGCTGTTGTATTTCTTGGCGATTTTTCGACAAAAGTACCGGTCATTAGTACAGGTGAGACGCGAAGCACAGTTGGTAGCGCAGCTGCTTTTCCTCCCCAGGCGGCCCTCGTGATCCCCGTGGCCCCCGTGACAATATATTTACATATGGCATTTTAATCGAGATGGTTTTTGAAAATGTTTCTTGTAAAAAATGTAGTATGGTTGCGGAGTTATTTTCTTTAAAGTATTCGTGACATATCCTTGGAAAATGCTAAATTTAATACTAAGTTAAACGACTTTTCGTCTTTGAGCTAAGCTGTTCATAATAGGAGGGTTAAAAGCACACCACCTAAAATCCTTAGGTGGTCTATACCTCCTCTCCTGTAGTAAACATGCGTACAAATCTAAAGCTATTGCCCCAGAGAACAAGGTTATTGAATTGTGTATTATTATGAGAGATCGCACTATGTTAGGCAAACCACAAAGATGAGATTCCTGTAGCAAATTTAGATACATTTATAAGTGTCAATAACATTATAAGTAGACATACAAACTATCTGCACTTCACCGATTGGGTAACATGCCGATTCCGGCTAATTAAAGGTCTTTCCAGAAATATTTTTACTCTTGGCTTCTAATTTAAGGCGCCCGCCTCGGTAGCGTAGACGGTAGCATGTCTGCCTCAGTTCAAGAGGTCCCGAGTTCGAAACTCGTTCAGGGCGAGTTATCTGTATAAGGTTTTTCCGGGGTTTTCCCTTGTCCTGATAGAACTCTAAGCTCCATGGACCCCGGATTCATTTGAGCATCATTTCACCAATTTCATTCATCGTCGGATATGATTTAATGTTGGAGGACGTAAATGAAAAAAAAAAATCTAATTTCAGGTGGCTTTGGAAATGCTTTGTTATTCTCTCTTAAATTTTATGTTCAGCTCTTTCTCTAACGCGTCGTTCCATCTTTAACCCATTCTTGTACATCCTAAGGAATTTAATTCTTACCATTATTTGCGTAATTGTCGTTTACTATCTAAAATTTCAATTAGATATCTTTCCTAAATAAATTCGGCACATACTTTGAAGCTTACCAAAGCTGACCTAACTCTGCTAATTCTTTGCTTTATATACAATAATACCTGGGTTACTAAGACTTATTTTGTATGCAAGCTATTTTAAATCAATATACTATTACAAAATTAATAATAATGATATTGATAATGATAATGATAATAATAGTAATGATAATAGTAATGATAATAATAATAATAATAATAATAATAATAATAATAATAATAATAATAATAATAATAATAATAATAATTATTATTATTATTATTATTATTATTATTATTATTATTATTATTATTATTATTATTATTATTATTATTATTATTATTATTATTATTATTATTATTATTATTATTATTATTATTATTATTATTATTATTATTATTATTATTATTATTATTATTATTATTATTATTATTATTATTATTATTATTATTATTATTATTATTATTATTATTATTATTATTATTATTATTATTATTATTATTATTATTATTATTATTATTATTATTATTATTATTATTATTATTATTATTATTATTATTATTATTATTATTATTATTATTATTATTATTATTATTATTATTATTATTATTATTATTATTATTATTATTATTATTATTATTATTATTATTATTATTATTATTATTATTATTATTATTATTGTTATTATTATTATTATTATTATTATTATTATTATTATTGTTATTATTATTATTATTATTGTTATTATTATTATTATTATTGTTATTATTATTATTATTATTGTTATAATAATTATTATTATTGTTATAATAATTATTATTATTGTTATAATAATAATAATTATTATAATAATAATAATTATAATAATAATAGTAATAATGACGACGACAGTGACAATGTCGACGCCAATGAAGCAACATCGTCAAATATGTTTCTCTGCTAGTACTTTCACAGGCTTATTTCTATTAACTTATGATAGTGTTACCCTCCCCCGGGCTTTGATGTTAAGCAGTTGTTATAAGAGTAGTTTTATTGTGCATATGAACGATGGGAGTCAGTATGGTGAAAGAAGGAATCGAGTCATTTCATTCATTACTGTACATTTTTAAATTTTAAAATTTAAAATTTTACTTTTTTAACAAACAAAAAACAGTGTATGTCCGTTCTTTCCCATATGGCCACATGAAGCAAAATTATATATTGGGTGGGAATGTTATGAGGGGAGCAGAATAGTTCTAAATTTATATCTCCCCGCATTTGCCTGTTATAAAGAATGAGGAATGCGAATGAAAAAACTCAATTCAGTCATGGAGGGATTTGAGCTGAGGACTCCCGAGTGCAAGCTTCACACGTTATCGCAGAACATTGCTCGATATAGCAATGGTGCTCTATGCACCATTTTTTCTGCATCTAAATACAATGTTGTATGGGGCAGAATGCTTTCATTCCTCCGATTTAGAAGTCTGAATTTGATCGCAAAACATATTCGTCATTGAGGAACACATTGTTATTCATATGAAAATCATAAAATAGATACACTCTTTCGATAAACTGGAAACTAGATGTATTAAAATAATTCCAGAACTTCGGATGGAGGTATATGGCAATTATATCTCACTTGGTTGTCACTCACACTAGCGCTCTCATCATAAATTTAAGAACCGAGTTAAAATAGCAGATACTACTTTAGCCATAGAACACTCAAATTTATCAATCCTCTCTCCGACACCATCGCTACGCGAAAGGCCTATAGATTACTTCGAAAATAATGCAGTAGCGTTCATTTGGAATGCAACATTCGGATGGAAGCATATGAGTACACTTAGATCTGAAGCAACGTTTTTTCATCTCTATTTTTTATGGATGGTTCATTCTCTGGGATCCGATGACTACATTTTCTAACTGGACAGAAGTACATCAGTGGAGCTTGATAATATTTAATGCTATATTATCAAGGTTACGGGGGAATAAATAACTCAAGTTTATCTTGGTGCAATACTTCCGGTGTTAAACTCCGTCCTCACGCATAAGCTTAACGTTTCGCTCATCTGTTGTAGATTCCTTCAAACACTGTAAAATCACATTTTATTCACGTTTTTTTGTCTTCAGAAATTAAAATACCCTAACCCATTGTTTTGATATATTCCTGTATGTGTGTGGAAATAACAGCAAAGCTTTAAAATTTCATTTCCTTATAATCTAGTTTTCTTGGAGTTCTGTCACATGAAAAACTTCATTATTCTTTATTAAATTTCTTTAAAATTTGTGGTGCATATTTGTGAAAGCAGATCAAAATACATAAATAGTGTTCTCTTGAATTCAAGAAATTATAGTTTCAGACGTAGAGTCTTAATCATTTATTGTAACATTGCTTTTAATAATATTAAGTATTCAGTACTGAATTGGCAAACATCTACGATCTTCAACCAGTGTAACTAACTTTATCGGATATGGAACTAAATTTTCCGTTATAATTATGTTGAATGTTTTTATCCTGTTAAAATATTACTTTTTAAAAAAAAAAGAATCTGAAAATCTAGTTTGCTCCCCTATATACCGAACCGTCCTTAGTTCACATTATGATGTAAACAAAGCGGGAAAATGTATTTCTCCACAGGCGACTGTAATTGGAGGGAATAGTCGCGGCATTTTAACAACCACGTGTGTAGCATATGCGCTGACGAACTGGTTGCAGAAAATACAAATATTTTCAAAAATAACTATTTGAGTTTTTTGAAAAGTAGTATTGAGTACTACAGATTTCAAGTGTTTTATGGTAAAATGCTACACTAAATTTAATCTTATATTGTCAAGAAAAACTATATCAGACATCTCAGAATGTCTAAACCCAGATATTAATCAGTTCAGAATGTCTTCTGCACGCGGAGTGTATCACGTAATAGAAGTTGATTTTCCTTTACTACTGTCAAAATATTAGTTCTAATGTCAGTCTAGTTATAAAATATATCATAACATGGATGAGCAGTACTGTTAGTAACTCCAGATGACAAAATTGATATATTTAAACATACCACATTTTGGCAGCTAGACTTTTATAACTTAATAAAGTCTGTTACGTCAACATTTGTTTCATCTTGGGTAGTTTTGCTGAATTCCGGAAGTGGAAGTTACACACGTAAAGATGATTCATAAAACAGAAAGGGAGAAACCCTTAAAAACTTTCTCTGGCCTTTATGATCGGACTGAGGTTCAGATGTGGAAGTTCTGTCCAGGTTTCAGTTTTCCTTTTCTTTTCAGGAAAATGTAGATGTGGGTGGCTGGAAGTTTTCTCCCTTCAGCTCCATTCCAATCTAGGCCGGTTAATTTGCTCTGAGCGTCATCGGGCGTGGTTAGTGGTGTTAGAAACAACAATTCCATCTATAGCAGGCGTCGAAAGCTAAGTAAGAAAACAATGCATGTGAAGTTAATGTAGGTAAAGGTGCCAGAAAATTTCTGATGGGAGGCAATTGTGAAAGTACTGCACGAATAGCTCTAGATACTTCAGTTAACGAGAGAAATGTTGCTGCCTTTATTCTATTAGAGATGGAAACAAAAATATTCGCTTCTAAAGGAACATGGAGTTGAAAGTTGTTCAGCGGAAGGCAATTCGCAAATTCCTCATTCGTAATGGAAATCCTACTAACGTGTTCTACTGACAAGAGTAAAAAATTCCTTGGACGTTCAGTCTCCTAACGAAAGAGGGATGGAAATTGTTCTGCAAAAAGGATGTTATAAGGACATAATATATAATATATAAATAATATATTATATATAATTAATAAATATTTTATTCATTATAAAATCTTATAAAAGGAGATTTGTTAATGAGCTTTGTTATGCAATGCCTAAAAGTAACAATACCCCTCCCTTAGCGTGAGAGTAGAAATAGTTCGTAGAGGGGGCTAACTTTGAGGATGTTGGGCAATATGGTTATTTTATCGGTAATAAAAAGGATAACTTTTAGTATCTTCATTCGTCCATGTTCGGTCATGTGAAGACCCTTAATGTTAGATGGTAGGCACCTGAAGGTTTATCGTACGAATAGGAAATTTGGCACAATGAGGTAAGGTGGCAAAAAAATTGAATGTCATTAATGTTGTAATTATTAAATGTGAAATTACATATTATGTAAACTTTGCCTCCTTCAACAAGGTACTTAAAACAGAAACCTTGCTAAAATGTTTCTTAAAAGCTATTTGTTTTACAAAAAGCTAAAGGAAATGCCTAGTAATTTTTTATCTTCAATAGCAATTGATGTAATCATGGGTTAAAATAGAGCCAAAAGTTCCATTTTTAAAATGGACCGGAGGAGAGAGGACTTTGTGTATGTTTTCGCATAAAGAACGCCCAAACGAAGGCCACGAGAGTCTGTATAACATACCAATAATTTCAAATTTGAAAATAGGCTTTATTCCGGTAGCTTCATTACTTTCCAAATTTGCAGTTCAATGAGACGCACAATAAAAATCAAATTATCTCATTATTAAAAATTTTAAAATTTCTCCATGTTCACAATTTCTAAACAAAGTTTCCTTCGATGAATACTTGGTTATACATATTTACATTTTTGCTACTATTTATTTTTATTATTTAAATGGTCATGCAAAATGAGAAGTTTGTGGTAGTTATGTAAAGCTTATGAAAAAGCGCAAGCTTATGTATTTTTAAACCGTTTTAATGTGAAAGCAATATTGTTTTCGAAATATTCCATGGTATACGTTGCACAGAGGAGAGGAGAGGTGAGAACAAAGTGGGTGTTGCTTGATCTAAAGTTTTTTTTTCTAGTTAATATCCCCCAACTTTAGTCATATCCGCAAGTGAATGAAATGGTTGAAATAATGTTCAAATAGACCGGAGATCCGTAGAGCTCCGACATTCGTCTTTCTGGATAAGGGAAAATCTAGGGTGGGGGTAGAATCTTATTCAGATAACTCACCTAATCAGGATTCGAACTTGGGACTTCTTGAATGTGAAGCATATACGCTACCACCATGTTACAGAAGCGGGCAGTATGAGAGGTAAAGGAGAGGAAAAGGAAATTCAGGGGAGATTCAGACAGTGATAGAAGCCGAGATAAATAGGAGAGATAAAGTGAGTGGGAGGGAAGATTGTTCGTATTTAACCCGAATAGTGCTTTGAGTTATGTTAATTAAGGTAAGAGATTATATGTATTCAGCGATAACAATATAATGAGCAGAAGTTGTACGCTACAGCGTACAGATCACTAATTTAGCTATTCGTAATCAAAACATATATTTTTGTAATTAATTTTGCTTCTCTGTTAGTTATCAATACAAGATAGGAAATAATTCTGAAAATTAAATAATACTTCGGAATATAATACATTAGGACTTTAAATCTCGCACGTATAAGCAATATAGGAAATTCTGCCCAAGGGAAAAATTATTTTAATGGAAAGTTCGTCTTTATTTCTTTTCTCATACCTTTAGCTATTATTATTATTATTATTATTATTATTATTATTATTATTATTATTATTATTATTATTATTATTATTATTATTATTATTATTATTATTATTATTATTATTATTATTATTATTATTATTATTATTATTATTATTATTATTATTATTATTATTATTATTATTATTATTATTATTATTATTATTATTATTATTATTATTATTATTATTATTATTATTATTATTATTATTATTATTATTATTATTATTATTATTATTATTATTATTATTATTATTATTATTATTATTATTATTATTATTATTATTATTATTATTATTATTATTATTATTATTATTATTATTATTATTATTATTATTATTATTATTATTATTATTATTATTATTATTATTATTATTATTATTATTATTATTATTATTATTATTATTATTATTATTAAATTTGGAATGATATTGGTATTTTAGCTTTACAGTAAATAGCTAAGAAGTGTTCTTTCTTCTCATTAAACTATGTACCTACATCTTGGAATCCCTAACATTGACAGCATCATCTACCATTATGGTTTAGAGCATTTTTGATCTATTTCTGCTCCGTGTTATAGTGCCTCGTTCCACTGGTCATCCTTGACTTCATTGTCCTTGTGGATTATAATTTAAGATCGTATAAAATCATGATTTTACTGCAGAAAAAAGGTGCAACTCATTAAATGCTCAGTGTGAGTGTCTTGACCTTAAACATAAAACCACCGTTATTATTAATGATAAAATTTACCAGATTGAGGTATGGGAGGCATAAAATGACATGTCCTTTTTCTGCACATTACATAGTTTGTTAAGAAAATATTGACCTCACTCTGTAAACCTTTATCGTGTTTAACTCGCGTAAATCAAATTATCTCTTTGAAGAGTCTATACATTGAAATGTGCATTACGGGCTCTAGGCCCATACACTCGTTTCCTTTGAGAAGATGATAGCTCATCATTAGTAATGGCCACTGTACTAAAGCCAGCCGTGAAAGACTTGGTATGTTTGTTATGAGTTGTGTTTATGCAACACATAGGCGTTATTTCAGTTAATTGATGGAAATTAATCATTTCTTCACACTAGCCGTATATAGGCTAAGGTTTTTGATAGAGTGGCATTGAAAATATATGTTAATTTACAATGTGTGTATAAACTGGAAACAATTGTAAAGAAAAATCATAAACTTACCTGAGGGACTCTTTACAACTTCTTGTATAGCCTGCAAATTATATATCAATACTTATGCAGGGCTCTATGTATATTGAACCTTTTGAAAGAGTTATTAGAAATTTTGTATACCCATGAAAGTGTAGAGCCAGAATGAAAAATTCAGTGCCATAGCCGGGATTTGAACAAAGGATCCTCTGGTTTCCGTCCAGCCGCTCTAAACCATTGAGCTACTATGGCCAATGTGCCGACATCACATTAAATTCTCCAACTGACTCGTGTTTTTCCCGGTAAACCACTAGGAGCTCTCATAAACACATGAGACAACTACCTTAATGGCGGCTTACTATGCTCTATGTACTTTAAGGCCCGGGCTTAATAGTTCGGACCACTATTATGTACAATTAATGGAAATTAATTTTTCTTTCACACTAGTCGTGTGTAGGACGCACAATGAAAGGATAGAGCCAGACTGAAGAATTCAATGCCATAGCCGGGATGTGAACCACGGATCTTCTGGTTTCCGTCCAGCCGCTATAAACCATTGAGCTACTATGGTCAACTCCAACACGAGTCAGTTGGAGAATTTAATGTCATGTTGGCACGTTGGCCGTAGTAGCTCAATGGTTTAGAGTGGCTGGACGGAAACCAGAAGATCCATGGTTCAAATCCCGGTTATAGCATTGAATTTTTCACTCTGGCTCTACCCTTTCATAGTGCATCCTACACACGGCTAGTGTGAAAAAAATAAAGTTCTATGTATACCCAATTTTTATGTGCTCTTTCTGATGCTGCTAATCATACAGGATTAACTTACGTGCACACTGAAGGCTCCTGAAAAATATGAATGTTATAGTTTACTTATTTTTTCACAATCTAATGTCTGGAAGCTACATTTTATAGCGTCTCTTCTTCGTACAAAATTATTTAATGTTTAAAATTAAAGATTTCTATAAAATTTCGTTCTTACTGAAAAAATAAACCACGTAATAATACTAACGGTAACAAGAGATTCAGTATTTCAAGAAAGTTAGACACTTGGATTTGGAGAGGCATGTAGAATAAATAGGGTGGTTGTCATTGACTCCTGAAAAAATTTCTAATCAGTCGCATGTTCATTCACATTTAATTCAATTTATATTTAATGAATAGTAATAATAAATTAAAAATATTGTTACACTTATATAAATACTTAATGCTATTTCAATCTCATCGAGGAAATATAAATTAGAGCTTTCAAATACATTTTACCTTCACGGTAAAAGTATGTTAAAGTATGCTACCAAATTTGTGTTACATTGAAACCAATTTCCTCGAAAACGATCGTGTGTTAGAACTCTAAATTTTCTTTTATGCAAATATCATTAGTATGACGAAGGGAATGCGCAGTCGTTCAGAAATATTACTCGAATGTTTTAATGATATCCCGTAGAGATATTTCTTGTCCACAAGTCCTCTAACGGAGACTGAACGAGAAAGTCATTTGACAAGTATTTATTTGTAATACGGAGGTCCCTATCATCACCTCCAAATTACGACATCCGAGAAACGGTGTATCGGCTCGCGATGGACTATCTTCTTGAAGTGGGGTAGCGCCGGCGGTAGGGAGGTCCAGGGAGGGGGCTGTTGCGACGCGAAGCGTGTGCTCTGTGGAATGCTCAGTCAGTCAGTAGCGTCCAGACCGGCGCCGCGAACACCACCAAGTGCAGTCCTCGCCCGTCGCGACGTCAGACTACGTGCGGACGATCCCTCGACCGTTCCTATGGTAACGTCAAGCGCAGACTCCGTCAGTGATAATTAAATTCTCTTTTTGCAAACAATCAGCTTGATTTACAAAGGTTAGTTGAACTGTGCCGACAAAAGAATGAGTGATTTCATTTCTTGCCGACATCATCACTATGTGAATAAATTACAACTTGTTGCTACGCTTTAAGAGGTTAAGGAAGGGTTACGAATCGCTTGCAGAAAGATGCTCTTAACCTTCATAACATGAGCGTGACCAGTTCTTTAAGTTATTAATAGGCATTAAATTTTAACATAACTGCTGCATATTCTTCTGACGACATAATAAATCGCTTTCAGCAACAGGAAGACACTTTTTCTCGTGTAAAAGCATTTTAGTTTGCAACACAATCATGTCATTTAACACGTTCTCTCGAGGTAAAACCAGATATCTGCCCAAGTTCCTTAGTTGGAACGAGAGTAGCCGGGTTTCTTAATAAAAAACAAAGTCGTGTTTTCTTATTGTTTTACATTTGCTTTGCATAGAAAGACGATAACATAGTAATTCGGCCCACCTCTATCATGCTGAGTCTGATTCTATGGTTCCCAAGCGTTTTCTCCGAACCTCTTTAAATTTCAAAGCCAGATGCTTTATATCTGCGTGTGTAAAGCGTTAACAAACTATAAATTAAACACTGATATCTGATTTATTTTTCTCTAAGTGTTTTGAACTTAGCTATAGCTTAAATTTGGAATAAAGTGTATCTCTGAAATTATCTTTAAATAGGAAACAAAAATTATGTTCTCTAAGGATAATCAGTAGGATCGAAAACCTACATTTGAGTAAAAAATATGTATTGAATTTCATCAGAGGATAAAAACCATAAGGTCTAATGAATCGGAAAAAAATTACGAATCGAAAGGTCGTCCAAATACGAAATTTCGATGTAAAGAGAAGCACATTTCAAAGACTTAAGATGGAGAATTCTACTTTTTATAAATTCCTACCACCCCAAGTAAATTTCCAAAAGGAGTTTCTATTTTTGTATCGTGTATGTTTCATTTCTCTTAAGTTAGGAATTTCAGGTAACGTTATAAAAGCTTATATATTCATTTTGTTGCGAAAGTCATCAAGTAGGCACTTTGATTTGTTAAAATTAAATGTTATTTAACTTTTTTAGAAATGCTTAAAACAATAGGTTCAAATAATTTCAAATTTAAAAAAATATATATATTTTGAAAATTAACCAACTTATTTTCTCATACACTAATAGCCAGCACGTAACGATATGCTACATAACGAAATGAGAATTTTTTGAATTGTTTTACCGTTAACATTTTTTTCCGAAATTAATCACCAAAGTAATATTATTGAAAAAATATAGTGTCCTTTTACTCATATTTAACTTAAGTGCAAAGATAAACCTATATTAAGTGTGAGTTCCCGCACTGAAGAGATAATTCTGATTAAACGCAAAATGTGTTCTGAAGATCCACGATTTTTAAAATGCTTGCGGTTTATAGCTACATTTGAAAACAAAAATGATCCCTAATAATAATTTTTTTTATCTTTTTGAATAATTTGAGCCAGTGTCTATTATTTCGAAAAAGTAATTTTAAAGTTTAAGCATTTTTTATTACGTATACCCTGCAGCTTTCCTATAAACTTCAGTATAAAACATAAATTTAGAAAAAAGAATAAAATGTCCATTCACATGCCTTTCTTTGTTAGAATTTAGTTTAAATCTACGAACGGAAACATAACTGAGTATTGATTGTTTTCTAAGCAATCCCAAATATTTTTCTATATTAGTTGGCTATGTAATTGATACCAATTCTGGCAGAGGAAACATAATATTTAAACATTTAAGCATTAACATTGTAGATATAGAAGGCCTGGAAAGAACATTAATGAATGTTTGTGTCACAAAAATTTAAAAAAAAAAAATATTTTCTTAATAAATAGTTAAACACAAGTTGTTCAATTAAGTTTTAGTATTTAAATGAAATTCTACCATATTTGATGATAAAACTTTATAATTTGTATTATATTGGCATAATATAATTTGCATAAAGTTTAAGCTATTCGTTTCATTCGTTATGCTAACATATGAAGCGTGTAATTTAATATGGAAGTCGTTGGAGATGCTTTAAGAAGCAAAATAGAAAGAGATTTTTTATTTAAATTTCTTATTTGGCTAAAGTTTTGGAAAATATTTACCTTGCTTTCTTAAAGGTGTTTGTTTTAAGACAATTGTTCTTTTCATCCAAATGTTCTTATTTGTTCTATGCTCCTCAGAACAATTTTTACAGTTGTTTTGTTAAGATTACCTTATTTCCCCAGAAATATGATTTGGAGGCATTTTCATATGCATTTTTGTTTGTGTAATTGAACAGCTGAACCCAGCTTGAATTTTGGTATTCGTCGGAATTTTCGTTCTTAAGTTTAGCATTTTCCAAGATGCTATAAGAAGAGTTTTCAAGAAAAACATCCGAATCTAAACTAGGCTTGATGTAATGAATGTAACACCATTTTTATTTTCTCAAAAAACGTCTGCAGTAATTTTTATTAAAATATCAAATAGTTTATATTTATATATGACTAATAAAATGCATTAGTTTATTATTTTCCGAATAATCTGGTAGTCCTTATCATTCAAAATGAATTATAAATCATTTTGAGTAAAGGATAAATTAAAAGAGAAATAAAGGCATATTATAAGTATATGTATATATTAAGAATAATCATTTTAGATATCCTTAGAACACTCAGTAATTTATTTCAAATACATTTTATGGTTCAACAAAATTATCTGCTTGAAGGCAATCTTTTAAATACTCTTCAGTTACTTTTCACGATGTCGTGGAGACAGTATGGAATTTAAAAAACTCTTACACGCCCTTCATCTTCAATTCTGTACCTACAACGAAATAGCAATGAAACATTTTTACGAATGTTAAACTCGATGTGGTAAATTAAGTACAAGTTAGAAGTACATACAAGCATTTAAGAAATAGTTTGTAAAATTAAATAAATATAGATTATTTTGGGTAGAAAAGTTCACGCATTTGTAAGTATACCAGATTTTTATTTATTTGATATTATACTTTGTTTTCAACAATTACCAAACTTGCACCGACATTGTGGCTAGATTATGAATTAAAATGTTAATATTTTAGAAGCACATTGATCGCGTTTGAATTCATTCTCGGATTTTGCAATCCGTTCGAAAGTTTGTTATTTAATTTAATAAAAGCAGAGACTGAGAGGTTCATGAATGTTTTATGTTGGTGTTCAAAGTGAATATTTGCGATGTAAATCTAGACTGGTAGCGGCAGCGGAGTTTTCCTGAAGGTCAGACAGATTCACCACTTGTTGACAGCTTACTCCCGCAGAGTCCACGCTTTGCATAAAGGTAACAATATGGGAAACGGTATGCATTATTTACATACGCCCCTAGTTAATCGAATCAGCTTATATCTGTGGAGCCCAGCTCTCTAAGGTTAATATTTATATTCAATTTTGTTTCGCCGCTGGTCAATTCTTTTGTTTTTATTTTAATAACCTCATATATCACTTGCTTTTAAATTTTGCTGAAGGGTTCATAGCTGGACGACAGAGGATTGAAGGAATTTGACCGTTTCTAATAGATATATCATAGCAAATGTAAATGAAACACCACGTTCTCTATCCACAATTAATTAATGGTATATCTGTAATATAAAACGGGACTTGCATTACAAGTGCGTTTTTTTAGTAATGACTATCTAGGGAGAAGAAGAAAAATCTGATCTTGATTGCACATTTTAAAAATCTAAATAAATCAAATAACATTTCGAAAGAATTTCTTGACTTCTGTTGCAGTAATCTTCGTCTATGCTTAATATAGTTGTCAATACCCCTTGTTTGCATTGTCAATACTCCTTACAAATCTTATTTTAATTTAACTTCTTAGAAGATCTTAAAAATACGGAAATGTACGATTTTCAATGAAATGTATAACTGGAATGGATAATTAAAAATTGCTCAGTCAATCGTATTTTAACAACGATGTATAATTTTACATTCTGTGTTATTAGACTAACTATTGATTTAATTATTCCCTTCTCTTCTGTTTCTCTAATCCCTTCTCCATTTTTATCCTCTATTATTAAAGTACTGCAGTAAGCCCTAACATTCAGTTTCGAAATATTATGGGATAGCATACTTTCTGTTATGCTTTCGGGAATATCGAGCGAACTTCAAGGAAATTGGCTCACACATAATCGAGAAAAAATTTCGATTAATTTACGTGGTGAATCTTCGGTTAACTATTATATTGTTATCGTTATTATTTGACCTGAATTTCTGCCATATTGGCCTTATACTTGTTTTATCAAAGTTCAACCTTATTTGTATCCATGTGATTTGTGCATATCCTCAAGCAGGAAAGCAGTTGATGAAGTATTGAAATGCCCCTTACACACACACACACACACACACACACACACACACACACACACACACACACACGCACGCACATGCACATGCACATGCACATGCACATGCACACGCACACGCACAGGATTATCTTAGTAATGAGTTTGCAGCAAACAACAGTTATATATAATTAATCAATAAGTATCCATTTTGAATAAGTATTCAGCAAAAATTCACGTTAGTTACAAAATCATCCTGATTTGAAACGTCATTTGAATGTTCTTGTCGATTTTTTTATCATCCCAATTTTCTGAGGGCACGGATTAATATTTTGCAGTGTCAATTTGGGTAATAATTAACGAAGCGAATGCTAAAAAACAAAAATAAAATTTTACTCTCTAATTGACAGTTTATCACACCGGGGAATCCATCATAATCGGATCATCGCCAAACCGTGAGTGACAACGGCCAGTTTTTCATCCGTGCCAAATTGATTTACAGCTGGATAACAAGATAATAAGTAATACGTGAATTGATGGCTTTTGCAGCGGCCATTCATTCGTCTCGGGTTTTTTGTTCTGCGCAGAAGTGATAGATGCTTTTTGTAGAAAAGGTACTAAAAGGTTATTTTGGAATTGAAGAGTGTGAAATATTTTGTTTATATAGTTAACAAATTAAAGATATTATAATATTGCTATAGTTACAGATAATACAAAACTATTATACACTAAACACTTTTATGACTGTATGGAAATCAACTTAAGGCAGTGCATGTGACTTTAAATGGTAGACTTATAAAAGATTTAGTCTCTTGATCATTAATATCTTAATATTTTAACATCATTAAGATATTCAAAACATTACTGATGGTGTTATAATGTGGAAGAGTTCGAAATGTGTTCCAATGATACCAATACATTACGTAGAATTAATGTTATTTGGGTTCAGAGTATGTAAACGCTTTGTCGTACACACTGGATTCTTCAACTCTCGTTATGTTAATTATGACGGAAGCTTTATATTGGAATGGTTCCAAACTAAACAAAGTGCTGGAAAATTGGTCAACTATTTATACTACATTTGCGTTAATCGAAAGATAATACCAGGAACATATCAGTAGACTACATGAAATGGTGGTGATTGTGGAGAAGCTGGTAGTCGAGGGAAAACGAAGAACCCGGATGCGAACCTGCTCTGATGCCATTTCGTGCATCACAAGCCCCACATGCGGTCTCCTGAGATTTAACCCGGGTCATTTTGTTGACAGGCAAGAGGTTTAACCGCTGTTAATTCGCTATCAGGTTCATATGATTCGGAAGTAATTTTACAAACATCCACCAAAATAAATGACAGTAGCCCTTTGTGTTACACTTAAAGCAGAGTAATTTGGCTATCCCTTTCTTATTACTTTTCAGAAAAATAGTACAATTAATTTTACTGTTTAAGTACCAAAGTAAGTATTTTTCTTTTCTTAAAAAACTGCCGAAAAAGTTCAGTCATTAAGTGTTGTGTATCGCATTTATTTCAGCTTTACGTCCTTCCCTTCTCTAGCACTCCTTTATTGTGGCTAGAAGACTTATATTAGACTAAAAGATCACTATCAGATTTAGATAATCACATGTATTGTTTCTTGAGGTCCCTTTACTGGACCCAAAAGGTCGATAAGGATATAATAGTGGAATCATACTTTTACATGTCTCTGTTGAAAAAAAATGGAATTATCTCTTTCTCTCTATCTCTATCTCTGTGTGTGTGAGTGGATGGGTGGTGCCAGATTTAAAAACAAAGTATTAGTTTAATACAAATCTTGATACTTATGCGAACCATCTTGCAATGATGCCACACAACAAAGTTCTTCCACCACAAGCTATGCTTCACATCACTTCGTGATTTTTGTTTCAGAAATGTTTCTAATATTTTCATTAAATTGTCGCATTCCACATTTATGCAATACCATGTGAAGTCCAATGCATTCGAATCAATCTTAATTTTGGTAAATCGTTAAACCTAATAGACAAACACGTACTACGCAGAACTGTGGAACTTGTCATTGCAAGTAATTTATGTCAATCTTTTATGCCATAGGGAATTTCGGAACCATATTTTATAGGTTAACATTTTTAAATAAAAATTTCTAACTCATTTTAAGAGTCTGTGGGGCTTCATTCTACAGAGAAATGTAATTCAAGCATTCCTACTTCGTTTTTATTCATTAAAATTTATCTGTAAAAGAGTGGATTGAGAAGATATGTGAAGCCACGAATCTTACTTTTACGAAAAGGTCCACATGTATATGTAAATGTGTTTATATGTATCTGTGTATGTGTGTGAGAGAGAGAGAGAGAGAGAGAGAGAGAGAGAGAGAGAGAGAGAGAGAGAGAGAGAGAGAAACAAAATAACTAAACATTATAAATGGGATGAACATCAAATTACAGTTTTTGTCTTTTAATTTACGTCCTCCAACGTTAAGTCATATCGGACGGTGAATGAAATGGGTGAAATGATGCTCAAATGTGTCCAGGATCCATTGAGCTTAGAGCTACCCGACATTTCCCTTTAAGGATAAGGGAAAACCCCGGAAAAACCTTATCCTGGTAACTCACCCTGACCGAGATTGAACTCGGGACCTCTTGAACGTGAGGCATACACGCTACCATCTACGCTACCGCGGCGGGTACAGTTATATAATAACCACATTATTTATAAGCCATTTTCTAATAATGCTTGGCCACTCATGATGTCCATTCAACAGGCAAGATTCAAATAAACGGAAAGGACTGTTTCACAATGGTGATGTGGGATTAGATAGGATGAAGTTCGTTCAGGTTTCATCACCTCTTCCCATGTTTGCACATTGGATTGCTTTGCCCCATTTAAGTAACTCTACGTGGGTCTTGCCTATAGGTATTACAGCTATCTTAATGACTGTTAACACAGTTGAACTTCCTAGGTTTACTTACCAGCGCCAGATATCGCCTTTAAAGGTACGTTTACATTTTCATTACTTATCGAAACCATCTCTTCAATTTATTGACTTAAAGTGGGAGGGTTTCTTCCTTCCTTCCTTCCTTCCTTCCTTCCTTCCTTCCTTCCTTCCTTCCTTCCTTCCTTCCTTCCTTCCTTCCCTTCTTTCCCTTCTTTCTTTCTTTCTTTCTTTCTTTCGTTCTTTCTTTGTTTCTTTCTTTTGTTTAAAATGAAACCACTTTTGTCATAGTTCGAAACATATAAGCAACGTGTTTACATCTTTTAAAGGGCAATTGATATTAATATGCTAAGTTATACCGTAAAATTTGTTGTTTATTACATTTTGAAAAATGAATTAATATTCTTATACGTATGTACATTTTACTTAAAACATAAACAGTATTTAACTGAATTAATGTTATAAGCTATAAATAAAATTTATATACTACAATTTATTTTAATATTATATTATTAGGGACGTAAATAACTATTAATAGTGGCATATTATAACTTCAAAATTAAAGCTTTAAAACAATTTTAACCGTTTAAATGCGACCTATAAACCTTCCAGCACCTTAATCATAATTATCTGTAGTTTCTTCAGAAAGTAGAAATATATTTTCAGAAATCTAAGATTGCACTAATATATTTTACGCTCGTTTTTCTATTCTTTTTTCTTTTTATTTTTTTTTAATTATGTAGGGCGTAATTCCAATATGGTTAATCTTTTAACACCTTTCAGAGTAAATTTAAATAGAGCGTTACATTAAGCTACACTGTAAATTCGCCGAAAATGTTGAAAATCATAGAATTTTCTTGTTCGGGTATTTTTTCGTAGCTTAGGGTATGTAGTAATTGATGGCGTGATATTTTTATCATTTGCACCATTATAGGCTATTACCTGAAAATTTAAGGAGACCTTTACCAATTGTTAAAAGTATCAATCATTACTTTAAAATTAATTTTCTGAAAAAGTTTTTTCTAACACGATTCAGTGTGCAAAGTGCCTCAGGCGTCAAAGTTTATCATTTAACTTGGTGAAACTTACAGAATAAGTCCACAATATGTAAATAAGAAACCTCACATTCCCCTTTTGGTTAATGCTCATGTTTTGAAATTTATATGGCATTAAAAAATTAAAAAAGATAATATTTTAAACATTTTGAAAGCTGACACATGGAAAATATTTTAGAACAAGTGCTACAAGAATATTCCACAAATAAGAATGTGGGTCTTTTAAAAGTGCTCTGTACTAGTCGAAAACAAATATTCAACTTAGAAGCTCAAATTTTTTGACACGAAGAACATTTTATATAGCGAGTAATCTTTACAATATTTTCACAAAAATAACTAATAACTAATTATATATTTGGTGTATCAACATGCAAATTTGCATGCAGGTTTAAAATGATACTCTAATTATGTGGCTCTATTTTCTTAATGATAGGTTTACTATTATAGAAGCTGGAATTTTCAGTGTAGCCTTGCCTTAATAGCTGTAATCACATTTTTTAGGAAGTATACTGGATCACTCAACCTAGAAAAGCTTAAGCGCAACAAACAGTCCGAAAGGTTGTAAATGTTTATAGAAGTATACATTGTAATAAATGGAACTGATACAGATCGAGGAATTTATGTCTAAACACCATTCAGCATATCCTTTCAGTAATGCAAATTTTATATTTAAGAATAGATGAAGACTCTATCAACAAAAACAGAGCACTCGACTAACTGTCAGAGGCACTTAACTACGAAAGTTGGAAAAAATTTTCAAAGACTGGAGTACGATATAACAGGAGAAAAAAGATTTATCTTGAATATACTTCGCAAATTGAGGCATGTGAAACATAATGCCAAAATCGATATTTCGTATAACCAAAGTCGAATATGGAAAATATATGACGAACTACTAATACAAAAGGAGAATGATTATGAGATGGATAGAGAGAAATATTAGAAGGATTTAGTAAAATAAAAATAACATCTCGAAAAAGCTTGGAAAAATCAAACAATAGGAAACCTCGGGGAATATGGACATAAATACTGAATTAATAAACTATACCAGTCTACAATCAAATAAAAGATGTGTTATTAAATTATATCTGGAAAAGTAGCAAGTACAACACAATTGGAAAATGGCAAAAGTAATATACACAAAAATAGAGATGATTTCTTTTATTATAGCGGGATATCTCTTTTAAAGAATATAAAACTACATATCGATAATTACCTAATATTGTGTCGAACCCAATGTTACTTTATAGTAACAAAACATGGGTTTTAAGCAAACAGGATAAAACTACAATTCTAAGTACAAAGTAGGCTTCTAGAGGTTCTAGAAGAGATGGAGTAACAGGCGGCGATATAAGAAAGGAATTAAACATTAGAATTTATTTAATACAATAACTGAATATCAGAACTGGCAAGAACATGTTAATCCGCATACTAAAGTAAAGTTTTAGTTATATATTGAAGGAAAGACCAGATATACATAGAACAACCAGATCGACCGACCAATTTAAATACACACCTTTGGCGTGAAACGGGGTTAAATTGCTAAACCTTCTAAAGCAAGAACAAGGTGTTCAAAGGAGATTTATCCTTCCCGAGCAATAATCACGGACAGCAGAAGACCTCGTACAAAGTTTCAGAACCGCATAAGCAAACTTTATTTGTTTAAAGTACGGAGTATGAAGCTGTTCTGTTCTACGTCTTATTATTTTATTTGTGAGCAGTTCTCCATTGTAACTAACTGTTAATTTATCACTGAGTGAACATGCTTAAACACGTATTATGGGTCTTCAGATTCATTCGGCTTTTACCGCCAGTCAGGTTTTTTCTACACGAATGCGAGCCATTTGAAAAACGAGAGTTGCGGAAACAACCTCGGACTGTATCGGTTTCTGATTTCGCAAATAGTTTCGTAATAGTTTTTCAATTTACATGCACTGCGATTTTTCAGGCAGAAGTGACTGCTGATTACAGAATTTGCATGATTGAATGCTACTTCCAAACTGAAAGGTTACGAAGGGAATCTATCATTAGGATTGGCCTTTGTGATTATGTCAGTTTTCATTAGCTACTATAAAGAGTATGAAAAATCATTCGTGTATTGTAAAAACTGTGTCACAAAGTGGAGATACTCTGGTGAATAGAAAGCGTCCAATTATTTGACTCGTTTCCTAAGATTGTTTACTTAGAAGACACGAGAAAGAAGTTCCAAATGTAAAAACTGAAAGTCTGAGAATCTCAAGTTTCTATGACTATCAATGTTCGGATGGGGGACTTAGGACCGCGACCTAGAAATCTTTGCTTCTATATCACTCAGGGAGTGCTCATCCGAAGAGGTGAAGTGAGAGAAGGGTTAATCTGACTGGGGAGCAGTTGGTAGTACCCCTAATTTCTACAAATGAAACTCCCCGGCGGTGGTTCCTGTAATCGACTCCCTTCCCCTTATACATCTCCTAGGGGCTCGGAGAGCTCCCTCGTTTCGGAGGAAAATGGTTTACAGGAGTTACAATTACAAGGGTTCCCTGCCATGTAGGTACACTGAAAATCCCATCGAAAATTTAAACTCTGGAGCAAGCAGCTAGTAGAAAAGGTGAAAATAAAATGACATGTGAGGTGAAATGGAGGCAGGGGAAATTCGGTGATGTAATAATCCTTCCTGGCACCCCCGAAAAATCCCCAAAAAATCCATGTTCGGCCATGGTAATCGAACCTATTACCCCTCGAATCCGGTCACAGATACTTCCGCCTGAGGTTTCCCGATATGTTCCATTTCACTAAGTTGACTTGGAAACTGTTGACACTCACTCTCCACTCACGTTTAGCCATTAATGTTAAACCCGCTTCCCATGGATGGACGATTGATTGGCGGGAAATTTCGAATAAATCTGAAGATCCGTCAGAATCACCCACAAGTAGAGTATTCAGCAGGAATGTTCACGATAATGCATTAGCACCGTTTGCCCCTTGAATGCACTTACAGGCGGTGCATGCATTTCTCCGTATTTTACAGGCTGTTATGACGTCATGATAACAGGTTATACGGTAAGAATACCTTACCACCTCGCTTGGAGTGCTATAAATAAGCAGTTACTCACATAAACACACTTTTCACTTAATCAGAGTAATAAACTCTTCTTTGGAACACAATTCATAGTTTTCTCTGTTAATCTGTGCCATTTAAGTGGGCCAAACACAAGCTTTCAATTTTACACAAAAGTTCACGGCGTTTACAAAGTACTTGTAAGCGAATTCTATAGGGTTTTTCCTGTTCCTTGAGGTGAAAGAACTTTTTCCATGGTACCCTACTGCTCTGTCCTTAGTTTTGGTAAACAGGTCTTACGGTGCTTGTTGAAACAATAATGCCTGCTGCCCTCTGCAACCCGGTAACAGTCTAGGGAGCAGTCATTTGCGGATTATTTTTAAAGTAGCGAAGAATACTGATCTTATCTCTAGCCATGAAATTTTAGGCCTATGACATCTACATATATTTGTTTAGGACAGATTTTCTGGCTCCTACCCTGTGAAAGATGCTCTGTATGGTTGACCATTATCTCCTTAATATCTGCGATATCTCGAAGCGAGTTTTGAAATCACTAAGCAGTCTAATTATAAATGTCTCTCTATTAAATAGTCGTATTATTTCCTTTTCGGTTCTGCTTACTTTACTTCCGCAGACCGCTGTCCTTGATATCTGCGCATGCAGGTCACTTGCTGTGAGACAAACAAATGCAGGCTACTCAGGTAAGAACGGGTAGCATATGACGTAAACACTATTTTTAATCTAGTTCCCTATGTTTACGAAGTTTGAAAATCAGAATTGTTGTTGTAGAAGTGGCATCCTGTTTCTAACTTATTTCTGTTTTATTTTAACACATATAATTTTACTGAAGCAGCCGCCTGCGATTAAAATAAATGTTGCAATATTCTTTAAGAATTCTTCAACATATCAACCCTCATCGTGGGTTTTAAAGTGTACGAGTACTTTCCATTCTCACTGTGGGTACTTTAAATCGAAGCTATATTAAGTTTGGTTTCATCTAGGAAGCAGTTTAAAAATCTTTAAATTATATAGAAGTTGGCATCTTTATCACTCGTAAGTAGTTCTTCGAATGCTTTCTGCTGTGTCCTATGTGTGGACAATAACATGTTTCATCAGGTCTAACACTTGAGCTTAGTGTTATTCCACAAAAGAAGCAATCAATAATCGAGCTAGGTAGCCAAATTTGACACTCCAACGATTGTAAAAAGAATGTATTCTCTCTTCATGATAGCATTTACCGTCATAAGGGCACCTAGATTGTTAAACTATATAATCGAAATAAGGACTAATGCTTCAAAAATTATTCCGATTATTTTTTATTTATTCATTAATTCATTCATTCATTTATTTATTTTCAAAACGTCAGAAATGTTGTATAAGTTATGTTACATGTTATCTTTCAGAACTATTACTTTCCGAAAGTTAGCAGAGAGACGGAAATTCATTCTTTACCGAGAACTTTTCGTGTTATTTTAATTTCCTCCGATGTTCACACAAGCCGGATTTAATCCACGGTATCCGTTCCCAAATATTTGAATGTATGTTTTATATACAAAGGATAACGCTTTTGTTACTCATAAATGTAATGGAATATTTAATACAACAGGCAGCGTTTACAGAAGATGTTATATCAGGTAGGGCTACTTTATCCTTCAAACCTGTAAGAATGGGTTCTAAATTTCAGCAAATTAAAAACGGAAGGCATTCTGCACGAGCTGAATGTCCTGCCAATCGGAGTGAATGAGGTTTCATAGTTGGATCTCGAATGGCGGTGGGCATATGCCCCTCTGTTCCGGGTGTGTGGAATTTTAATAACATTCGGTGAACAGGCGGCAGTCTGATGAAACCCTTTCAAGTGGAAGGCAATGCTCAAAAAATGGAGAGAGCCTGAGCTGTGTGTGTTTGTTGGCACTGGAGCTTTGAAGGTGGCCATGGCGTTGTGCCCGGAAGGACGGCGTCACCCTTAGAGTATGGAGTCCAAGGAATCCAACACAACGCCTCCTTCAACAAGGTAAGCGTTTTAATACAGCCTGCTCCATTGTGTTTGATTGTCTTTGTTCTCCAGGTATTTCTGGCTCGCTGCGAAAACGTAAATAATTTCAGCAGTGTGCAGTGGTAAATTGTGAAAGCTGCAATATTAGCCTTACTTTTCTAAGTAAAAAAGGAAAATGGAAATAGGAGCAATAGTTGAAAATGAACATTCCCTTCTTCTAGAAGTTGCTTGGCATATAAAAACAACTTGCATTCACGCAACTGTCTACCCGCTGTCGTTCGTGTGTAAAAGACCTAGTTTTTGTAAAGTAAATATTAAAGAGGTGTTTTTAGGTTACTCCTAACAAATTCCAATGTGTGTGTTTTGGTATAGAAGAATAATTTTTAAAATAAACTAACGTAAATTTATTATTTCATTTATTATGTAAATATATTAAGATTTAAATCAAAATCGTCACAACTTTTTCGCAGTAGAAATGTTCAAACAATACTCCATGTGTACTGTAGTTTCTATATTCTTGAAAAACTTGGATTGCATTTTTGAAATATATTTTGTTTAAACAAATCATCTCGAAATGTTTTACTGTTTCCACTCAAATGCACATGGAAGATTTTCGTGAAAATCATTAAACGTATCCTTCTTTGTGTGGAAGGCTGACAGGAAAAAATAATATGGAATCGATATACTTGCGAATTTGAAATATTACTTGCACCACATTTTCCAGAGAATGGCTTATTAAAATATTTCTTTCTTTTATTTTAGTTGTCTTAATCTTATAATAGCCACTACAATGAGCAAATGTGCATTCACTATTAATTTTGCAGCTATCATTATAGTATCCTGTAACATCGGTGGAAATTTAGTGATAGATCGAACGAGTTCACGCTTGAGAACTGTGTCATTTATCCTTTATTGCAAGCATTTCAAATAAGGCATTTCTTTAATTTAGGTCCTCCAACGTTAAGTCATATGGGACGTTAAATGAAATTGGTGAGATACTTAAATGAGCTCAGAGTTCTTAGAACTCAGTTAGCCCAGATTTGTCCTTTAGACTAATGGAAAACTCCAGAAAAATCGTTAACCAGGTAACTTACCCTGACCGAGGGAGGAAGTCGGGACCTTATGAACGTGAGGCAGACACGTTACCATGACGAGCAGATAAGGTATAAATAATATTAGTTCTATGTACTATTAGTTCTATGTATGCAGTGTGACAAAACTTGCTATTCAAGGAACCACTTCTTCATGTTGATATAAACTCAGTGTTTTGTTCAACAAACAGTGGGAATATTCATTCACAATTCATCCATATCCAGTATATTCTTCAGGTTTGAAGAAGAAACTATTTGAAGTAGATTTAGAAAATTCCATTTGTAGCAGTGCGTATGTTTTGGCTATTGCAATCGTATAGTCCTTTGCCTGAGTATTAATGTATCATTTTCATGACTAATCCATTATCAGCAACGCCTAACATGGAGTCATTTAGCACAACCAATCCCTGAAGCTTTCGATGATATTCCAAAGCGTAGTCCTGTCGACTTAGTGTTCTAGCAGAATTTTGCGTAGATAAACGTCATGTTAGGATTTGTATAGAGCCTGTGTGTCAGTTCATGTAATTTGACTGGCCTCTAACACTCGTCGTGTGTCGACATAGTTGATAAATTTGCTTTTGTTGTAGATATATGGAACAGTTAATAACATTTCTCTAGGTAGCACGTGTAATGCTCTACAACGGTAAATGAGCAAATATGACTGCGATGGTATTCTCGCCAGATGAGAGCTCACGATTGTATGTGGTTAACGTACACACAGTATTCTGAAATAGAATTATCTTTGAAAAAAAATGAATGCTCATGTTTTCATGATTTCTACCTCTTAAGTAGCGATTTTATATACATTTCAGGTGAGTGTTTCTTTTTTAAACACCTATAGATCTTGGATAGATAGTCAAATTGAAAAATTCAATGCCATAGCTGCGATTTGAATCCGTCAAGAAACCAGGAGATCCGTGGTTCAAATCCCGGCCATGGCATTGAATTTTTCAGTTTGACTCTATATGTCCAAAACCTTAGCCAATACACGGCTAGTGTGAAGGAACGGTTAATTTCCATCAATTAACTTAAACCTATATATCTTGTTTATGTTTGCCCTGGTGGCCAGGTAAAGTATTACGTACAGATCTGAATGCGTGTGTTCGGAAAAGGAACTAAGCAGGTAAGGAACTAGTGGGTGGGGGATCGAAAGATCAGTCAGGTCAAGAAAATATCCGAGTTCCCAGTTTCTTTTACTAATGAATGGGCCCTCTTATGTAGCACTCGTATTGTGCAAGTGTACTGCCTGTTATCGTTTTGCGCCTTACTGTCCATTTAATGCTAAAGTCTGTTTAGTTAACGCGTGTGCACGTCGGTCTCTGCCTTTGATGAACCCTTATAATCGTTTTACAACGCCCAACCCTTCTTCTCCCAGATCTTTCCGCAAGGTTGCCACCTTTCTCGATACGTCATGGGTGTCGTAGGAGGTTTCGTCTAAATAAATTATCTTATGTCCATTACTGCGAAACTTCCTTAGTTTTCACACACACACACACACACGCACGCACGCACGCACACACACACAGACACACGCGCGCGCACATATGTATATATATCACCAAGTTACAATTCTACTGGATTCTATAATAACCCTTTACTTATTCAAAGTGCGGTATTTGAAACCCAGCTCCTTTAGGAGGCCACACAAAGTGCAGCGCCCATAAGGAAAATCACAAATTTCTTGCAAATGTACAACCAATTCGTCTAAGGTGGGAGCTCTCCCTTTTGCATAGAATCTATAAATTTCTCGACGAATTAAATAGCATGTGAAATTATCTACTTTAGAGAAACGTTTCCTTTTGTTTTCACACTTGATCGGCGTCTTTGGTATTCCTTTCGTCACAATATTTCTTACTGCATTTCTCTGAATAACAGAATTTATCATCAGGTTCATTGCACGTCCCCTTACCAAGATTATCTGTCAGCACATATTTATATGTGTTCAAAACAAGCGCTTGAATTTGCTTAGAAACAGTTCCCGTTATAACTTTGTTTTTTTAGGCTTTTCCAGTATTATAACTCGGCCCAGTTATTCACACCACTGTCTTCACTTTGATTATTTTCACTTGCCTGAAAGTTATCTAGTACTTCCTTTGCATTTAGTACTGCATTTCCCACCTACGGTCTCCACATGGTGACACACAACGATTTTCTGCACGTAATGAAACAGATCAACTGGAAGTTGGAACTTTTGCAACTGAGACTCCACGTGGAGTAGACATGCAACTGTCACTTCGAGAAAATCAGAACTGCTATTGGTCCTCGACGACAGTGTTCCTTTTCTGAAGTGTGGAGATAGATTTATGACGGTCATTAGTGGGCGGAAGGCTCAGGTTCCTTTGACTCTGAACTGCACATGCGTTAACTAAACAGACTTTACTCTTGACTATGTTGCTTACTGTAAACAAATACAGGCTCCCTGTTCAAATTGAACTCATATCGTGATAAACTAGTAAATTCTTAATTGAGCAGAGCAAACTGCTACTGGTTTGGTTCAAATGTCTAACTGTGGGAATTTGACTTCGATTAGAATCATTCCCAGTTCTCCGCGAGTTGGAAGCATGGATCTGAGCGTGCTTCATTCGCAAATGAACAAAACCGATGATATCAACAATTCGCAGCTTTGTGATTTACCTGCTTCAACGCTTTTTCTTTTTATAACATTTTGAATTTTCCGGAATTGAACTAAAAACTTGAATTGGTGAAACTAATAACAAGGAGAAAAAATTATATGAAGAAGGGGGGGGGGCGACTTTGAGAGTAAGTGCTAACGTGTGAACCTCGCAATCGGGAGGTCCCGGGTGTAATAATTACACGAGAGAAATGATTTCTGTCGTTTCTTCTACTTTTTTAATGTAATTTACGTCCTGCAACGTTAAGTCATATCGGACGATGATTGAAGTGAGTGAAATGGTGCTCAAATGAGTCCGGGGTCCATGGAGCTTAGAGCTACCCGACATTCGTCATTCAGGATAAGGGAAAACTCCTGAAAAAACCTTATCCAGGTAACTCACCCTGACCGAGATTCGTGAACCACCTTCCACACCAAGAAGATCTGAACGACTTCGAGGACAGAATATGGATACCTAGCTTCAACAACCAGAGGAAGAAGAGGAACTTCACCTAGTCGAAGGATTAATAGAAGAGGGCAATCTTGGATTCAACAGAAGGATTTCAAGCGACAGAAGAAAAAAACATAAGGGAAAAGACCTATAAAATTATTATATATAATAATTGAAAAAGTTGAAATAAAAATAAATGTTGATCCTTTATTAATTTTTTTCTACATCAACACAAGAACAAAAGGATAGATGATTTATTAGGGTTAGGAAGGTAGAGGTAGTTTAGATTGTGAAAATTGTAAGCTACAATTGTAGCTATTAGATTAGTTAGGTTAGATTAGATAGGTCAATGTGGGTTAGCTGTTTGTAAATATCAATATAATTGTTTGAGTAAATATAAAATTGTAACACTGTGTCTTGGTATAACATCTAGAGGCCAAGACATAAGAAATGCAGAATAAAATAAATAAAATTAATAATAATGACCGAGATCCGAACTCGGAACCTCTTGAACATTAGACAGATACGCTACCATCTACGCTACCGAGGCAGGCTCTTCTACAGTGACCAAGTCTTATTGTAGCTCTTGCTGATCGTTAGGTGAATTCAGGCATGGTTTCGTACCCATGACAATTTATTTCTTTTCACTCATCTTCCATTACATCTTAGCTTGTGGGCATGCTTATAGGTCTCGTAGCATTCGGGGATGAACATTCACAGTAGACACAGGTGGACAGCCAGGATTTACAGCTCGTTCATCACCCTCTGTCGGCTGCTCAGGTAGTTGGTCGGGTCTTCGAGGCAGTAAATGTTGGGGCTACCGTGTGTCTCGGTGGCTTGCATGTTTGCGGCTGTAGCCTCCTGTAATTCCTTCAATTCAGTCCTTCCTCATGAGTAGTAGTAATCATAATAGGTCCCTCTGTGCGATATGACGTCCTCTATTGTTTATCCTATAATTAATATAAATTATATAATACTTTTTTGTAATTTACGCCCTCCAACATTTAGTCATATCGGACGATGAATGAAATGGTTGAAGTGATGCTCAATGCGTCCGGGGTCCATGGAGCTTAGAGTTACCCGACATTCCTCTTTCAGGATAAGGGAAAACTCCGGAGAAACCTTATCCAGGTAACTTACTCTGACCGAGATTCGAACTCGGGACCTCTTGAACGTGAGGCAGACACACTTCCATTTACGCTACCGAGGCGAGCAAATTATATACATGCGAGATAACTTCGAATATACAGGATGTTTCAAAATCAGACCAACAAACTTCTTGAGCTGAGGGATAACATCATTTTCAATACTTTTTGTTAATCACAGTCTTTTGCTGCGGTGTTTCGTTTAAGCATTAGACGAGTTAATGTCACACCAAGTGTTTGAACGCACGCCTATTGGGATTAACCAAAGAGTGCATTGGTGTGCTATATTCTGCCGTACTCTCGCAAAGACGCCACCATTTCTCCTTGGATAGACGAGCAGGTCAAGGATGGTCACGTTCTGTACGGACTGTTGAGAACATTCCTGCAGCTAGTACTCACACCATCACTCAACAATTACACCTAAGTCGTAGCACTGTGGGAAGCATTCTACAGGAAATGTTGTTGCATCCTTTCCACATTGAAAATGTCCACGCAGTGAGGCTTGAAGGCTATCCTCTGCATCAGCAATTTTTCTTGTTGTGTGTAGAAAAAATTAAAAACGATGTAAAATCTGTTTTTATCTCATGCCAATTTCACAGTTGAAGCCATTTACACATTTGAGCGGTTATTAAATGTCGGAATTCACATGTATAGGTCTTCAAGAATCCCCATGCTACATTTATGAGGTCACATCATTTGCGATTTTGTGTGGATGTGTGGACCGGTATTGTGGAGAACATTCTAAGAGGACCATACACTTTGCCGATCCAATTCAGTGCTTAAAACTTCTTATTAGTACAACAAGTTTTGCCTGATCTATTTGAAACAGTTCCTCGTCATATCGTACAGAATATGTGGTTTCAACTGATTGGGCACCAATTTGGTGCTGAAGTACTTTGTCATCTTATGGCTATCATTGGATAGGTAGAGGTGGTCCCATTGCCTGGCCAGCACGTTCCCGTGACCTTAGTCCACTTGACTTCCTTTTGTGAGAGCACATGAAGTCTGTAGTGTAAGAAACACCTGTTGAATCTGAAGAGGACCTTTAGGCACGAATAACCTGCGCAGCTGGAGAAGTTACAGAAACGGCTGAATATTTTACAAGAGTACGACAAAATATGGCACACTGGTGCACTCTTTGTATTAATCGAAATAGGTGTGCGTTCCAACACTTGCTTTGGCATTAGCTCTTCCAGCGCTTAAACGAAGAACCCAGCAAAAGGCTTCCCTTTTCAAAAAATATTTAAAATAATACTAATTGTCGGTGTAATTTTGGGACACTCTGTATATTGCCGTTTAATATACCACCTTTGGGAGCTTCAATGTATGCAATGGCTATATACAATTTATCAAATGGAATACACATCTATAAGAAATTTAACCATAACCATTCATAATACCTACGCGATGTTGTTTTTCCCCTTTACGATTAGCCTGATAAGTGACTTTTTTTCTATGATTGCACGCTTTTTGCGGATATCAATGCAGTTGTACAGGTAAACGTAAGCCTCTTTGGTTAGGCAAAGAGTTTTACAAGACTAATCCAAACGTACGGTCTTTCAACCAATTGCAGCCGATGAAATGAATACTCATTGAACCATGTAATCGCCAATCAGCTAATCAATTCATCCAACTCGTTAGGCGATTAATATCCATGAATAATCTCTTTGTATTTCCGTCTGCACGTAATTGTCTCCTCCCTCTCCAACCTCTTTATATGCCTATTTAATCCAATGTGAATGAGAAGTGAATACTTTCGGCACTAATATTTAATCGCATGTAATGTTAAGTAGAGTGACCGATAGGTTTTTGCAAATTCGTTATATATTTTTTGTATTCTAATTTTAAGCTAATTTCCCGTTATTTAAGCACTCCATCAATACATTGTATATTTTTGAAGTGCTGCACAGGACGAGAAAAAAAAAACTGCTTGTGCCACTTCCATACCTAGGTTTTAAATTTTCACTAACGTTTCTTTCATAGTTCGTAATTTTTTATATTTAGTATAATAAATAATCGAGCAGGGTAGCTCAGGCGGTTTCGTCTGTGGCCGAAAGGCTCGAGTTCGATTCCCATGGCCGACCTACCAGACCTATGGGGTTTTACGGGGATTTTCCGGGTTACCGGCCAATTGCTGGGTAGGTTAATTACATTCCCCTAATTTCCTCCCCCCATTCCATCTCCATTATCACATTATCTTTCATCTGGTGGCATCTTTCATGGTATAAATGTCGCGAGTGCCTTGGCGCTGTATGTCCTATTTCAAGAGGACGTTTTCGGTCTCCGTGCCGACCTAGAGACGTTTTTGGACCGTGGCGGAGGGATGCTGGTCGTGTTGCCCTGTCAGGAGTGTTTCCAACTGGTAAATAGTAGAACCCTGCCCTTTGCACTTTCGGCCACACTCTGTCTCCTCTCGCATCATCCTTCCTCCCTTATAGTTACAGTAAACCACAGGTTTCGGTCCCCTCCGTAGTAACCGTAATCCTATATAACAATATAGTTGTATATCCCTAACTTAAACGAGTATATTATACAGGGTGTATAAAAATGAACATCTTTATAATATTTATTACATTGAACTTACAGTTATAAATGATATGTCAAATGAAAAAGCAACTCAAACAGTTTTGTTTGTTGGCACCAGTGCCCATGTGCATGCAATGTTTCTGCCGCAATCCACTAGACAGCGGTAGTAGCAAAGATGGCGACTAGTAAACAGAAAGCTGTTTGTGTTTTGTAGTTTAAGACCGAATCTGTAGTTACTGTGCAACCGCATTAAGTTCGGTTGTGATCCTCCTAATGATAGCATTCGTAGATTTTATCATTAGTTTGAAGATACCGTCTGCCTTTGTAAAGGGAAGAGCACGGGACGACCAAGAGTTAGTGAAGAGACTGTTGAACAAGTGAGAGTCGTCCACTCGTAGCCCAAAGAAATCAGTCCGGAAGGCTAGTCGTGAATTACAAGTTCCTGTAACGACTGTTTGGAAAGCTGTAAGAAAACGCTTACGGCTACGTCCTTGCCGTTTACAGTTGTTACAGGCGCTGAAGCCGACAGACCACGGATTACGGGCCTACTTCGCAAACGACATGTTGTTTCATGACGTTAACGATTTTATGGATCGTGTTGTATTCAGCGATGGAACGACCTTTACCTTAGTGGACGTGTTAACACTCACAATGTGCGCATCTGGGGCTCAGAAAATTCTCACGGGATGGTACAAATGCAACGACATTCCCCTAAAGTGAATGCTTTTTGTGCCGTATCCCGGCGAAATGTTTATGGGCCTTTTTTTTTTTTTTTTTTTTTTTTTTTTTTTTTTGTGAAACTTCTGTAACTGACACTTCTTGCCTTGATACACTAGAGCAATGGCTCTTCCCTCATTTGGAAGAAAATGAGCCAGAGAACTTCATTTTCCAGCAAGATTTTACGCCACCTCACTGGCATAATGAAGTACGCGATTGGTTGAACGTCACTGTACCCGAGCGCTGGATAGGCCGCAAGGGCCCCAATGACAGGGCTTGCTATGCTTGTGCCACTTCCATACCTAAGGTTTCAAATTGTCACTAATGTTTCTTTCATAGTTCGTAATTTTTTATTTTTGTTTATATATAATATAATAAATAATCCAGCAGGCTAGCTCAGGTGGTTTCGCCTTTGGCCGAAAGGCTCGGATTCGATTCCCGTGGCCAACTATGTTTATCCTATAAATTTATATGAAAATATAGAAAATAACTTGTCCTTATAAATTACTTCTAATAATTTTTATTAAAACTATGTAATCAACCTATTAACATAATTACATTTTAATTGCATCATACCTTTTTAACTTTAATTGCAGTTGTTAAAACTATTAATATTTATACCAGACCTATGGGTTTTTCCGGGGTTTCCTGGGTTACCGGCCAATGTCTATGTACGTTAATTACATCCACCGAATTTCCTCTCCCTCCATTTCATCTCCATTATAACATTACCTTTCAGCTGGTGTTCTCTTTCGTGGTAGAAGTGTCGTGAGTGTCTTGGCGATGTATGCAAGGATATACTCCTAGTTAACACTTCCTACTTCGGTAGGACGCTTTCGGTGTCCGGGCCGACCTGGGAACGTTTTCGCACCGCGGCGGGTGGGATACCGGTCGTGTTGGCCTGCCGGGGTTGTTTCCAACTGGAAAATAGTAGAGCCCTGCCCTTTGCACTATTTGTGACTCCTGGATCGACCAACCTCTGTCTCCTCTCGCTTCATCCTTCCTTCCGCAAAGTTACAGTAAACCACATGTTTCGGTACCGAGTCCCCTCTGTAGTAATCCTAATCTTATATAGCGATATAGTTGTATATCCTTAACTTAAACGAATATACTATACTTTTTGCCGTCCGCGGCGTCATTATTGCTTCTTCAGCTTCAGCCAGGTGAGTCAAGGCAGTGAAGGTAATTGCATTTTTGTCGTCTCGATGAAAATATCCTGATCTCTCGGCGAGTTCCTTTAATGGGATAACTGCCGGTTGATAATGTCATTTGACTGTTTTCCGTGACTGTTAACTTTGTATTGCTCTTATAAGCTAGCATTATTAAGTATATATAACATGTAAAGCAGTTAAAGTGCATACGAGGCCACAGACGACATTTAACTCGTTTTGGGAATTGTAATTTCCCTTTAATTTTATTTTGTGCATATCCATGTCCTGAATTTATTTAAGTTGTTAAATTCTAGAGTTTGTCTTAACTGACATATTTTCGTGGATTCTATTGTATACTTCCTTTATGCGCCTATATAGAGTCTTATCCAAATTACAGAATGTCTAAAGTGCTAGGTTTTATTTTTGCTCAGATATATAATTTGCAGTTTAGGAAGAGCTTTTAGCCGGAAATAATTTATTTAATTTCCATTCGATTATTACTTTTTAATGAAAATTATTTTAATATACTTTCCATTACTTTACACCATACCACCTTGTATTTACTGCCGCTTATACTTGCCTTATATAAATGTATGGTAGTTCTAAAAATACCGCTCTCAGGTGAAACACAATTGAAATGGCGTTTCTATCCTTCGGAATTTGGAAAAGTTCCATTGCCTGTCTGAGAAGAGATAAATTGATGAACTGTCGTGTAGTTGTGGATGCACTATTTCTTTCCCCTACACAATGTGAGATCAAGCATAACAGGCCAGGGACCTCCCAAGCTCAAGAATGTACCGGTACCAACTTTACTTCATGTTAAAAATGTTCCGGAATTTCTATTTTATGTTAATTGAGTCTGGGTGAGGATTGTAGGCCAGTTAAGGGAAAATAAAATAGGCTTCGTCATTTAATAGAGGTTAGATAAGAGCGTGTTCCGATTTCCAGATTTCTGCCATGTTTGAAGAGCTTGTTCTTTATACTAATTATTGGCTACACAACGTTCTGTTATTGACTGTCATGTCGTCACTCTTGTTTTCCACTTTTTGCTTGAAACCACTTACCTTATTTCATTATTGCATTGTGATCCTGTTAAGTTTTGGATTACTGAGAATGCTTTTCATTGACACGGAGTAATAATCTTATTGTAATTTGAACAATGAACATAGCAACTATTGTTACCATATTTACAAATATGATACGTTATATTCACGTGGCTTACCCTTAACAATATCCTTTACTTTCTACAAACAATTCTTATCGTACAGCTTTTGACGTTAGTTCATCTAAATCAGATGGCATAATGGTTTTGTACATTCCATTACTTTTAAATATGGAATGTAATGCTAAAACTGGCAGTGTGTACATATTTCAACACTAATAATACATATTTTACACTTTTGTAATGTCAGTGTTTTTCAAAATCTGAATCAATATTTGATATTACTTGGAGTTTTCTTGAAAAATGTTATATCCAAATCATAAGAGGTTTGTTTCCAGCCATGGATTACTCTGCTCATATTGATTTAGCGTTCTCTCCATCATACTTGTTATATATTGTTGAAATATATTATATATGCAGGTTAAGCCAAAAAAAAAAAAAAAAAAAAAAAAACTCGCGATATGCTGTGCAGGAAGGCAAACGGATCTTTTTCCAAGTAGCAACCCATATCCGGAAACGCGCGGTTTGGGCACAGTAAACCATCAACTGACATGCCGCCAGTTGAACGAACAAATGGTATGCAGCACAAAACAATTTAACATTACAAACGGGGTTCAAACTGGGTACCTCCTACGTCAATGCAGAGCCTACATCGGCGACACTGAGCTTCACGACCTGAAAGAATGGTAATCGCTCCATTACAATGTTCAGTGGACATGTTCAATGTTCACAGCCTTTTCTGGCTACAAGTGAACCTACTTAACGCAAATCAATCTAATCTATACTCGTGCAATGAGGTCCTTCTCTGACGTTACAGGAGTAACGTAGTATGGTTCACATACTACCCCATAGTAAGTATCCAGTGATGTCAGACCTGGTGATCGTGCTGGCCATGTAACTGGTCACCCTCTACTAAACCATTGATAGTGTTGTAACTTTGAGGTGATTCCGCACATTTCTCTCGAAGTATGTTGGAGCTCTTTAGCGTGCAGCTACGTTACCAGTTGTATGTAGAGTGGGAGTCCTACAGAAAGTCGGCAAAATATATATGAAATACGAGGTTGATCGGTCTTGTTGTTCTGTTTGGGAATAGATGTGGAACAATGATATGGTCAGCAATAATTATTTCAATCCAACGATTGATACTAAACGTGTGTTGCTGACTTTGAACGAACTGCGCTGCACTGCACTCCGAAGACACAACATACCTTTTTCACAGTGAAGGAATGTAGCGCATTCACGGGAATGTTATTACAGTCACTTCGATGGCTAAATCACTTAGGACACCAGTTTCCTAAAGTTGATGTTCTACAGCATCCAAACCCTGTGTTTCCGGACGTGGGGGTCCTTCTTATACATGATGAGTATGCTGCCCTGCGCAACGCGCTTAGTTGTCGGTGTTTTTTACTCAAGTTTGTATATTATATTTTTTCGAACATAAGTCAACTACGGAAAATTTAATTTTATACTTTTTTTCTAGAACGCACAACAATTAATTCGTAGATATGTGAAGTACGAATTAAAAATGCACACCTTTGTGTGCCTTATGTAAAAGAATTTGAACGTAATAGCTTTAAAATTAGAGAAGCAGATGTCGTAATGTTTTCCGGTATATGTAATTACAGATTTTCCACTCATTTTTTCATTTTAAGCTCATTTACTTTTTTCTATTTTGTCACAGCTTTGCGTTTGTTATACCAAAATTGTACAGTGACGTAGTTTTACAATCTCTTAGTACATTTGTTTTACGGTAATGGCTATAATACATACTGAATCTGAAAAATGCAATTCCATGGCCGAGATTTGAACCACGGATCTGCCGGTTTCCGTCCGCTTGGTTTTAACCATTGAGCTACCATGGCCAACGTCCCGTCATGACATTAAATTCTCCAATTGGTTGGCATTTTTTCCTATTTTCGTATTCGAGATACACACCGTTTGTGTGACTTGCCATTGTCAGTACTTATCAAAACCTTAGCCTGTACATGGCTAGTGTGAAGCAACGACTAATTTTCATAAAGCAAGGTAATGATATAGGTTTAATTATGAAGTCTGGGGCTCAAGTATTTACAATGGGAAGTCGCCACAAACGCTGTGTATCTCGAATCCGAGGCCCCCTGGTGGTTTACCGGTAAAACATGCGAGTCAATAGGAGATTTAAGTCATGACGGCACGTTGGCCATGGTAGCTCAAGAGTTCTGAGATATCGGGCGGAAACCGAGAGATCGTGTTTCAAATCCCGGCCATGGCATTGAATTTTTCAGGTTCACTCTACCTTATAAAACTGTAGCCTCTACATGGCGAGTGTGAAGGAACGAATAATTTCAATCAATTAGCTTAATGGCTATAATGCCTAAGTGATTTCAGTGAAGCATGCTAACAAGCTGTGTGTAGTAAAAATAAAATTCAGAACTTCCCTTCAGAGAACCTGGAACTCGTCAGTTCATTCTAAGAGAGCTATATTAATTTTCAGCTTCGTTGTTCTCAATTATACTATTGCAGGTAATAGAGATTATTCATGGCCAATCTCATTTTTATCTTAAATATGAATTTTCTATATATTGCATTCTAACAAGGGAGATTAATGAACTTCCACGTGCTTTTAGTTGTTAAGCACTTAATTTTAGCCATGCCTGTATCTGACCGGGACACACGTAATCCCTAGATAAATCCTGTGCATCATTTCAAGCCCAAATTATTTATGGAAATCCAATGCATTAGTAAATTGAAATGCATTTTTGTTACTGTTGCATTAATCCTCTGTTCATTACAATTCCCATGCTATGTAAATCAGTACTGAACCTAGGAGAATCGAAACATCTGCATCGTGCATGGTCGTGGAGAGGTATATCAACATCAAAGATAATAGCATATGTTACAGAGCACAAATATATAATGCAAATTGTTGAAACAGTCTCTCTGAAATATGGCAGTTATGAAGCAGTTCATTGGTACAATATATTGTAGGCATTTTTAGCTGACAAGCAAGAGAGTGACAAAATAAATCTAGAAAAGTGGTATATTCTTAAAATTGTAATTAAACAGCTCAAAAATTTCTGGATAATATATAGAGAATAAAAATGTTGATATAATCCTAACTATTGGAAATTAATTTTTCTCTCGAACTAGCCATGTCTAAAACAGGTTTGTAAAGGTACGATCAGACTTAAAATTTCAATGCCAGAGAATTCGAGGATGTAATGCCCTGTTAGCATGATACTCCCGTAGGTTAGAGCGATCGGACGGAGACCGATAAAGACTCTCTGTATGACATTTGAATTTCTGAGTGAGATTCTATTTTACCCACATAAGTATGTATTTGTTTTAAGTACAGTCATTACTCGTATACAATGAGAAGTCAGCCAGTTGGAGAATTTGTCATGCTGGCATATTGGCCATGGTAGCTCAGATGTTAAGAGCAACCGGACGGACACTGGTTATGGCAGTACATTTTTCAGTTTGATTCCACCTATGCAAACCATCGCTGTTCGGCTCGGTAGCGTAGATGGCAGCGTTTCTGCCTCACGTTCAAGAGGTCTCGAGTTCGAATCTCGGTCAGGGTGAGTTATCTGGATAAGGCTTACCCGGGGTTTTCCCTTATCCTAATAGACAAATGTCGGATAACTCTAAGCTCTATGGACCCTGGGCTGATTTGAGCATCATTTCACCCATGTTCATTCATCATCCGATATAACATAACGTTGGAGGACATAAATTAAAAAAAAAAAAAAAAAAAAAAAAAAACATCGCTTATACACAGCTAGTACGGAAAGAATGATTCATTTCTATACTTCTCTTTGTTTCGTTTAGTTCTGATTAGGCGCAGAACCTGAAACTTCGATTTGCACTTGTTTTCAAGAGTTCTGAATATTGTATTGTGTATGTGCTGTAGGATGGGCTCGAGCAGATGTACATGGAAGTTCGTTATTACGGTCTGACAACAATTCTAACCTGGGTGGTAAATTGCTGCAAAATTATGGTCCACACTGTTAACTCCTACCACCTTTGTAACACTTTCGCCGTTTTTAAATTGTCAAGTTTCGAAAAAGAAGGAAGCGCGAATAAAACATTGATCCAAGAATACTTACAGGGTACCCGTTGGCGAGATGTATTTTATATTAGTTTAAAATAATGATGCGATTTTCATGCTTTTATAAGGTGAATATTTCACTAATAAACACACAAAAATATGCAGCCAAGCGGAATTACAATAAGCCTGGTGCGCTGTTTACGAAAATACGTTTAGATTTTTCCTATCAGGCATGGTTTCGTAATTTTTGGGTGATTTCATATAATCATTATATACTCAGTGCGCTTAGATTTCCACGCTAGCTCTTTCCAAGATCTGTATCTGGCACGGATGTCACCATCTTATCGCTTGTTCATTTGTACTAGGTAGAAGAGATGGTTTTGTTGCCTAATAAAAAAGAAAGTAACAATTAGTATTTTGCTGTGACTCAAGCAATGAGACGGTATGAAGAAACAAAGACATGGGTGCAAAAATTCTCCAGACATATTTTGTTACATATTCGGCGAATTTACACATAAATCTCAACGGAGGCACTTTCCGAATGTTCTAGAAACTGCATAGACATTATTTTGGATGTCCATTAGGTGACAAGGATCGCAGTTGGACACTTCGAGTGACTTGTAAGACGTGCTATGTAAGACTGACTCAGTGGTTAGAGTATGAACGTGCATTTGCCTTTTGGCGTACCCATGATATGGCATCAACCAGCTAATCATGGAGATGATTGTTACTTTTGCTTAACAAATGTAACAGGATTTTCTCCCAAAAGCAAAAGAAGCATAAAATAACCTGGCCACATCTCTTCGGCTATAAGATGAGTCCTATGTGGAGATGCTCTACCTATCCCTATTCCGCCTTCCTCAAGAACTATCTGAATCTAAAAGATCTTCATCTGATGAAGCAGTATAACATCTACATACAAGCATGCTACTTATATTCCCGAAGAAGAAGAAGAAGAAGAAGAAGAAGAAGAAGAAGAAGAAGAAGAAGAAGAAGAAGAAGAAGAAGAAGAAGAAGAAGAAGAAGAAGAAGAAGAAGAAGAAGAAGAAGAAGAAGAAGAAGAAGAAGAAGAAGAAGAAGAAGAAGAAGAAGAAGAAGAAGAAGCGGAAAAGCCACAGGTGAAACTCAACCTTCTAACACGCGATTTATATCTACCCAAGCAGTTAGCCGAACTCTCGAATCTCGTCTTCAACAGTGGAAGGTAATAGATAAAGATACTAGGGTAACAGTGTTCAGGAACAGAAATAGCGATTTCTTGCAGTATTTCACAGGTAGTGGTGTCTGTGTATGCAGTGATGTGAGTAGATTGATGTTGAAATTAGGTATTACACATAATGCTGAAGAGTGAGGCCTATTTATTGACAGTTCTAAAATAAGTTTGAAGGCTGTGGTACTGTGTGACCCACAGAAGGTGTTTCTTCCACCTTTACACATTTAATTAGGCCCGTGAAGAACTTCTTTAAGGCCATGGACAACAACGATGAGGGGTTGAAACATCTTAGAACTGTTTTCCCTGGTCTGAATGACGCCAAATTAAAAGCAAAGATTATTCGTTGGACCTCAAATCAGAAAAGTGATCAGTGACAAAGAGTTTGATATAAGTTTAAATTAAAAGAAACTTGCAGCATGGAGGTCAGTTAAAGGTGTTGTTCATGGCTTCCTTGGTAACCAAAAAGATGCAAACTATAAACAGATGGTACAGAATCTTCTTGAAATATATCAGAAATTGGGGTGTAGGATGTCTCTCAAAATTCACTTACTACAATCCAATTTGGGTTTTTTCCGGAAAATTTAGGTGCAATAATTGGTGAACGAGGTGAACAAACTCACAAAGACATCTTGCAAATGGAACAACGTTATAAAGGCAGTTGGGATGCATCAATGATGAGTGACTACTGCTGGTTTCTAATAAGAGAGTTGAATTGAGTTGAGTGCAGAGGATCTACTCCCATTAGTCCTGGACCCGTAGGACCAAGGACCTGGGCCTCCTTCACCAGGAGGTATCGGAGCTGTCCCAAAGGGCGCCCGGCGTCCTCCGTGGGGCTTTCCATAGGGCAAGATCTGGCGGCGTACTCCGTGGGGCTTTCCATAGGGCAAGATCTGGGTTACTAACAAGCCCCCCATCTGGTTCAAAGACACAAGACGGGATGGAAGTGGATACGCGCGCCAACACCAAAATGGGAAGGCTACCGATATGACCTCGATGGAGCCGCCTGGCGATCTAGCACACCTTCTACTAGCTCTGCAGGCTGCGGGAATAATAATGGCTTCCCTCAATCCCGTCCAAAGACGTACCCGATCACCCACGGGTATTGGGAACCACTGCCCCCTCGAGACCAACCCAATCCGAACAACTCCCAAAGGGAGGAGCTCGAATGTTGGGCCTGAGGTTCCTCTAGTAACGTCAGAGGTACCACGAGTGCTAAGGGTCTGCAGCGCCCGCACCACGGCAGTTGACGGGGACGGATCCCCTCCCCTACGGGATCTAATAAAAGAGGATATGACAATACATGAAAAGAAAAAGTCTGAAGCGATCATTCCCTTCGAACACATAAATGTGAGTAGCCAGTTTATTTTAATTAACATATTTTCCACTAAAATAAATAAACATATTAACAGAATTTGAGAGATTTTTCACGATTTATTTATTAGAATACACGTTCTTGGAACTGCTGAGTTAATTTTGATTTACAATTCATCATAATAGGAATTGCAAATGATCTGAGGGTGACACAGAAAAACTGATTGCAGTTTTGAATTCATTAAGATTCAGCTTCTTTCATTTCTGCACATTTTTAATGTTCATATTTGTAGACTAGTCATGATCTATTCTTAGTACAGTAAAATCAACAGAGAAGCTGTATTAAAAATGCTTCCTAAAGAATAGACTACAGAGCCACTGCAAGCTACGTGGAAGCAGAGAAGAGGGCCAGATTTCGGTTTACCGATTATGTGACTGACTGCCTTTATACCTCGTAGGCTATTTTGAGGTGGATGTAAACATAACATAAAACAAACTGGGATACCACAACAGAGGCCCTTGAGCGAAGAGAGAAGATTTTTTTTCCTCCAGTCCTTCAACCAGCATAAACATAAATATTGATGGACAGCCTGTTGTGGCAAGCGATTGAAAAGGGAAATGAAGTGATTCTGCAATATGCGGTCGGCGGGGGGAATAGGAGGGCCCTTCCAAATATTTGCCCAAGTCCTTCCCTCGCCAGTGTAATCCCCTGAATGGCCATCAATAACTTGATGCAGCTCACCCAGATCTTCCTCCTTGCTATTCACGGAAACGAAAATATAAAGTCTTGAAGTGCTGACATGTAGTTTCCTTGCTCGAGGAAGGTGATTTCTATTGACCACTTGTACGCGACATATTTTATGTGTCATGCACTGCTGTGTTTGCATGGATCTCGTCTCTGTCCATAGGAAAACGCTGTATGGTACATTTTTAGATGCGATCAAAACGGAAGTGTTTTAACCCAAATTGTTTCTTTTGCGATTTTAATATGAACTATCACACTAAGTAGATAATAGTAGATAAATAATTCATTGTATTAATATGCGAACCATGGTAAGATTTTCGAGATTACACCTTTAGTGGAATACACGAAGCATTCTTTTCGCTATTAGGACATATTGCGCAGGGTGAAAGAGTGTAGATATAAACTTCTAAACTACAAATGGTTAAAGGAGTAAGGACATTTATATATTCCCAAATGTTAGGCGGAAACAGTTGTTACATTTCATATCTAATGCCGTGATAGACTAGGGGTAGATCGGCTATGAATGAAACATTTTTCCTTTAATTTCTTTTAAACAAATTCTTTACAACCCGTGTTTCACCTATATATATATATATATATATATATATATATATATATATATATATACCGCCGTTTTTAGGATAGCACATTTGTAGACATCCTATGGTTATATCAACAAAGAGCATGATCAAGAACGTTCATCATGGGGGAAATATCACTGCGCATGATATATTGTTTATATAAACAACTGCTGATGTTTAAGTAAATGTTTTTGGCATCATAACCACCAAGAGATAAATCTTAGGTGTAAGACTGATATGGGATGAAACATTTTCTCATGATCTCAATCTGAGTTCACACAGATTCTTATAGCATACAAATACTTTATTGCAATTGGAATAGTGTCAGCAATATTATTGTGGCACCCTCAGTAGTGGTGAGTACTTGACTGTTATTTATTAGAAAAACTTGCATTATTTTTATATTTTATTATTTGCATTGTAAATCAATACTGTGAAAGAAATGATTATTAATAAGGCTCTATTTAACAAATTATTTTAGGAAATGGGCCGAGGATCATCCATCAGCTTGGAAAAGCGATCAGCAATCAGCACACTTCATGGTGAGGGGTATAGTGTTCGCCAAATCTCACAAAAACTAAAAAATACACTGTCCACTGTTAACTATGCAATTCTCATGTTACAATATTTTGGTTCTAACGAGGACAGGAAACGAAGTGGAAGACCAAGGTGTACTTCCATAGGACCAATCTATAGCTCTGAAAAGTAAAAGAAATAGAAAACTGACTGCCCCAGAAATTCATTCTGATTTTAATGCCAGTCATAGCAAAGAAATCTCTGTCAGTACTGTGAAGCGACGATTGATGTCAGCTAATTTATGGGGTAGGGTGGCAGTGAAGAAACTACTTCTTAGACCCATAAACAAACAGAAGAGGTTGGCATGGGCAAATGAACACAAAAACTGGACAGTTGAAGACTGGAAAAGTGTTCTTTGGACAGATGAATCCAAATTCGAGCTTTTTTGGGCAACGACGCCGTGTGTATATTCGCCGCTCTCCCGCTGAAAAGATGCATCCTGACTGCATAACACCAACAGTGAAACATGGTGGGAGCTCTTTAATGGTCTGGGGATGTTTTTCGTTTAGTAGAGTGGGCCAGCTCTACAAAATTGAAGGAAGCCTGTATAAACATGGTTACAATTCCATTTTAAGCAGATATGCTGTTCCATCAGGAATGCATCTAATTGGTCTAGAATGCATCATGCATCATGGCAATGATCCAAAACACACATCCAAATTGTGTAAGAACTACCTACAGAAGAAACACCCCAGTCACCATATCTGAACTCGATTGAACTTCTTTGGGAGGAACTTGACGAGAAGTTCAAAAAAGTGTCCTGCTTCTATAAAAACGTTATGGGAAATCACGGGGCATTTACGGCAATTGTACAATTAATATAATACTTTACTTTTATTCAAGTTTAAGGAAGATACTCTTCAGGAAATGTGCAACCTTCACTGTGTTGAAATGAGTCTTGAAAATCACTGGCAGGGGACTGAACTTAGTACAGCTGGTCGATCTCTTGAGTACATGGTGCATTCTGTCATCAGGTGTCGGGCCCTCTGCTGAGGATTTTCGTGGCAGCTACGTAATGGCGAGGCTCTTATGTTCATTTTGTGGAGGTAGAATTGAAAACTGCCATGATTTGTAATAAATTCTGTGATTATGTGATTGGGTCAGAGAGATGAATGACTGAAGTATGTTGGGGATAAAATGTTTGGTGTTGAAGGCATAATGGAATTCCAAATCATAGTGTCGTAGTCAGCAGCAGTTTACTCCGGGTTAATTGAACGGATTTCAATCTAGGGCGGTCTACAATTGGCAGCAATCTTAGCTAGTTAATCGGTTCTTTCATTCCCGAGTAGCCCTTCATGGCTCTTGACCCAATGGAGAGAGAGATTCGATTTTCCTTATTGAGAGCGATCATATTTTTCCCTGAGTTGAACAGCTTGTACTTCTATTAGCTATAGCGAGGAGCGCTGCCTTCGTATGTACATGTGTGGCATATTTTGAAGTAGCAGTGTCTGCTCTAACCACGGTAATATTCAAAAGTTTAGCCTGGAAGACTGAGCATTCTAGGGATAGTCGTCTTACATCAATGAAGATCCCTTTAAAGCTTTTCGTGGCCATAATTCCTAATCCAACATTCTTTACAGATTTGGACCCGTCTGCCAAGATGCGAAGATGAGAATCTCTTCTTTTCCTACCGCTCCTGTAATAATTACGTATCTCGTGTGTGTGTATATAATATATGGTCATATTTGGTGTAAATACATTTAGATTTTGTTGGGATTTCTGTAGTTAGCAAGCCATACGTGTTTACAGTTTGTGCTTATACATGCTGATATACTGTAAAAGACGAATGAAAGAGGTGAGGAGCTGGCCAACCACGATCTCGATGGTAATATGCATGTGGACGCTTAAGATGCAAAAAGAATGTGCCTTACGATAGTGTTTCGATGTTGAAACTTGGTGTTCTCTAATGTATTTGAAGCAAGCTGCTTAAGTGAAGACTCAGTTGCCGTTGGTTGCAGAAAGGTTAAGCTGAAGTCACTTCTAAATCTTTAGTGGTAATTATGCGCTAGAGGTTACCGCTTATTAATCTCAGTATACCTTTGTCTAAGACTAAAAATATGAAGAATAGAAATACATGTTGTACTGAACATTTTTGCGTGGTGTTCCAACCCTAAAGCTTAAAGTTCCTATTTCAAACACAATTTTATTTCTGGGACATTTTGAATTCAAAGAAACTTAATTCTTGTTCTAATTCTCAGCAGCGTACTACATATTTAGCAACAGCACCTCCCCAGGTACAGACATCTAATTTCCAGGTACACACTGAGCTAATGGTGTTGTGGTCGATGAGTTTCATAATAACCTAAATTATCTAGCTGCCCTACCTCAACTAATTGTCTTTACGTGACCTAAAATGCATTACTAATGAGCATAGCTCAGGGTTAATAGTCTGTGCATTAATGTTACCGCATAACGATTACTTATACACTTAACTACCTATTTGTTATTTCTCTGTAAAATTATGGGTATGAGCCGTCGATAATTCCGTATCATTCTCTACCTTAAGATTCTTGTGATTTGCGACACTTGAGCATTTTTGTCTCTATTAAAATTTAAATATTTGTTTACATTAACTACATCTTTATTAGATCAGCATTCTCATCTCCTGCACCAATATATTAAACAGGAGAGAGGTGAGAGAACTAGTGATAAAGAACGTAAAGCGATTGATTTTCGCAACTGAAAAGTGTTCTTCTCTCACACCTGTAAAGGTTTAAAACAGTCTCAAAAATGTTGGGTATGGTTCAGATTCATATTAAGAAATTGCAATCCGTTTTCGCTGAATACACTGAACATACGGGGGAATTTTCATGTGATTTTGCTGAAATTTTGAGCTTTTTTGTACGCTTTTAACAAAACTTCATACCCTTGGACTCTAAAATATAGCAAAAATGATGCTATTGTATAAGTTTCAAAATATTTCTGTCTCTCGGAATTTTCAACTCCTATTTTAATTTCTGACATATCTTTCTTTGGCCTAACTAGATACAATTTTGTGCACTTACTTCATATTTATTATTTGAATGATACAACCCATTATCACAAATGGAAGCTATGTCAAACATGTTTCACCTTTATGATTAAAATATTGTAAATTTTAAAAAGTTGAATCCTAGATAGGTTTAACTAAAAAGAAACTAAAATAATTCTTTAATTATAGCTCACAGTGCGTTGAATCTTCATATAAATAAATGCCCACTATCAATTATTTTCTATCTCTTATAGACGAAACTATCTGATTGGCTAGTCAGGGTGCAAATCTGTCCGATCGATTCACGAAAATTATTGCACATTACAACTTCAGAGAGGTTGATACCACTTATATTTTAAACCTTTATACAAAATTACACTGTTAAACAATTTGAATAAAGGGTCGAATTATACTTTCAGCTAATTTGGACTTTCAAATGTAATTCCATTCCCTATTTACAACATCTTAATTTTACTGGCCAGTTAGAGGAAAAGGGTTCGAGATACTGGAGCTCAACACCGTACATACACTATCACTTTTTGTCTACTCTAGAAGAAAGGAATAGATAAAGATGAGACCCCAAGAGCTACCAAATACGCCCGAGGATGAGCACCAGGTCCCCAACGATTCCAGAATAGTACCAAAGTTTGCGCAAGCAGGATAACCGGCATAATTATAACTCGGGGGTACCGGGACCAGGCCAAGAAGGGACACTAACCTGCCAATTAAGCATCAACCAGAAATATTTGCACAGTACAAACTTCACCGTCGGGCCGCAACGTACGAATCACCGTCGTCTGGCCCTGCAAACCTAATACAAACTAAAGGAAATGGTGCTGACCAGAAATTATGAAATATAATTCATGGTAGACGAGAAACCACCCCAGGATTGAGCTGTCATCTTATGAAAACCAAATTGTTTAAGCGGAAATAGAACCTGACATCTTCCGTATGCGGACGTCCCACGAGTAAATCCCTTAACTACAGAGTACATCTTGGTATCCTTTAAACCATTATTGCTTACGAAGTAGTAATAATTTGGAAATGTAGAAATATTGACTTGACTTGGCTCATTCTTAGCGTTATTTAGAATAGCATATATCTTTATAAGGAAATGCAGGGTGCTGGAACCATTTCAAACAGCAACATTCTTTGTTGATCATAATATACATTGACTCTCATAAATAATCGGACGGACCTTGCACTTCACTATAGAGTACTCTATAAGGCAGGATAGATTATGTGTATCAATCTCAAGGTACTATGAATATACATTTTAGATATTGAAAATTTGGCTAAACTAAGAGCTACCCCATTCAACCTTGTTTACTTCTGAGTTTACGACACAAAAAGAGTCGGACAGCACAAATGAAATGCAATACAAACGAGTAGGTGAAGTCTGTCAGTAGACAGAACTACATCGAAGAGGAAGTACGTCAAATGTGCACCAAGATGAAGACAAGAGCATGGTATGGGTCCCAGCGGTAAACAGAGTAGCTTTAAACAGAGACAGTGATCTATCACTATGAAAAGAACGAAACATACCGGAAGATAACAGAGATTGTGAATCTTAGGAAAAGTACAGTTAGTGACATAATTCACCGGTATAAGTATGAAGACAGAATTGAATCTCGAGCAAAGCCAGGGCGACCAAAACTTCCTACCAATGGGCAGGAGTCTTATATTATGCGCAAGGTAAAACGGAATCCGCGTATAACTGCTCCGGTGATTTGTGCTGAGATTCAGGAAGAACTGGGACTGACAGCCCTGAAACGGTCAGAAGGGCCATGCGAAAACAAGATTTTAATGGTCGCGTAGCCATTATCTGAAAATCTTAGTTAACAAGACAAGCGATTGGTGGGACCAAGTTATTTCCTCTATGGGAGTGGGAAAGCTGGTGTTCATAGACACAACCATGAACAAGGAAGTCTATCTTAGACTACAGCAAAATTTAAAACAAAGTGCACAATGATGGGTATTTTGGACAGCTCCTCATTTTATCAGGATAATTATCCGAAGCATACGTCCCACTTTGTGCAGCTATGGTTACATTACAACTGTCCTCATGTACTGCATCCACTCCCTCAGTCCCCGGATCTTAATCTCATAGAAGCAGTATGAGATAAACTGGAGAAGGCTGTGCGGAAGACCTTATCACCTCCAACCAGCACTTGAAGGAGAGGTTGCAAGAGGAATGGAGCAAACTTTCTACACCCTACCAGAAAAAGCTGGTTCACAGCATGCCAAATAGGTTGCGAGAAGTAGTGAAAAGAAGAGGGAGTGTCACAAAGTACTAAGCCATATATTGTATCACATTCAAGTTATGTCCGATTGCTTTTGAGGGCCAAAAACTGCCATATTTATTTTTAATTCTTAAAAAAGCACGCATTATATAATTTCTGAAACAACATTTATTTTCTTATAATAACGAACCATGTAACTGTTGATTATCATAAATTCCAATTTTCACTTTCAAAACTTAGTAGTCTGATTTGTCCGATTATTTATGGGAGTCTCCGTACATAATTTTACTTTTCTAGTACACTTCTAGCAGACAGAGGAAGTAGTAATTTACACAAAGATTCAATATTTATATTTCACCCATAATATGTATTGCGAGGTCGTCTGCTGCTTCCCTTCCTCCAAAAACATGTAAGTATGTATAGGTGGGTGATTGAGAGTAGTCGGCATGGTACTTAGCATCTTCCAAAGCCGTGATAGGGATTTTCAAGAAAATTAATCATGTCTTAATGCTGTTGATTAACATAGTTTGTTAAACATATTTACAGAGAGAATGTTGATCATAAGGTTGCCTTCATTCTGAAGTAGTGATTGCATTATTCGTCACCAAAAGAGAAAAAGCACACAATTTTACTACAGTAAAATTGTTGAACTGAACATTTTCGATACAGGTATTCGTGGATATTAGGTTGAATTTTGTCATTCTTCATTATGAGTACGTCTTTTTTCTGTGATATATAAATAGTGGAATTACAAAGCCACCCAATAGAAGCTCTTTTTTAGCGTTTGATTATTGCTATTACCTACTATGTATTTCAAATGGGATGGTGTTTGTCCTTGAGTGCTACTAGGTGAGCAACCAATCGGAGTCCTGCGGTATTGTCGTATTGCATTCCGGCTAAGTGGTGTGTGAGGAGCGCCAACCAAATCAATCTGTATGAAATACTATTCGCGCTAAGATAAAAATTCAGATTTCGCCAAAACTGATCCATGTGGAAGGTAGAGAGTAATGTATCTAACATAACCATGAAACCCCCATATTTTTAGCTCAAATAGTTTTTCTAATACAATATATATAAAATACTACTACCTGTATTGTAACAAATCGTGACGTAAGCACTGTATGAATATCATTATTGGTTGGCATGTAAGGTGTACGTATATTTGTAATTACTCAGAAATGAAACGTAAATGTTTGACATGACGTGATAAAAGAATTGCTTTGAATAATCCAAGAGCGAGAGGATACAATAAATTTCCTGCTGCTCTGGCAGAACGTGTCTGGTCACGTTATATATTTGTTTATGAATCGTTCGTAATCTCTATTTACTCTAGAGAGTTCAAAGTGGTTGGTGTGTATGTATGTACATATATACTTTTAATTACTCAGAACTGAAATTTAAACTACTGCATGACGTGATGAAAGAATGACTGTGAATAAGTCAAGTTGTTAAATTCGAGAAAGAGCAAAAACTTCATTTCCTGTTAGCCTGTGGAATGTTGTACGCTTATGTTTATGAATGAATGCTGGATAAGAAGAGTTTATTTACTCAGGAAAGTTCAGATCAATATCGCTCAGTTGTTCTTTACGCAACAGTAAAGTAAGAGTTAAATAGTGCAATGGCTTATTGTGCCCGCCTCGGTAGCGTAGATGGTAGCATGTCTGCCTCACGTTCAAGCGGTCCCGAGTTCGAATCTCGGTCAGGGTGAGTTATCTGGATGCGGTTTTTTCCGGGGTTCTCCATTATACTTCATGGCGAATGTCGGGTAACTCTAAGCTCTATGGACCCCGTACTCATTTGAGCATCATTTCACCCAATTCATTCACCGTCCGATATGACTTAACGTTAGAGGACGTAAATTAAAAAAAAATGGCTTCTTGCGGCGAATTTAGTGGCAAGTCAAAAAGACAATTATTGCGAAGTCAGGTTCGAAGTATTGTTTTTAGGTGTACACGTTCTTCAAAAGATTGGTCAATGAGGAATATAGAAATCAGCTCGATTTCAAAAATGTTCAACGGCTTACTGCTAAAGCGTGTGGTGTAGGTAAAACAAGTGTGTCCCGCATTTGGATTAGAAACGCAGGTAATTCATAAACTATAATTATAGTTATAGTATTTAAAAATATACATAATTTGCGAAAATGTTTTTTCCAATTTTGATTTTGGCAACTGCATCATTGTGAAAGTTTGTAAAATGTAATTTGCTTACCCTTACATCTAGCGCCAAGCAGACGTGCATGTTGTATGAGTGTGCGAGAGAGATGGAAATATAAAAAGAGTGGGGTATCAAACTGGCAACGCTGAGTGTGATACGGCATCTGATTAGCTGGACTCTTGTAATTACTTTTGTAATCACAAAATATGTGATGCAAACATTTCTGCAAACGAGTATCTGAGGTAATATGAAAATAAACAAAATTTGTTAAAAGATATAATACTAAATGATAAGTGGGTCGAGAAAGTTACACATTAGCTTGTTCTTATAACATCTAGTTGCTGAATTGCATCATATGACAACAGTGTTAAAGGATTACTCTGACTTGTAGTCAGATGTCAGGCTTGGTAATACGCTTGTAAGCCAAGAACGCTTGCAGCAGGATTAGGTACACATTGAATGCCAAGCTACTTCCAGCATTGAGCCAGTGACATGTGGAAATCGGTTGCATGTGTGATGAATCATGGTTTCAACTCGAGCATGCTGATGGATGTACTAGTGTATGCCTCAAATAACACGAGGCTTGGGGTTGTTATGCAGTGATACACCTCTCGTGGTCACTATTAATCAGTGTTGGAATGCAAACGCTTTACCTGTTTACTGTGACTGGCCAAGCGCTCAGCCCAACATCTTGTGCATCTAATGAAACCAAGCAATTTATGATACTGCCTGTGGTCTTTTCACATAATTTGGGCGCTATTGTCACGCGCTCATTTTGTTAACATATGAGGCTTGTTTTCCGTCATTGTTTCTCCAACAAAATTCCTGTTTAAACACTCATCGCTATCGTGTACAATTACATATAAACTAGATGCAGAAATTGTGTTGCAGCATTGTTCTCATAGTTGTCGGGATAAAGAGGAAATGTTTCCCAAGATACCAATTTTTATGAGACGTTAAGAACGCTGTTTTAAAGAAGCGATAAAAACGTTTCTAGCAGTTTTAAAATGATTGGAAACGTCAGATTTTTTTTCAAACTAGTCCTTTGTAAGTAAACCGGCAATGACTGACTTTTCAGTAAATATTGCTTGACCTAATTTCTTGGTTGAAGTTAAGTAGCTCTATACTTGAGTACTTAAACTTTGTAAACCACATTGGGCATATATTAAAATGATTTTGAAATTTCTCTTGCAGTTTATGGGAATCTATTGGTATGCGTTATGTTACATTGGTAGTTCAGTTGGTAAGAGCAACCGAACGACAGCTGAAAAAATCCTGGTTCATAATCTTGGATATAACGCGCAATTATTCTTTTTGCGTGACTTTACAAACTTGTGCTACACATGGCTTGTTGGAAAAAGAATTAGTACTTTACGAAATATCAATAAATTAATAATGTCTTATAAGTAAACCGCGAAGGGTGTTTGAAAAGCTTTCAAGCAACTAGGTACTGTGAGAAATGGTAATTTTCTTTGATAAACTAAAATAACATTGATAGCTAAAATGGCATTGGTAAGTTGTGGTCAGTTGTTATTTTGCCTTCGTTGTTATTTGTTCTCCATAGCTATAAGGTCGACAAGATCGCTTCTACAGTCATAGCATTCTACGAGGGTGCCCTGAAAGGTTTCCGACCTCAACATGAAGATGGCAGCACTCGTAAATAAAACCTAGTGCTTTTCGTTGTTCATCTACAGTTACTCACCAAAGTTTCAACCACTTTGGAACCTCAGTTGTTATGCAACAGTCCTTTGACCGAGTTGCGAGCGTTTTTATAAAACTGAACAAAAATCGAGTATCAAGCTGTCATTAAATATTTGTTTCTGAGAGGCAGTATGCCTGCGCAAATCAAATGTGAGTTGGGTTCCGTGTATGGGGACTCTGCACCATCATTTACCAAATTGAAATTTTGGATAGCTGAATTTAAACGTGGCCACAAGAGCTTGGGAGATGGTGAATTTTCAAGACGTCCAAAAACTGCAACTACTGACGAAAGCATCTCCGAAGTTCACAAAATGTTGCTAGAGAGAGAAAGCAGAGGCTATTAACATGTCAAAAGAACGTGTTTGTCACGTATTAAATCAACGTTTAGACATCAAAATGCTGTCCGCGCGTTCGGTGTCGAGTTTGCTCACGTTAGACCAAAAACGTGTTCGAATGAACATTTCAAACGCTTTGTTGGCGCAGTTTAGGCGCCGATTAATTACTGCAGATGAAACTTGGATACACAATTATATATCCGAAACAAAAGTACAGTCCAAACAGTGGACTGCAAAGGGGGAACCGACTCAAGAAAAAAACTTTTTTTTTTCGGCTGAGAAAGTGATGGTGCCTGTAATTTATTTTTTTTTGTGGGGGGGATAGTCATGAAGTTATTTTAATCCATTATCTTCGAAAAGGAAAAACCACTACAGCAGCATATTACGCATCATCTTGATATTGTCATCATCTTGACAAGCTGAAGCCAGAACTTGCGGAAAAACGGCCACATTTGCAGAAAAAGAAAATCTTGTTTCACTTAGACAACGCGCCCTCTCCCATCTCAGCAGTTGCAATGCTGAAAATTCACGAATTAGGGTTTGAACTGCTTGACCATCCGCCTTACTCAGCAGATCTAGCCCCAAGCAACTTCATTTTGTTTCCTCATCTGAAAATTGTGCTCGGAGGACAGACATTTTCGTCAAATGAAAAGTCAACAATTTTCGTGAACAATTATTTTACAGAGAAAATCGCCGAGTACTATTTGGACGGGTTACAGAGATGGGAGCATCGCTGGGAAGAGTGGTATGTGTGTGTGTAGTGTTTAACGCCCGCTTTTACTACATACGGCACCGCAGGCGGTGACACTGATGATACATGAGATGAAGATGGAGCACCGGTAGAATGAGATGGCGGGGGAAACCGGAGTTCCCGGAGAAAACCCGCCCCTGCGCCACGTTGTCCACCACAAATCTCACTTTGCTGTCGCCTGGGATCGAACCCGAGCCGCCTTGGTGAGAGCCAAGTGGTCTAACCACTGAGCCACGGCACGGCCCTGGGAAGAGTGTGTAGGGTTACAAGGAGACTATGTTGAAAAAAAAATCTTCATATATAGAAGGTTGCCAAAGAAATAACTTAGCATTTCTCTATATTTCACTGTATAAAAGCACACTTTTTAAAATAGTATTCATGCAATAAATTACTTGAAGTTTCAAGTTTCTGGACTTCATTGTTAAGAATTACACTGCTGTCCTGCCCGCTCCTTGCAACAATTTGTATGGTTCTACCAAATCTATTTCTCATTCATTCAAATCATCTATTGTGATTTCCACCACAAGAAAAAGTACAATAGCAATAAACTGTTTTAAAATGTACATCCATTAGTTTTATAGTCGTCTACTAATGTGTTTGGCTATGTAATAATCGCTACATTCAGTGCCATCTACAGCTGCAATATATACACTCAGTTCCATGACAGATTTATTGCCATTTTAAAGATTAGCGGGACGAAATTCCGGCACACCGTCGGCGCTGTCAGAGCCTAACTCCTTGCTGTTTCTATAATTCCGAGACCAAATGACCTGCTGTCAACGGGCTCTTAAACCTCACTCACTCACTCCATAATACCACAAGAAACAATGAATAGCAGCAGTACTTATAATAACGTATAATAATGGATATCTTAGAAATCGGGCCACGCCGTGGCTGAGTGCTTAGACCGCTTGGCTCTCACCAAGGCGGCCCGGGTTCGATCCCAGGCGACCGTAAAGTGAGATTTGTGGTGGACAACACGGCGTTTATGGCGGGTTTTCTCCGGGACCTCCGGTTTACCCCGCCATCTCATTCCACCGGTGCTTCATCTTCATCTCATGTATCATCAGGGTCACCGCCTGCCGTGCCGTATGTAGTAAAAGCGGGCGTTAAACACTACACATTTCATTTTTTCTTAGAAATCGTTACTACAACAAAGTTATTTTAAAAGAAGTATATTTCAAAAAGACCTGCAGTATTCGGTAGAGCGTTTTTTATCTCTTATTACACAAAATTATTTAAAATAGCTTATGATGAACATGACTTCACAGTCTATTATGAAAACAGAGAGCTTCAATCTTTATTCGTGATGTAAATATGTAATAGATGTGTGGTATTAAACATCCTCATTTGATAATTTTAATAAAATAAAATATTAGAAAAATTATCTATGTAAAGTGCAGTTCAAAGTCATGTGGCAGATTTTCTAGAAAAATTTTCGGGTCATACTCAAACGCACGGAATTTTTATAAAACTGATCATATTTATTCAGACTTCGAAACGTTTTCGCTGAAATCTCGTTGGATTATCTGCCGAATAGGTAGGACACGATAAAGAAAGTGAGAGAGCTAGAGATAGAGAAAATGTAGAACAGTGCCTAGCATCAAGGCCATATGGTATGGAGATATTCTACAAATGAGTGAAGAATGACTATCAATGAATTCTAGTAAGAACAACAGTCCGTTTACTAACTAGGCCTTAAGTTATAACAATAAATTAGGGAATTTTTTGGTGAAGAGATAAAAGCGGCAGTTTATGTTTGTGTATAGATGTTGACTTCAACTGAGCCCATCATACATTTCAGTACCCATTTTTAATCTAAAATCGAAAATTACAGAATATCTTTCCTGTTTTACAGTACAAACTGATTTTCACTGTTTTAAAGGATTTATTTTAAAATTACTGCTTCCGGATTTCAGTGTCATCCAAAATTCAAAATACGGCACTCCAATTATTGTTCTTCCTGGAAGAAGTTAAGTAGCCCCGCTATATAGGTAGATTACTCATTAGCTTGTCAAAACGGCCGTGGCAGTTCATTACCAAGGAGTAAGTTGCTCTTATACACAATACATCGAGAACATTCAGAGATTCAGCAGACTTTCTGAATGTAGAGAAATAATTGGTGAAGACCATTCTCGAGATAATTCTACGTCAGATATAAAGGTAGAGCTGAAATTTTCCCTCTTTAAAACCTTCGGGGAAATGTATTCGAACCGGCAGGAACTTCCACATGGTAACACTTCATTTTATGCAGGGATAATCCTTTTATGCGCATATTTATTTCAATTCTGAATCGAAAGAATTCTGTGAACCGTTACTCCTCCATCTCCTGAAGCCTCTCCTGATAAAAATAACTATATTTATTTGATTTATAAACGACTGTTGCTTCAGTAAACATTCACTTGGAAGTTTTAGCGTGTCTTTTCCCCCCTCTCTTTTCGAATTGTTCACAAAAGAGAGAAGCGATGCCTATTGAGTAACAAAGTTTTCCATTAGTATATTACTTTTCAAATACGCATGTAGTTTTGGAAGCTTCGTAACGCTTTGACATTTTTTTCTTTTTTAGAATCGCTCTTGATTACCAACAAAATGTATGGCGCTGATACTTTTAAACTCATAAGTGGGGGAGGTGAATTTGGTATTGATGGAGCTATGTGAATATAAAGCTTGAGATTCACTGTATATTTGTTACAATATTCATACGAAAAGGCTTCTGTTATTCTAATATATTATTCACAGCAAATTTGTTTCTAGCAACAATTTCTTATAAAGAAAGAAGTGCCTAATTTCATAAACCGAATGGAAACATTAATACGAATTTAAGATGTAAAATGTCTGCAAGGTTGCAAGTGTCCTTCAAATAATGCTCCTGATCAAAATGATACAAGTTTTGAGAGAAAATGGAAACCTTTTCCACGTGAAGGATAATTTAGAAGAAACGTTAATAAAATTTCTTACACTGCATCATTACAAATGTTTAGCTTAAAAGAACAGGTTGGGTAAACCTTCATATTTGGGTTATGATGTACACATAATTCACTTACGAAAAGAGTAAGATTGGTGTTTCTAAAATTTATGATAAAACAGTAAGTAATCTACATTATCTTTCTTATTTACTGTTCAGCTTCACCACAGTGCGCTGAATAAATTAACCCTACACAAGTCTCACAGAACTATGGATAATTTTTGTCCCATTTTCGTATTTTCAATATAAATATGGTTAACAGTATACGTTGTATTTATTTGGTTTTGTTGAACAAAGTGCTCCATTTGCTTTTTATCCTCCTCCTATGTAGCATTTACACCCACTCAGGACTCACAAGTGGATGCCTGGGGTCAGAACGCTTATCGAAAAGCATAGGAATTCTGGATCAGAGAGAATGTCCATTTATGAGGATAACGAAGTGAATTATATGAAATGGTAGTGTAATGGATGAAAGGAAAGGTAATTATGGAGCATTGGTGGAAAGAATGTGGGGGGGGGGGACTGGGAAAAAAGGGCCGGCTCTCGTAGCTGTGGTGGTTAGTATGTATATCTCTAGCGTCCGTTGCGTAGAGGGTCGCGAGTTCGAGTGGGCATTTTTATGTGTATAGTGTATATGTGTAAAAATCTGAACGCAAATAAGGAAACATTATCTTTGGATCAATATAATATTTCGTTCACATTCCGTAAATAAACAATAAAAAAATTAAAGGAACATCAAAAGCAGGCAAAGTCGTTTTCTGATAATTGCATCGTTCGAGGCTTCCTGAACAAAGGAAAACGATCATGCCTCTGCATATACCTGGAAATGTGAGCATGACAACATGAACATTTGGACTGAAAGCTGTAAACTACTCCTTCCATGGAACATTTTTCGTAGTGTTTTTCTAAAAAATGGCTTACAACTATTTTGATCAAAATGCAATTTGTATGAGATATTTTTATTACAAATTGAATGCGTATTTCGAATTTTACAAGCAGAGCCTGTGAAGTCATCTTCATTTTAAAAGGCTTTTGTGTAATTAATACACCGTAAGGGATAGTACAATCATACTTAACAAAAGTAGAAATTTGATTAAAATGCCTAAGTTATATAAATGATATCTTTTGTGCAGTCGATTATTTCCGAGATATACTGTACTATTATCTTGATATGACTTTCAAAGACATATTGATATTTCAATTTTATTTAGCCTATTGCAATTTTCGTATACCTCCAGAAAAAAAAAACATGTAAATGCGTAATAAAAGCTATTCTTTATGAACAAGGGAAAAAATATGTTTGATTTGTAGCGCTAGAATTTCTCGCTCGAGAAGACATTCTTACAAGGCATTCTTTTGAGTGCTCACCTGTAACATCTTGAGATATTGATGTGAGAAACATAATATGTTAGCCGTTTTTTCTTTATGGCAAACCTGTTGGCAAATGTGTTACTAAGGCAAGTGAGGATTTGTGCTTCAGTAGAACTACAATTTATAAGATTGCTGATATCCCTTAGAAAAGAACCTCAACGTTTTCGAAAATGATGAAAATATCCTAAAATGTCCCAAGAAGGGCGAAGTTCTCCTATCAGATAGAGAAAGCTCATCTATTCCGACGTGGTGAGCTATTCCACGTTAGACGTTGGACATGTTTGTCACTTTTGTCTGATTATGTAGTGCACTATTTAGTCATTGCCCAGTAATAACGCTATTTAGTGCTTAAACTAGTCCCTCTTTAGTCACTACTTTCCAGTATCTGCAATTTGCAATACACACTATTTGTAATATTTACTATTTAGTCGTTACTATTCTATATGTACACTTTTCAACATTTAATCGATGTCACTCCGTATTTACACTATTCACTATTTGACCACACGTGTATTCGAAAGTGCTACCCAAAATAGTGGTATAAGTTAACAACTACTTTTATCTGAATCAGGTCTCTTGGTATATACATTTCTGTTATATCTCTGTGCACAAAGTGTATACTTTGGAGGAAGGTGATTGAAAACGGCCCTGCTTGGAATCTTCATATTGTACGAAAGGCACATCCAGTATTGAGTACATTTCTGGATTAATGGGTTTGTATCATATGTTATCAAAAATATCCAGGTTTTAGCTGCTCTTTTAGTCCAGTGGGACCCCATGGTGAATACCAAATCACTCAGCGTATATGATGATCCTTGGAAGCAAAACTGGCGTGGAGATATATCACCACTGTTCTACTACAGTGTCAAATTTCAGTTTCTTTAATTACATTTAGGAACATTGTTTTCTAGTTAGCAAAGTCTTTAACTGCACCTTAGTATTTGATACTTGGAGTAAAACAAGAAAAGAGCATTCTCGTGCAGGGATGCTAGCTACTGATGGGGAAAGGTATAATCTACTGTTTTCTGAGCATAAGTTCGAAGGAGAATAATCGCTCAAAATTTAAAATGTAGATATACTTAAATATTATTGCACCCATTGTAAAGAGACACTTCAAGCTATTTTAAGATTTTCAATTTATATTTTTGTTAAGGTGTTATGACGAACTCAGGGGTAAGCCCCTAAAAGCTACACGAAAGAAACTATAATTTCAAGCTACAAAATTCAACATTCCCGGGTTTAAGACCACGGGTGTTCAGCACTACGTGTTATTTCTTTACTAAGAAGCCCATACGCATATTAAACATTCTCATCTGGTCCAAGTACCCCACTAAGCCTTCACGGAGATTTCAAGTCCTTTATATTTTTGTATTATATTCCTCAGATGTGTTAATGTTAGTTTTATGTGTAACACATACTCCGCGCACGCCTGTACACATACACATTTACAATTTCTGGTGCTTACCTATAGTAAGTTGAAATATTAAAAGTATTCTGATCAGAAATTCTATATTTGGAAATTCTAAATTTCCTAAACATGTTTTGGGATTCCTTGAATAAAAAAGAAAAAAAATAAGGAAAAGGTGAGTTTAAGCTTCATTACTCCGACAAAATGTTGTTTAAATAACAAACCTTAGTTATCTAACGATGTCACACGAAGATTTGCAAGAAAAATCTTCGGCCCACATATTATTTATATGTAAAACGCTTCATTACTTCTTTGTTTCCCTAATCGACCCTTAATTGTTTTAATTGAAATTCCCTATGTTTTGCACATTTTTGCAGAATTAAAATGAATATTATCAATCTTAGTCCTCTTTACACTCATACTTTATGTAACTGGTAAGCCGTAAGCTGTAAGAGACAGACACTTGTTCATACCATACAGGTTGTTCAAAACGACACCGAACGATTATAGCCGTTGCGTAGTTTATAACTTAACTAGTCCGAATTTCGGTGTCGTAGCTTCGATGTTCTGTTAGGTATAATTTTATGCAGCATTAAATATTACATGATGTGATTAGGCAGCGCAGGTACCACTGGTGTGCGAACACCAAAAATTGTTATTGGGACGCACCAGCCACGAAAACAAAAGCATTGCTCCTTGCTCTTTCTCGGTGACCCTAGCCTACCTTTCAGGTAATGGAGCAAAAAGCAGTTATTTATGCAAAAGTCGACACTTAACTCGGACAGTTGGCAAGGTTGCCCTTCAGTGTAAAACTACACATTTCGTCCTAACAGGGATGATATTGCGCAAATCCAAGCAACATGGAGCCTATACGAACGTCGAAATGACGGATATGGCTTTGGTGGATGGAAGAGCTGAAGGGATGCACGATTAATTTAGTTTCATTAAACACATGAATTGTAAAAATAGTTAAATAAATGATAATATTTATTTGTTTAACTTCAGAGCATTTTGTTATGATCTTAATTGTACAATACCTTCAACCCCTTGCTGTAAACATCAACAGCTTCCTTTTCAGTTACAAATGCGTTTTTAGTATTATCAAACAGGTGAAATAAAATGCTCGTCTCATTGTATAAGCCATTTAGTTTTGGTTGATTTATCTACAATTCTTTGATATTGTTTTTTTTCTGTTTATCATTTAATGCTTCCATCCTCAACCGCACTAAGATTAACTTCCCTCTTAAAGGTATAAGTTGCATATGTCCACCAGCTTATTTGCCATCATAGACACCTAACGGAATTTTGGAACACGTTAAGTACTCACAAGCAATAATTAAGCAATAGCTTCTTTATTGTGGTTTCATAACCCAAAGAAATTCTTAATAGTAGCAAGCAAGCTACTGCGGAGTATGCCGGTATGTTTTCAAACAGCTACAGCACGGGGCACGGCGTGTGATCTATACCTGCGAACTCCGAAAGCGTGAGGCACGCGTCATTGTTCCTGTCACTGCCTGATTCACACTTATTCTGGAGCATTTTTATGTGACTCTATTGGTGGTAAAAACTATTTATGTGTATCACATAGAAGCTGAGCAACTGCTTCTATATGTTCGTTCGGTGTCGTTTTGAAACACCCTGTATATATCGTTAATGTGAAGAGTTTAAACCATATACAGTATTTTGGGATTATTCATTTCCAGGAGATACTACTATCTAAGTATCTTTTAATCTTTTAATTACATTCATTGTGTCTCATAAAGACATCTCATCATATCACTTAACTACGCAACTTTTTGGAAACCTTATTGTCGTTGTAGCAAAATATTATTTCGTTATACCTATAAGGAATATGGAAATATGAAATTAAAGTTTTATCTTCGTCCAAAAGAAGAAGACAGAAGAATTTCGTTCTTGTAAGAGTAGTGTATAGAAGGGTGAGTAGAGAAAGTTGCATCAGTTCTTCAAGTTAGGTTTATTATTCCTTTAAATACTAAGTCCCATAAAGTGCATGGAAGTAGTCTTCAAACATTATCCCATACATGATGGAATAAACTATAAATATAACTACCAAGGATTTAATTACCACTACATGGTCTTAGTAACGATATTTTTACAAGCAAATGATAAGAGGAGTATAGCAAACTATCAAGGAAGAACTAGATGATTTCATATTTCTATTAAGTGGTCCATATATTTGGTTTACGTTTCATAACAAATGTCTTGAAATTATTGCAGTGGACGTTTAAGCCCCTCACAATTGAAGAGAAATAGAAATATATTGGTCGTGTGGTGTTTAACTTCTCTTGCTCCCTGTTCCAGTTACTGGAAGAGCCCTATAGTCACGTACTTCTTCCCTGTTTGTTCTCCCCCACTCTTCAAGATGCAACCAAATCGAATTCGGGTGTCTTCCTATCGATTTGTTCTTCCTGCGTCCCTCAAGGACTTAAAAGTTACCTCGATCCTTTTTTATAACAAGATGCCGGAATAAGAACTGATGATATGCGGCTTCCGTGTTCATTAGATACCTCCTTTATTCAAAGCCTTGCAACTACGTTGTCATTTTGAAATGGATATTATTAGTAAAGAGTCACTCAGCATATTGTGGCATAAATAGTTGCATGGGATAATTGCAGTAGTATCACAAAGCATTAGTGCTCATTAAAATACATTCTAGTGGAGATGAACTTCTATTTAAATATGCAGAAAGAAGTTGATATTATACTCGTACTTTACGTGTTCTGGGATTTTCAATATTTTCAATTTTATTGATATAATGTTGCAGTGATATATAAAGGAGTAATTGTGCTATTATATTAAAATTTTAATTAAATTTTAGTTTTTAACTGACAGAGGAAAATGTTAAAAGTAAGAAATTACCATCCTCCTCGTTCAGGCCACAGTTCAAGTGCAATTTAAGTCGACTTCGTGATCGAAATATTAGTAAAAATAAAAGTGCCTACTGATCACATGCATTCTGCCCAAATGAAATAATAGTTTCCAATTTTCTGGGAAGGTTTGTGAAAAGGATGGATTGCTTCAATGTTTATATTTGGTTGTTCCAATATACCTCCACCAACATTAAAAACACTGCAGGGCTTACGACGTGTTTCATTATATATCGATGTTGTGCGTAACAAAAGTTGGTATTCTTTCTTTCCAATAGGTCAAAAGTGGTATACTCGTAATATACCTTCGTCAAAGTTAAAGGTATAATATAAAAATTATGTATGTATATAAAGTTATCAATATATATTTCCAGGCCGTAAACTTTGAACCAAAATGTTGCCAGTTTTCTTACCTTTGGTCAGTTTATAACAATATTTCCTAAAAGGTTTCGATGTATATATTACTAGGTTATATTACTATATATTTTACGATGTATATTACTATATTTATTTGCATATTACTACACCTAAGTAAATAATACTACCCTTAAACGATATTCCATAAGACAGTTAAAGTTCGTTTAGTGAATAGGAGATTTTTAAGTGACGTTGCACTAATATTGATTTAGTGAACTCCATCTTTCCATTTAATTTCATCACTATTACACAAGATCAACCTTAGGTCTTCCTGCTGAATCGCTTTTAAGTTCGAGATAATATACAAGAGATTTGGAATTTTGGTATGGAACTCTGATAGTTCTGAATAAACGGTTATGTGTAGAAAACAAGACACAGTGATACTAATTTGCATGTGTTTCTGCTATCAGAAGAAGCATAGCGCAGATATGGAAGTCTAACCTTTCTGTAAAATATTACTGAATGTCGAAAATCATCCTATTTCAGCACAAATTCAAACTACACTTGTTATTTTGGTTTTAAATCTTATTCTTATTATTTATTAGATCAGATATCCTACTTTGCTTGTATTTCAGTGCACATTAACATAAAACATATAATTCAGTTTAAGGTATAAACATAATATAATCTTATCGCATACTATTTGTATGAAGTGGGAAATTAATGAGTCAGAAGTATAATTATCCAAAAGTTGCATTTGCACTCTAAGAATGCATTACTGGAAGAGTTGGAATATTATTGCATCATTGATTTCGATATGCTTTTTCCTCGTTTATAAATAACGCAACGTTAGGTCAAAGCAGAAAGTAAAGGATATTAAACGTCCTTCGCCTGCCCCGTTCCTTTGGTTAACCCCCTCTCTTTCCAATGCCTCCTCCGAGAACCCTCGATGTTGATTAGTGCCGGTTCATAGTGCAAATACGTGAAAGCCTTTTGCTTCAATCGAAGATCTGTTGGCGACGACTGTTTGATCTCGTAAATTGATCTGGAATTTCCAGCGCCAGCGCCTCCTTCCTTCCTTACGAGGTTTAAAGGCGCTTTTGAATTCCTCTCTCAACATTAAATTCCTTTCCGGGATCGCTTGAGGAATAAAAAAATTCTTTTGCTTTTGCTGTTCTTTCATCTTGTAGCTCAGACAACAAACACATTCAAAATTTGCTCGACTCAAAAGAATACGGATGCCTTAATTAGCTAGGAAACAACGTAGTGGTTATGCTGGCAAAAAAAAGATGGCGTTTCATTTCAATTATCATTCAAATATACTTTAAACGAATAAAGCTAATGCAGTAGTGTAGTGGATGTCGTCTACATAATAATGCGTATGATACATTCTTTGAAAGCTATTTCACTACTAAAATGAAATTACGTCGTGAATGTTACTTTCTCTCTTATTCTACTTTGTCTACCTGGATAAATCACAGCAGAAACAGCGGAGATTTATGCTTGATGTTTTCTTAAATACTTTATTACTAAACGATGAGTGTAGTCCTGATTTTTAACTAAATAGTTTTAAGCCACTGTGTTTTTCTTTTTGACTTCACTCATTTATGAATAATGAATGACTTGAATCAGAAGTTTCTTTTGGATCCTTAAGTGTTAAATTGCTTTACTCCTCAGTTGCTAAAATTCCTTTCTCCTAGAATATTTTAGTACTTCTCAGAGATAGAAAACCATTACCATTAGAAACATTTTGAAATATTAATAATATATTAATAGTTTTTATTATACTCCAGATTTTAAGGAATGTGTAGAAAATTAATTTATCAAAGTTTGTTAATATGCTTAATACAATTTGGGTGATATCAATTTCGGCAATTTTCATTCATGAAGTGTAATTCAGATAAGGGCAATGGTTTCTGCAAAATGTGTAAAATTGATCCAAGGCTTAAATACCAGGGGAACTAATAAATATTTTATTACAATCAAATAATATAATTTGTCGGTTATGTAATTGCAATTATACATTTAATAGTTATCCATATTCTATAATCCTTAATTTTATACCACTCAGTGCCATCAAAAACAGACCTTAGTTGCATATTTTTTTACTTATTTACTTTTTTTCTTGTCTTTGGTGGAGTGTTCAAGTCATTCACCATATCACACATGTATACAAAGTTTTGATTACAAAGGATACATTTGCAAAGATAGGAGTAGATCCAAGTAATCTGTTTTAAATATAAAAGCAAGATTATTGGGACTACCTTTATAGTCTGGCGGTTAGCGTTCTATGTAACTTCGAGGTTCCGGGTTTGGTTTCTGGCTTTCATTTTTCTACTTATTGTTCATCGTGTGAAATGTTTTCCAAAATACTTTCAGTGCAAATTTTGCTGTAGCGACCATTAAACCCTGTGTTTGGTAGATATCGCCTATCAAGAGTAACACTATCCAGTATATTAGTCGTATCTCAATGTCCTCTCGGACAAAGAAATTTGCTGGATCAAATCCGCAGATTAAATAAGCTATGTTATCTATAATAATCTGTGCTAAATATATGATCCACGAATTTAAGTGCTATCTAATTGAAATAAGCTGACATGTAACAATAACATTCTCTATAATTTCCAGAGGCACTTCAATGTTGAAAATCATTTCTGAAAATCTATAAATACGTGTCTTTGCATATACATACAGAGGAAGAAATCAAACTGAATGATTCTACCCTAAATTTTAAACCGAACTTCTTTCGATATCTGTCCTGGGTACTTCATCAGGGTTTTCATAAGCCCAGTCACAAATTTGATATTCCGTTGGGAATAAACCCAGCTTAATCAGTAAACAGGTTGCACGGTTGAACATAGCAAATCGTGAAACATATTAGAACTTCTTCCTGATTCAAAGACCACCTTATTTAATCCTTGAACCCGCTGGAAGCGAAACAGCTGCAGCAGATTTTCATCTAAAATTCTCCACATAGTCATCTGAAGAAGGTCTCCCTCACTGTAGTGCATAATTTGAGAGAATTCTTCCATGTTCGTAACAAGATATCTGCTTGTCGGGATATCTTCTGTATAAAGCGCACTTGTTGCTGATGCATTTCCAACTGGAAAGCCATACATGTAGTGTACATCGTTCACTCACAGAATACTTTCGTTTTAGTCTTCCGAGTGAGCCACACGAAAGATATTTGCTGTATAAAAGGCACCAAGCAAAAATCATTCGCAGGATAACGGTTTAATGTAGTTAATACTGATGTCGAAAAAGGAGCAAATTCTTTAACAAATTCACCGATTTTCAAATCCTTATTTTTATGAATTTGGTTGATTCCACTTGTTTATAGTTTACACGCAGTGCATATAGATTTATTCATAAATTAAGGTAGGGGGGATCGCTCGACCTTGAGTCTTGTACTTTCGAGGAAACCTCCGTGTCGAATATGTGGGCGAGAAATCATTGTGCTTTGCATCCAACATGCCAAGGTCTTTGCCGCTTAAAATATACAGGTTTTATTAATTTTCTCAAAGGAAAATTCGAATGCTATGCAAAATCCAAAACCTCTATTATTAATCATTTTACAAATATACAAGAGAATAGGGTATGGTGGAAATATTATTTCTAATTCTTTGTATGATGTGAATATGTTAGAAAAGTTTGTGCTGTAGTTAGCCAAATTTGTCATTTTGACATTATTTCTGTAATGGACTATTAATACGAATATTATTTTCATTATATGAAGATAAGAAATCTTTTGTGGTTCTAAACGCTGTTTTTGTACTTTCAAGAATTCACTACATTAAAGTGACACAGAAAATGGAGTCCAGTTTGATGGAGAGGGAGAAATTGTGAAGGGATAGGAGAGATAGGACTAAAAAGATAAGAAGAAAGAGGGAGAAATGCAGACAAAAAAGAAACAGATACAAATATTTGCATTAAGGAAATGATGGCAAGAGAGTTGCGTGTGCTACTGTTTAAAATATACGAAACATAATTAGGCATAACATTCTCATACGTATTAACTAAATAACTGCAATCTTTTAAATTATTGTTGAAATTTTGTCCATCACCTTCGGTGTATTTCTAAGAAAGTTAATTTCATTATTCCCTATGTACGGAATAGAATTGGATATAAATGGTAGTGTTTTGAGTATAATAAATTATAAAAGTGTTTAAGCAAATAACTTAAGTATTCTGATTTAGTAAATTTTAAAATGAAATTTAAAAGCTATAAATTTACCAACACTACCCAGTACAAGGAGATTTTTCCCGTATATAGAGTATCTGCGACTATACAAACCGGCCTTGATCCTCTTGTTTGAGACTGGCCTCTATGTTAGTATCATTTTATTTCCAGGCGGTTGGAATCCCTCGAGGGGGTTGTTCTCGTCATAGGCGACCCATAGGATTCCTTTATACTTTAAATAAGATGTCTCGCCCGTCTTCTTTTACAGATATTCTTGTCCCCGACACTCTTCTCGGATGTCACTTCTCTCAAGGAGTCGGCGGCTACTCTTCCCAACAACCCTCCCTCCCTTTTCTTCTTTCGGACAGCGGCTTTTATTGTTAAAGCTTCAGTCGTGTGCTAGCCATATGCTACATTTTATTACAGCCTTAGAAAAGCGATGTTGAAGTCCCGATCACCACTGAATTCTGCTTTATATTACGTTTTATACAAAGCAATCACCATCAGTTGATCAGCTAGTTAATTTTGTGACTTGGTCGTAGAGGTTGGGAAATCTCTGCCGCATCCCTCACAGCTCCTTCATTACTAACCGCCTTTGCTATGACATGTCACAGAAACGTATGAAAGGTATTATGGTTGTGACGTACCAGTATTTCTAGGATTCATTCAGAAAGTGTGCAAAAAGGCGCTCGTTATTCACCGTGCAAGCAGTTTAATACAACATGTTTCCTTCATTTTCCTTGTCCTTTTCCTAACTCCGGGGAGTAAGAACACTTGATCTTTGACGTCACAAAAGTGTCTTTTCTAGTAGTATGGTCCAGCCGCGTTATTTATTAATCTTTCTAAAACAAGCTATTGGACTATTCTTATGAAGAAAGAGCATCTTTTTTTTCAAACCAAATAAAACTCGTGTATCAATATACGTGAATCAATGAAGAAGTGGTTTCTGGTTTTCCATCTTCTAAAATCGCTCATGAGGGGTAACTGAGATTTTATTTAATGAAAGTGGAACATTAATATTTGCTTTTTGGGACTTTTTTGTATTTAATCAGATATGAACACAGCTAAATATTCCAAATAAAAAAAACAATCCTTTTACACTTATATAAAATATCTTCCTTTCTTGCAAAATTTTAACACAAAATGGTTTCTAAATAAGAAATCTGTAAAGTAAAGTAAAAAATTAAAACGACACAATTGTAAACCAACACCTCATATTCCAAAAGGATTAAATGTTGAATTATTTGTTTTCCGAATATATGTGCACGAAAACTTCCGACAAATCGAAAGAACGCTCGATCGTATGAACTTTGAGAAAGAGGAAATGTGTTGAAATTTCAAAAATTAAATTTTGTAGTAGATAAAGAAGAATGTCTCCTATACCAAAAGAAAAGGTGCGTTTTCAAGGCAATTTAACCCTTTTATGGTAATACTACTCCTAATTTTTCAAGAACTTGACCGAATTCCAGTGCTGATTTCCTTAAATATTTTTATATACTGCGTCCCCGTTTATACGAATTTATACAAAAAGCGTGACATTGTGTTAAAGGAACCAAAATTGAATAAAAACGGTGATGACAACTTAGTAAATATTTAAATGATTACCTCAAAATGTGCATTTGATAAAGTTCATGTCATTTTATTTTAATGTTTTAATGGCTTTTAACACATATTAAACTTTATGTTGCTGAATGAGAAAATAATTACGAATTGTGTATATAAAAGCGAGGAGTAAAATTTTTTTGATATGTCAGGTGTGATACTTAATATTTGTAATTGAATCGAAACCTGTTTCATTTTTTATTTGGTTGTCTAAGGAAAACAAAAGATGATAATAATAATGAATAAATATAATGATAACTATATAATATAATAATACACCACAAATACTATGAAAATGGAAGTTAGTTTCTAATATGCAAAGTACGAGTATAAAACTAGCGACTTAAGAAATTTACCCTTAATGCTTGGAAGTCATTTGCCGACCAGGATGTAGATTTTTTGACGCATGTTACATAGTGCATTTTATAGTAAATCATGTGATAGAAGCTAGTGCCGCTTTCCTTCTATGATCAGATTAGTTGCGATGTCAATCAAATTAGACTATCTGCCGTTGCATATACCGTATTGTGGAAGCTTTCTACTGACCACAGCTGCATGTGTTGGCTGTGATCATCAGCATGCACAGAGCAATACGTGGTCGGCAGCCGGAATGGTAGGCCTATAACTGCAGATCGTCGTCGTCGTCGTCGTCGTCGCTGGTTTAGCACAGTTTACCTAATAGTCTAGCACGTTAGGAAGGTCCTAAATCCCCATGGATATTCGAACCAATGCACATGTTAAGAGTGAAGAGCTACTGACATGGAAATAAGTATACAGTACCGCAATTAATTCATCACTGATACTTCCATATCAAACTAAATGGTAGTGCATGATCATGGATAATTGGCTAAGTCATTAAATAAACAGAACAACTGTAACAAAGATTTGAGTATTAAATAAACGTGCTTCAAGGAAATAAACCATACCTCAGTTTCTGCGGCATTTGACAGTGGAAGAAGTATTCGTACACCACTAGAAATGTAAACACAGAAACCACTAAAGAACCGTTTGCTGCAAACAATGTCTTCGGTGGTAAACTGCACCGGAATCTCTCATTGTTGGTTCTGATACAAAGTGAATGTCCAGCAGCAAAAATGGGCCCCAAAGGTAAAGAAAGAACTATAGAGGAAGACAAGTTAGTTATCTATCAATATGTAAATGGTAAACCATCTTTTTAAAATGGTGATGTTATTGGAAGAAGCTGTAAACATTGGAACTGTAGCTCATTAAGAAGAAGTCAACAACAGAAGCTAACAAAAACAAAATCTGCTAAAGGCTGGCCCCGTAGCTCAGTCAGTAGAGCACCTGCCTGCCGTACTAGGGGTCCCGGGTTTGATTCTCGGCGGTGGGGGTGTGGATTTTTCTCCGACCAAGATAATTCCCCATCTTCCCTAGAGTCTGGAAGTATAAATGAGAGTGTGAATGTGTGCGAGATCCAATGATTAAAACCTAACGAATACGAGTTAACATCTTCGATATGTTCCAAAGGAGAACGGCCGCCGATATGACCATTGTAGCTAAAGGCGGGGTATAAATGGAACAAGTAAAAAAAAAAAACTGCTAATAAAAGAGGTCCTCTGCATTGTTAATTGACAGCCTGTGCATAGTCAGCCTATTTTAAGAATCGAGCTGTTGACTGTGTTTTGAGTAGTGTGGGCTATGAAGACATACTCACCGAGGTCTACTTCCCATAAGCCCCAGCCCCGTAGGACCGGGAACCCGGGCCTCATCTGTTATTTCCATTAGGACAGCACCTATTTTATAAGCTGCCCCCCCCCCCCCCCCGCCGTCTGCACACGGCAAACGGGACGGATGTGGATACGCCACATACGCGCCAGTCCTTAATGAACCAGCTACCAAATAACCTTGGTAGGGCCGCCAGTGTCTAGCTCACCAGCTACTAGCTCTGCAGGCTAGTCCCCGGGACTTATGAGGCAACCCTCTACCCCCTCCGGGCGGCCCTTGGCGGCCTGGCCAGAGGTACCCAATTGCCCGTGGGTGACGGTAACCATCTGCCCCCTCGAGACCAACCCAATCCGAACAGCTACCATGCGGGAGGGGCTCGTTATGTTCGGCCCGAGGTTCCTCTAGTAACGTCAGAGGTACCACGAGTGCTAGGGGTCCGTAGCGCCCGCACTTTGGCAGCTAAAAGGGACGGATCCCTTCCCCTACGGGGGGGGGGGGCTATGAAGACAGGATACCCAGAAGAAAACAAAGCAAAAATAAGAATAATAAATTGAATCTTGAATTTACTTGGGAACAAATGCGTTTCTCGGACAAGCTGCTATTCACAGATTAAGGGATTTGTAAATTATGGCAGACTTTTGGTGTGAGGACCAAATACTGAGTTTCAATCCAAGAACGGTTTGGGAATGTATAGATATGTTTGGTGTTGGGGAGCTTGCTTTTGTCGACAGTAACATGGATGATCTCCAGTGTATGCATATTCTAAAGGAAAATCTGCAAAAACGGTTGAGAGGCAACAAAACAATGATCCTAAGCATACAGCAGAACTTTATCTGTGGTGGTACCATACTCCCAACGTTCTTAAGTTTCCAGCAGAGAGTACAAATTTAATCCAAATGAAAATTTTTGGAATACACTTGAAATAATTTTTAGGAAATGTGAAATACCAAGTAAGTTAGCTCAGAAACAATAACTGCAAAAAGAATGGAAAACAAATATATTACCTGAGAGACTAGCAAAACCTGCATAATTCCATACTGAAGGTTAACAGAAGTAATACGTAGAAGGGGAACGCCTACAAATCATTAATGTTCTTATACATATAGTGTCAAACTCAAAACTTTAATGCCAAGGCCGGGATTGAACCACGGATCTCCTGGTTTCCATCCAGTCACTCTTTCCCATTGAGCTACAGTGGCCAATGTGCCGTCATGACATTAAATTCTCCTATTGACTCATATTTTCCAGGTCAACCACTAGGGGCTCTCGTATACGAGATACACCGTTTGTGGTGACTTACTATTGTACGAGGGCTGTTCAATAAAGAATGGTCACAATTTATTTTTGACAACGTAACTTTACTCATCCTCATAATTTTGATGGTCCTCTGTCGGTCTTCAAAGACATGCTGGAAACCATTTTTTAGAGATCCTTCAAAATCGCCTCCGCAACCTTGACCACTGCTTCTGATGATGGATAATGCCTCCCACGAAGACGTTTCTTCAAGTTAGGGAATAGAAAAAAGTCACACGGAGGTAAATCCGGACTACAGGAAGGATGAGGGATGCACTTCACGGTAATTTTTGCAAGATATTCAGCAACAATGTTGGCAATTTGCGTCTGCGCATTATCGTGGTGCAGCATCCAGTCTGCTTCACTGACATGTGGTCTTTTGCGCCTGATATGGATTTGCAGTATTTTTAGGACATACCTGTAGTATTTTCCAGTTACTGGTGTGTGTACAGGTACAACATGCTGATAAACTATTCCATGAATATCAAATAATTAGATAACCATAACTTTCCCATGAGAAGCAACCACTTTTCCTTTTTTTGAGGGGGGCTTGGTGATGAAGGAGATTTCCACAGTAAGCTGTGCTGTTTGCTCTCAGGATCAAAATGGTGTAGCCAAGTTTCATCAGCAGTGATTACGTTTGAAAGAAACTCCGAATCTTCCTCTAACATCAACTTTAACTACGCACAGGCCTGCATGCGAATGTCCTTTTGTTCGGGAATCAACAGTCGTGGAACCCATCGCGCACAAACACGTCTCATGTGTAATGTTTCTGTCACCAACGTGGGGTGGCAGCCAATGAAATGTTCAGTATTTCAGAAAGTGATCTTAAGGCAATTCGTCGATCCTCTCTCACAATGGGAGCAGCAATGTTGATATTTTCTTCCGTAAGAGCAGTAACTGGAGCACCGGGTCCACCTTCCTTTGAAATTGATTGTCTCCCCTCATTAAACATGTTAAACAACCTTCGAGCTCTGCTGTAGGGAAGAACACACTCTCCATAGGCCTCCTTTAACATTGTATAGGCCTCAACTGAAGATTTGTTGAGACGAAAGCAGAATTTAAAAGCTGCCTATTGTTCCTCGTATGTTACCTCCATTGCAGCGGTAGGCGATATTAAACATGTCTGAACTTGCCTGGTTCTCACAGACGGGAACCAGGAGTAACAACAATAAAACTACTACAGCGTGTTTGTTTCGCATTAAGCTAACAGGATATAATAGGATTGAATTTTAGTGCGAAAAAATATGACCGTAAAAATGATGATCATTCTTTATTGAACAGCCCTCGTAAATATTTGAGTCCCAGGCTTCATCATTAAACTTTTATTATTTCAGTTAGTTGATGGAGATTAATCATACCTTCAATCTAGCCGTGTATATCCTAAGGTTTTGGATAGACAGTGAAACTGAAAGATTCAGTGTCACGGCCGTCAGTTAACTTAAATGTTAATGTTGTTATACTTATTTAAACTGCCGTTTTCTTTGAGTCTATGAATAATATTTTCCTTATTGTGAGAAACAGTTTTTTTTTCTTTTGAAGGGAGGTAATTTAGTTGATTATTTTATCTTTATAGATTCAGCAGGGAACCACATACTGTTAATTTACTGTATAAAACCTTGGGATGTCAACTTTAATTGTAAACGTAAAGTATTTGTACATAGACAGCGATGTATGAATGCGTTTTCTTCATCACGTTATATACTTCAATTTGCAATCATCCAGATCATTATGAACACCATAGTTTTCCCAGTCTGTACTGTGTTAATTGTATTTTTGTTGATGTTTTTGTTGTTTGCGAGGAACGACAAAACATAGTGGAAACTTTTTTTTAACCGCTCAGGAAAAGGTCGCGAACGTACCGTTGCTATGGGAACAAACTACATTTGCCCAGCCACGGTTATATCGTTGTGAGGACTTTATACCCGTTGCTGTTACACTGCTCTTGTAGTCATGAAAATAGAAAGGCTCACCTAGGCACCGTGTGACTAATACAAATGATTGCACCGCCCAATAACACGCAGGTAATGATTTCAACAGGTGCCTCGGCACGATATCTTGCGCCAAATCAAACTGAAATGTGGCATGTCGGTTCATTCCCTTGCTTGAACGAGTTAAATTACTATACAAGCTTTAGTGTGATCTCTGCTTACATGCAGTATGTATTCCCTTCCAATTGAAATGCGTTTATTAGAACTGACTTTATTCTTCGCTTCTTCCTTTTCGTTTCGGATATCTTAATGTAGCAATTCAACAGCGATAAAATAGTCTTATTGTGTTAAGTTCCCAGCACTTCTGTTACGTGTTTAATCTATCTCCCAATATGCTGAAAGGATATTGTAAAATTTATTTTTCTATCCAATTCCCATTAATAATAAACATTCCTAATTAATGACTTCCAAGAAATAATGTCAGGTAATGTCAGGAAACTGACATGTGTACTGAGATAAATCACCTGTTTAAACCGAGTATTACATAGGTTTGTTGAAAATAAATTAACGACCATGGAAACTAAATGTGCTTTACTCTAGTCACATGTAGGACAAAGCATGGAAAGTTAGAGCCAGACTAAAAAATTCAATGCCATAACCGGGATTTGAAACACAGATCTCCCAGCCGCCATGTCATAGTCAGGATTAAAAGTATTGCTTTTTGTAATTATAGTTTGTATTCCCTTTATTTTTTGTTACACAAAATTTAGAGGGAATTAGTAGGAGCTTGCAGAATAGGCATAGAAACCGACAAAGATTGTTGGTCATACCAATGTACAAATGATAAAAGTTTATGATAAAAATAAATGGTAACAATACTCAAACACTGACCTTCCAATAATCTGTAGATCTCCAATTGGGATTGTGATTAGAATAACTCCCTACTCTCCGCGATGTATGTGTGTTTGATGAATGATTTCGAATGTTTCAAATCTGTTCTGTTTTATAGGATAAACTTCGATTCAATATTTCATAAAACATTATTACAAAAATGTATTCTGCTTTCTGCTTAATGTTAATACAGATAAATCTCGAAGAAACACCTTTAACACATTTCTTTTGTTTTGTCACAAGACAGATAAAGAGGACTAATGCAACAATGAGCTGGCTTTAAGAATCCACTCTATATGTAGACAGCAGAAACTATCCTATAATAAAGTATTTGGAAATTCAAGCCATTAATAAGGAATATTTGAGAAATTAATCTATGAGACATAAATTATTATTTCAAACAAAGCTGTAAATTTTTAGTAGTTAATTTTCCGTCTTCTCTTTTGCTTTAATAGCTATATAAAGTTATAGGAAAGTCATTCAGAATGGAGTAAAATCCATTGGCTGTTTTCAGAAAATCCGAGATATACTTATATTTTGCCCTAATATTTTAATATAAACTATTCCTAGCTCTTTGAAGAAGATCTAAATAACGAAAACTTTCTCATGGAATTCATACATTGGTATGGAGGAATTGAAACTTCGTGTTTTAACTTCCAAAGAAGCTAAATTTAAGTATCAGAACGTTTCAATTTTGAGATATCGCCTCTCTTTCATTATCTCGCCCGCCTCGGTAGCGTAGATGGTAGAATGTCTGCCTCACGTTCAAGAGGCCCCGAGTTCGAATCTCGGTAAGACTGAGTTACCTGGATAAGATTTTTCTGGGATTGTCCCTTATCCTGATAGATGAATGTAAGGTAACTCTAAGCTCCACGGACCCCGGATACATTTGAGCATCGTTTCACCCATGGGTTCTAGTTCGAATCTCGGTCAGGGTGAGTTACCTGGATAAGGGTTTTCCGGGGGTCTTCCTTATCCTTAAAAACGAATGTCGGGTAGGTCTAAGCTCCATGGACCCTGGACACATTTGAACATCATTGCACCCATTTCATTCATCGCCCGAAACGACTTTTCTTTGGAGGACGTAAATTTAAAAATACTCATATTTCGCACAAACACGCACATGGACGTTATAAAAATGCTCTTCGTCTCTGAAGTGAAGCTTAAACATGTATTCCGGAGGAATACAATACTTTCCATAGTCGTAGGTGCTAAAAATGCAAACATATCAAATGGTCCATTTAGTTTTATTGTTCCGAGAAAGAGTTGTTATATTCTTTAAAATGCGTATTGCAACTTTTAAGGTTCTGCGTTAATAATTGTCATTTTACGTTGTTGAATTATTTTATACACGTACACCTGCCCACATGCGTATACAAAGAAGCATACCAAATTTCTATAGATGTATTGACTTCGGTCTAAACTAATGTTAACCCTATGATTGAGTTCTTCCACGTAAAAGCCAGTGTTTTCTTTTTTTTTCTTTTCGAAACTATAACGAAACGTACAAAAACTTGTAGCCAATAAATGTTATAAAAGTTAAAGTAGACGTCTCATATCGAATAATTATTTCCAACGTAATTTGCACCAGCACAGAATGAAAGATGAACTTCTGACGTACTCCATCAAAGAACCAACCTAAGTGTTGGATATGCTTAAAAAGTTATTTTGTTTAGGAACTCCCGCACTTTTTACTTTCGGGACAAATATATAATTCCTACTTTTCTACAAGATAAATTTAAAATATTTATCAGCATATCCAAAGCGGAATAAAACGTTTCAAGGAACAAATTCGTAGTTTATAATCTTTTTTGTGTAATTTACGTCCTCCAACGTTAAGTCATATCGGACGATGAAATAAATCAATGGGTGAAATTATGCTCAAATGAGCCCGGGGTCCATAGAGCTTAGAGTTACCCCACGTTCGCTTTTCAGGATAAGGGAAACCGCCGGAAAAAGCCTTATCCAGGTAACTCACCCTGACTGAGATTCGAACTCGGGACCTCTTGAACGTGAGGCAGACATGCTACTATCTACGCTACCGAGGCGGGCACCCTTAATTTCATTCCTATACGAACACTTATGCTGGAGTTTGTTATACATTAAAAATATTTTAGAAGTAAGCAGAGTCGTCAGACAGTTTTACACATGTATATAATGATTTTTATCTCTATCAATTTATGATTACAAAACTCGCATTGAGTCCCTTAAATAGTTAACTTTATAGTTTCCACTCTCTCAAAATAAAAATGTAGATATAACCGCCTTTTGAGAATACTGTTGGAACTTATGCGAGATTATGGAACGCAAAACCAAATCGATACACTGAGTTTTGATAAGTTGCTTCATAAATATTTTTCATTGTTATAAACTACAACAAAAATGTAAGAACGGAATATTTTGTATTACAGGAGAGTTACAGCTCAAGTTGTTACTCAATGTCCAATTCTCCTTCTCTCCTTATATTTCACGTAACCGAGGAAACATGTGCAAATTGCACAGAAAATTTAACTAATCTGTTACTACCACACAAGTAATATTTGGTTGCTGGGAGTTAAATTGTGCAAACTCTTACTAATCTTACTTGTATCCAACGAAGTACAGTTTGATTCTTTATGCCCTGTGGTACGTGTTTATTAGTTGGTCCTATTTCCCATAAATTATCTTATGTTATTCAGAGAAGGAACAACGAGGTAGTTGTGCCATTTTTGCATAGAAGAAACCATATCTGAGGTGATGTTTTGTAACTATATAGATGAATATTTCGATACCTACTGCCACCTTTCATAAGCATTTAGAATTAGAAGTGGGTAGTTCTCTTATTTAAGAATATTATTTTCTTTTCATAAAATGTTCACATTTACGTATTTTATCATATAGTTTTTACTCAGCCCTTTCCACGTCTCTTTATGAATGTGCCAGCGTAACACGAAATAAGCACCCGATCTTATAGAGGAATTAGAAATGTAGTATCTACAGCTATGAAACAACATCCACAATATTTGTCAATTGTTTCTGCTAAAGTTGGTACAGAAACGAACTAAAAATTATTGTTGTCATCGACTTATTACCTAGAGGGTGTGATATCGAAATATTTGTCAATTTAAGTAAGTAGTTTACACTATAAATATTTGGATTGAGTAAACCAATAAAACATATAGCATTATACAAGAAGATATGAAAACATACCTGTTTATTGTTGGAATTTCTCGAACTGAGCCTTTAGCTCATCACCTTTCTTCTCTTGTTAAAAGGTCGCGCAATGAGATACACATTAAATAGAATTGAAACGTGTAACATTTAGAAGAGAACTGTCTATCACTATGCTCATAACTGTATTCTCTTCAGTGTTTGTTGGCTTAATGTATGCTCCATGTGGGGTCCGTGGGCCAAAAATCGAGTACGCATTATAGCTGGAAGTACCCGAAAATGATTCTAGACTACGTAGGAACATATAGGCATAATAACAGGGAGGGATGGTTCAGCAGGCGGTTTCGTCTGAGGCCCGCGTTCGGAAGGCCTGGGTTCGATTCCCGTGGCCGACCTACCTGATCCAGGACTTTTTCGGGGGGGGGGGTTTCTTGGGTCGCTATGCGAATGCTGGGTAGGATAATTGCATCCCCCGAATTTCCTGTGCCTCCATTTCATCTCCATTATTACTTCACATCATCTCTAATCTGGTGGTCTCTTTCAGTGTAGAAATGTCGGCGGGTGTCTCGGCGGTGCATGGCGGGATGCAAATCTCTGAGGTAAACTACTTTCTCCTCCGGTAGGTCGGTTGCCGGTCTCCGCGCCTCCGCTGGGACCATTTCGGGACTGTCAGCCAGGAACCTTTGGGGCTGCTAGGCTCGTTGCTGTCCCGCAGTAAGGGAGCGTGTCCGTTGTCCAGGCCTGTCGGGGGAAACCTCTAAGTACCTAAACTGTAGGGACCCTGCCCTCTGCACTGTCCTCGCTCCTTGGGTGGGACACCCTCTACTCCTCTCGCCTCATCATTCCTCCCATGGTTTCCCCACTTGGGGCATAGGCACAATGGGCCCATCATGGTGGCCTACGTATCGAATCTCCTCCGTAGTGAAATCCTAATCCTATAGGCAATGTATGGGAGGAATTATTTACCCCTAACGGGTGTTGGCCTACACATGGTATATGTAAGGAGCGCCGCTCCCCCCCCCCCCGGACCCACGATAACTGACGAGGAATGTCCAGCAGCTACTTGCAAGTGGCCGCATGCTGCACTTTCGAGGCTTCAGGTTTAAGCGTGGCGGTTATATCCATGATATACATACAGCAGGCATTATACCATCAGATTTTCAGGTGCATAGCGGTGTGAGTACAGTGATAGTTTGGTTATAAGTGTTCTCTTACTGTACTAGGAATGCTTAATACAAAAGTTATATTTTATCAAATAAATTTGATGAAATAGACGTAACTATTGTATAAGTGCTTAATTAATATGTTTGAACTGATTAGACTTTTAGAAATATCATCGGTTTTGGTAAGATGTAACTTCTCTTGATTCGTAGTTCACGGTTTATATTAAGAGCCTTTCAGTTTCTCATTATTCTTGCAAGTACTTCACAAAATAGCCATTCTCAGATATTGTTTACCGCTATAGGCTGTATTTCTCAATTTTGTTGCGGAAAGAGCTATAAAAGACTGCAGCAGTATTACATCTCTGGCCTCAGGTTCCATTTTCTTTTCTACAGCGCTCGTTACTATAACAACGCTATATGACGCAATACCCTGCCGTCCTATATTCCGTAAATAATATCCTATGATGTTAAGAGCCACATTCCACTTAATGTCCCCTTTTTGCCCTGCTGGTAGAAGGAACATAGAGAACTTGCTGAAAGGAAATTTACTGTTGGAATAGCGGCCTCAGAATGAGTGCTTTTAGTTACGAGTAACAACTGCTTGTGAAATCACAGCTAATCAAGTACGATAGTGATGTGTGGTTTTCCCAGAAATATATCTTTTTGACACTTCTCGGACAATAGTATAGTAATAATAGTAGTAGTAGTAATAGTAACATAATAGTAAAATATTAATAATGATAATGATAATAATAGTAATAATAGTATATTATTTATCATCATCATCATTATCATCATCATTATCATTATTATTATTATTATTATTATTATTATTATTATTATTATTATTATTATTATTATTATTATTATTATTATTATTATTATTATTATTATTATTATTATTATTATTATTATTATTATTATTATTATTATTATTATTATTATTATTATTATTATTATTATTACTATCGTTATCGTTATTGTTATCGTTATCGTTATTGTTATGGTTATCGTTATTGTTATCGCTATTGTTATTGTTGTTATTACTATTGTTGTTGAAAAGAAAATCTTTCTGATGACAAGGAGTTTTAAAGTTGAAATGAACATAATCATACATTGCTAAGGACAATAAATGTTGCATATATAGTTTGAATTTGGCGCTAATCGGCAGCATTTGGTTCATAGAATGTGAACAAAATAAACATATATTCCTTCCATTACTTTGTTCCAGCCTCACCGTATTTCACAGGTGTACTTGCTCAAAATTTTAGAATGCTGTTACTATTGTTATTGCTTATTATTGTTATAATTATTATTTTTAACTCTAGGTGTGTCCTACTGTCAAAATACAAAATATATCTTAAACACTTAATATGTTGTGTTTTGACTTCGGTTTCTTTTATGTGCAAACGCTTTGAATTTGAGCTTCCCCAGGTTTTGAAGTTAGGCTTTTTGAATATTAAACGTTTGTACAAGTTCTTATTCTTAATATGCCCCTAGTTGTAGAAGAAACGTAGGCTCTCACAGCCGGCGTCTTGTTCAGTAGAAGATTCCGGGTTGTAAGGCCGTGGTCCACTGGATTTCTTCATCTCTCTCTCAGACGTTTCGCTTACAATTGCGGCAAGCATCATCGGGGGCGTAGAAAAGTCCTCTTTGTACTCTTCGTGGCTACTGAGTGTTGTAAGCCAAACGTCTGGAAGAAAGATTAGGAAACCCAGTGGACCACGGTCTTACAGCCCGGAATCTTCTACTGAACATTTGTAGAAGGTTTTATAAGTACAAGGTTTTAAGCTAAGTCATTTCATGCAGTGTTCATGTGGAATAATTGTTCATGTAATTAGGTATTCGGTTGTGTTCAAACGTTAATTTGGTTATGAAATGTAATGAATAATATTTTTCTCAAAATCGTGGCCTCGAATCAAGACGGAGAAATTTGGCATGGTTTAACAAATAATTATGGTTTCAATTATTATTCTTTCCACTTGCTTTACATTTGCAAAGTAAATATATAATACAATAATAACACCTTTACACAAAAATGACAGATACTCTTTTAAAGAACATCTAATAACTGAATACTTTTTACTGTCGTGTAAGAACACGTGTTACCATTTCGCGCACCACTTCTTCTGTGTCCACACGTAGAATCATTTACCTCCGTCTTATGCAACGTTAAAACTTAGAATGAACCTTTCGTTTTTGCAAAACAGAAACGATTGATTTTGCCGGCATTATGGCAACTAAACGTTTTCGTCATATGTGACGAACAATACAATTACTTAATTTCATTAATTTTATAGTTTTTTTAAACTTAATTTGGACAAGTTAACATTCAAGCATTTTACAAATAATTTTAAACTTCTGACAACGTCGTTGAAAATAATTAACATTATTGATTCTTTTCCATTCCTAACTCGCCTGTCACACGTATTCCTTTTTCACTCATTCAATCTCGTTTCCTCCACAAACATTTCCAACAATTCATAAGGATTTCCTTTTAAATATTTCTAAAATAAATTTAGAATAACAAATATAAAATATTATAATAATGTTTTGGGGCTGAAATTAAAACAACTGTTTCACGTTTAAATACTTTGTTTCTAATATATTTTCTAATAATTATGTAACGATATGTGTAACAGTCCTAATAAAGGGTTTTCATAATTAATTTAATTATACATTTAATTTCCTTTTTGGCATTACCTATTACAGCATTATAGGTAGCGTAGATGGTAGCGTGTCTGCCTCACGTTCAAGATGTCCCAAGTTCGAATCTCGGTCTGGGTGAGTTACCTGGATAAGGTTTTTTCCTGGGTTTCCCTTATCCTTCAACGAATATCACGTAACTCTAAGCTCCACGGACCCTGGACTCTCTTGAGCATCATTTCACCCAATTCATTCACTGTCCGCTATGGCAACGTTGGAGGACGTAAATTACACACACAAAAAAGAGACATAAAATTAAAGACAGGAAAAGGTAGTTTAAATGTTTAAGTCCCTTCATCATGGCTTCCATATAATTTATTAATTCGCAGAATTTAATATCTGCATAAAATTAATTATAAAATGTTTAAACCCGTAACTGATATTGGTAAGTCGTGTATCAAAGTCTGTAACGAGCAAATAAAGTTAATTTGTGTTAATGTATTATAAACCGGCCGATTGTAAAACCTTTTAAACGCTATCGCCTGTATGACATTAAGAGGATTATGTGTCCAGCAGAAGCAGCGATTAGAACGCCATCAGTGTGAAAAGCTTGAAAAGCAAATGCTACAGACGAACGATTCCTGTGTTTAATGGTTATGTTCGCGGGAGAGTTCAATGTGGTCGGCTACCGTAATCTCTACCCCACCCCACGTTACCATGGGAACTGCTCAGCGAGTCCCTAGACTTCGCCCGTCAGGTATGCAACCATTCCACTGCCTAATCCCGGCAAGATATTCCCTAACTAGCCTGAGTATCCCGGATTTGTAGACGGTAATCTCTCCACAAGTTACTCTGTGTGCACAGCTCTTAGCTTGTGTGCTCACGTGATTGTCCTACAATTTCCTAAAGCGAAACTTATATTACATTTTGTAAAATTGAGTGTTCTTCTGAACACAGGTTTTCCACCATAACCATTTTTATTAATTAAGGGACTAGCTTTGAACTTTAATTAACAACAAAATTATAGAAAATGCGCTTTTTTATTTTGGTATATTTCCACGTACGTTATGAGGTAGGCTGTGTAGTATGAATCAATATTTTGCTCTGAAAATAAATTACAATGTTATAATTTTTTTCATCATATGTACTTGAAAGCACTTAGACATGTGATCTTTAGTGCTTTTGTCTTAAGCTCTTCATCAAGAATGGGTCTAATCGATGCCATAAAACTTGAGACTATATAACTGAAGTCCCAATTAGAGTACAACGTGTAATGCAGTTTAATTACCTGCCCAGCGAGAGAAGATTTTATATGCCAGAAATCGACGCTTATTTTATTTGTGCAAAAAGGTACACAATAGTTAGGTAAACATGATGTTATTATGAAATTCACTTGTTCACGAAATTTCATAATAATTCAAAAGACATTGCGAACATAAATAAAAGGTACAGATTTGCGTAATATTTGAGAATTTACCTCTGTGTTAATTGTTATTAACAGCCCGTCACAATTCAGGCAATGTTTTCAAAACGACAGGGTAAAGGGGGGCAGAGCGGTAAAAATAAATAAAATACATAACATACACAACGTAGTAAATAGTTTGAAACTAATATAACTATATAACTAATATATGCATTTACTTATATATAAACAAAATACAAGAGAATGATTGGAAAGAGAGATGGCAAGAGATGAATACTTAAGAGAGTGGAGAGGAGAGAAGGAGAGAGAGAAAAGAGGGAGAGATAAGTAACGCATTAAGGAAAACAGAGCTGCGGGTTCTGATAGTTGAATTTCTGAGCAATATTTTCATATACACTCAATCAGTTTTAACTTCTACTGATGGAATTATCTTCATATTAGTACTTCACATTTTTTAAATAATCAGTAATGAAACATTACTTTAAATTTCCAAATAAATGTTCTGACTGTATAACATATATTCGTGATTTATGCACCCATTTATTACTTTTAAGTCTAATAACCTAATTATCTCCAGAGAAAAAGGTCAATGAAACTTATTACTGATCGTACATATAATTGATTTTAAAGTTGGATTAGCATATTGTTTTTCATGTACGCTGAATGCTTGGTGGTGGTGGCGGTGGCGGTGGCGGTGGCGGCGGCGGCGTCGGCGTCGGCGTTGGCGGTGGTACTCGCTTTACTTTCTCTATTTATTCTTTTACAATCTATTTTTAGACTAGACTTATTTCTTCTAAGCACCGCATATTAATACAGACATTCCTCTTTCATTCATGTAATGAGTATAAGAATATTGTCACCCGAACGTCGGAACTCCCTATAGAACCGAACGGCAGTAGGGCCAGACGGGAGGCATTCGCCAACGCCTACCCATTTGTCTTATACCGCTAACGAAGGGATGGTTGGAAAAACATCACTGGCCGTCTCTTTCCTCTCCCCCTGGATACCGAAATTATGGTTTGCCAGAAGCAAAGAATCATGATAGATGTCAAAGGAATGTTGGTTCTTTGTTACGACAAGGGCGAGGCCAGTTGAGATGGGGAAAGTGTATAACAAAGCCATGTAAGAAGCAGTGTCCTTAGAAGATTACTAAAGGAATTGTCACTTGACGTGTATGAATAGGGAATTCTTTGGATCATTTACAATGGCGACCAAAACAGCCACAAAGGGCTTTTGTTTGAAAAGGAATTTTGAGAGTGAAAGTTATATATACACACGCGCAGCTGTGGTTAGAGAACACTCTTCGGCGTGCAGCCGATGTGGCTAGTTCGCGACTAGGAAGCCATTATAAAAAGGTCTTCGGCTTGAAGCCGAGCAGAGGAGTCTTCGGTGTCAGGCCGATGAGAGGAGTCTGAGACGTGAAGCTTATTAGAGCGGTCAACTTGTTCTGTCTTGAATATTTGTCGGCTCATCAAAATTTATCGAGTAATAAACAATAAGCATTCAGTAACTCTAAACCGAGATTGGTAACCCTCGGTTGACAACTTCCATTTCGAGGTTTGAAAAGAAGAAGCAGTGAATAAATAATTTGGAGACGGGCATTCCAGTGTTGTGAAAATCTCCTTCTCACACATCCACGCATACTCTGAGAGAAACCTCATTGCTCGCCAATCATATTTGTCATTGTTCACCAATCTTATACTTGTATCACCCTGCAGTCTGGAACCTTCGCGGTGATTCACTGAAACGCGAGACTTCGAGAAACAGCGATATCCCTATAAAAAGGGGGCTGCAGTTGGCGAGGTCAGTTCAGTTCTTGGCGAGCAGCCGTGATGAGCGCCCAGTGAGGGGACGGACTGCGTACGTGCATCGGAGGAGTGTACGTAATTGCGAGTGCAAGTGGAACTGTAACGGACGAACTGGTGAATTGTAATTGTGTGCGCTATGTAATTTTATGTAATCGGCAAGTGTTCCAACTGTAATTCGCTGGAAATAAATAACATTTTAAATTTGTGCAATTGGACTTTTAATTTCACGAACCCACAAGGTTACAATATATTACAAGAAGGCGATCTGAATGACTCTGTTATAGTATAATTAAAAATGAAAAGGAGAAAAAGGTGTGTTGAATGTTCAAGCCATAATAAAGAATACTTTAGAAGTGGTTAATACCACACATTCTATTTGACATTCACTGTGTAATTGGATAACATCCTAACTAAACAAAACCTGTTCATCTCTTATGGTTTATAAGTTATACATAAGTCAATCATAATAAAAGGAGAACGTTTTTGTAATCAAAGTCAGTAAATAGTCCTCCAATGTTGAAATGTGCCACTTTTTCATTTGTGTATTCACATAGCAGATTTTTAGATAGATAGAAAGTTTGGACGTTGGCAAGATTTTTGCTATTGCCTTTTTTTTTTAATTTCATCACTTAACATATTCACACTTAAAGACTCGGCTATGGTAGGAGGTCTTTCTAATTAGAGAAACTTCTTCTTCCCAGTGGGAAATTGAACTCGGCACCTCTGACCATTCGATTATATAGGGTGTCGTTGAACATATTCTCTATGTGGTCTGATTTCAAAAATAGTCGAAATTGACCAATCAAGTGAAAGGTTGGAACTTTGTCCTGTTTCAAATTAAGACTAGGTAATATTTACCCTTTCAGAAACTTCTTTCTATAATGCACATATATACACGAATACTTTTTTTTTTTTTTGAGAGAGAGAGAGAGGGAGGGATTTTCATGAGAAATTGCATTGAAAAATCAGGTCCATGAACATTTGTTTTAGTGATCGTATAATATTTTCGAAATTACAACCCCATTTAACCAAGAAGCACACCTCTCGCACTACATAAGTAGATCGCCATACTATAGGCTGTTTGCAGGTGTGCAAGTCACAGGGACGCGCAGAAGTTTCTAACAGTTACAGACTGTAACTGCCTAGAGAGATCGACAAAAGACTGGTCGTCCAAGCAGCTAACTCGCATCCACGAAAAGTAGGTACTCTTTCATTTGAACAAGCATCCGCGCCATGCAGCTCAGAAACGGATAGGAAAGATAAAGAAAGAGAATAAAGGGTGATAAACAGAAGACCCTATCATTCGCCTACCAACTAGGGAAGGTATTAAATGAGTAGAGCCAGACTGAAAAATTCAATGCCATAGGCGGGATTTGAACCACGGATCTCCCGCACTCCGTCCGGTTGCTCTAACCACCTGAGCTACTATGGCCAACGTGCCGACATGACACTACATTCACCAACTGACTCATATGTTTCCAGGTATACCACTATGGGGTCTCATATGCTATGAGACACGCACCTATTTGGCGAATATGTTGTAAGTACTTAAGTCGCAGGATTCATAGTTAAATCATTACGTTATACAGGTAAATTTATGGAAATGATAATTTCTTCCACACTAGCCGTGTGCAGGCTAAGGTTTGAATGAGTAGAGCCAGACTGAAATTTATTTACCATCAACTTACCTGTATAACACAATGGTTTAACTAGGAAGACTGGGACTTACGTACTTGCAGCATAGTAAGTCGCCACAAAAGGTGCGTGTCTAATAGCATATGATAACCCCTAGTGGTATACCGGAAAACGTATGAGTCAGTTGGTGAACATAGTGTCATGTCGGCACGTTGGCCATAGTAGCTCAGGTGGTTAGAGCAACCGCACAGAGAGCGGGAGATCCTTGGTTCACATCCCGGCTGTGGCATTAAATTTTCCAGTCTGGCTCTACTCATTCAAACCTTAGCCTGCACACGGCTAGTGTCAAAGAAATGATTATTTCTACCCAAGGTATGTTTGGTAGTCAACAGGAATTCAACCAACCTCACGTTCTACTTACTTTAAAAATAATGCAATAATAATCGCATTGAATTAATATACTGGAATTATATTGTATTTCTAAAAGAATCTTCTGGTCTAGTTTGTCTGCTAGAGTAAAAGCCTGTGATTCCTTCTACATGGTATTTGATATAAATTTCCTTCAGTAACCTGAAATTATTTAACAGCTGTTTATAGTAAAAATTAGAGGCTAATCTGTTCATTTTTGAAACCTTGTGTTTTGAGTAAACTATATAAATAGGACAATCTTTAAGCGAACTGAAGATAAAAAATTGTAAGTTACGAAATGTGAAGTTAGTACGTTTTACACCCCTTAAACACAAAATGGAATAAAATGGAGAAAAGGAATCCATACTTAAGGTATATGTTGATGAAGAGTAGACAGTAAGCGAAGGTCTTATCAGTCAGTCACGTTTCAGAGTGGTTCATTTTGTACTAAGGAATTATTAATGCACGACGGAATGTCTTACAGGCCAAATCTGTCATTACCGAAATCCGTGATGTACAAGAGGTGGCAAATCTGGGATGAGAATTAGCCTTTAATGACCTGCGGATAGCCGATATGAGGCGGAAGATATCTTCCATTAGCGTTGATGCCAGTGCATTCGAGCTTAACTAGCAATTCTGTTTACACTGAGACTGATGCACTTGGAAGCGAATTAGACAACATCTCCTCGACAGATGCTCGTGTAGTGTAATTATGCTACTCATGTTGATATCTCCATAGCAACCGATCTGAAGCAAATGTCGTTCCTCGACAAACTCCTTTGTGATCCCTATACTGCACTAGACTCCATCTCTTTTATTTAGGGTAGCATTGGAAATAAAGAACCTTAAACCTTAAAAATTTATTATTTATATAAGTTCTTCCATCCACGTTGTGTTATTCACTATAAATACTTACCTTTAAAAGACAATACAAGTTAGCAATGTGAACTTAATTGCATATGGAGGCAAGATTTAGACGACAAATTATGTTTTGTTAACCGCATCAAGGTAATGTAAGTGAATGGCATTAATATGGTTAGCAATTAGATTAGGAAGAGAAAAATATGGAACAATTACGACTTTTTCAGAAATGAGGAATGATCCTATAAAGGGGTGCTTTTATGGCTCCCCTTACACACGCACAAATACCTCGCACACGATCCATTTTGGCTAGCTCAGAGCTCTATATATGCAGAAATGAAGGACAGAAGAACTGCGGAGCAATAATGCTTCTCTGTGGTACGGACTGATAACTCAATCGGCATCGAATCTAATCAGTTTTTATTTTAAGGTAAAGAACATATAAATATATTTTGCAGCGTCACGTACGCATAATAATATTTTGCTATTACGCATTTATTTCTGTGGGCTATAGAATGACCTAGTGGTATTTGTTTAAAAGGAACTAGCAATATATTTTCGCATACGTAAATAAAAAGAATATTTTACTCTTGTTATTGTGATTGAAGCAGCTTGTATGTAGAAGGAAAGGAATGGTGGAATAATACAGTTGCTCTGCAGCACGGAGAAAAAACCGATTCAGTGTCGCAGTTAATTTTTATTTTTAAACGGGATATAATACTTCATTTTACATTGTGTAATGATTATAATGTAATATTGCGTGTTTACTCTTATGAAATAAGTTTTAAAATATATTTTGTGTATAATTTACAGCTCTATATTTTTAAAGTAATGCCTACATATTGTGACTTTGTGGGTTCGTAGAACTAAAAGTCCTATTTGCAGATATTCCAAATGTCCTTTATTTCCATAGAAATCCACTGTTCAATTCTCACGTAACAACATTACGTCACATACACAACACAATCTACCAAGGTCGATGACCACACAAACAGCGTTCTGATTTCAGCTGCTTACAACACTCCTGTTACGTCTGTTAATGACTGACTCTTAGCGAGTCGTCGCCTCCTTAAATGCCTCATTGATAAATTCGAGAGATTTCTGTAACATTCACTAGATATTTTTAGAATAAACAAGATATTGAAAGTTCTATAAAACAATCAAGACGTCACCATAATGTTCCAATTACCTCATTTATCTGTGTCGGTAAGTCTTTTATCTCGCGCTATCTTTATCTGTTTTTGCAGGCTCTTTATTTACACACTGTCTGCCGATCAGTTCCTTTATGTAAACAAGCTGCGCGAAAAATGTTAGCTAATCGTAAAAACGGATTCGCGACAATATATTAGATGGCATAGCACTGAACAAATAGGGTCATGTATTTATTCAAGACGTTTATAATAATGATGATTGTCATCATAATCATACTCATAACCACAATAATCATAATATAAAGGGTGATAATTTTACATAGCACTACATCAAACATTCACACATTTTATTTTCCTTGAATTATTCTATAGGATAGAAATTAGATAATTGTTTTCTCGCAGTAACAGCAAGGGAAAAGATTTTAAATAAACTAGGTGACTAGACCATACAAATAACAAACTGATTAAATTAAATTCTATCATCTAGTACAATTAATTTCCTTTGAGGTTATACTTTTGCTAATTATGACAAATTTTCCCATTATGAAATCACAGTACATATATCTTAATTTTTCTCTTTAAGTCCAACTAAGAAATAAATATTTCTCCTGCTATTATCTGTAAAACTATTGTTTTTTTTTAATTATTCTTTCCCTTTCGAGCACTTCAGTCGAAATTCTTCACGATCATTTTAGACCAGTCCACTAAGTGCAGCAGCTGTCCCCCAACATCGCTTCACTATGAAAACTTGATCTGGTATTGAATTCCCTGGCATTTGACGAAGTTAGCTATAGAGTTATTAAAAATAAATGAACGCATACGTTACTCGTATAGTACAACGTAAAAACTCTAACATTTGTACCTCAGATAGTCTAACCTCTGACAAATAACATTTTACTCCTAACGAGCTTTCCCCACCTATAGGAATATCTCAGTTGTAGCTATTCATTTCAAAGCCAACACCGTAGAACGTTCACATAGCTACTTTTGGGCCAGATTAGGCAGCTTAAGAACGGAAGCTGTAGTGCAAACATGTCACGTGGTTGGAATGTGACGTACATCCGTCCCAATCAGCTTCACTGTCCGCCCCTCCCACGTAGTAGTGGTCCTAATTCTCCTAGCGTCTTTTCTCTAAAGAGGGAAAAGAAATTGTGAAACTTTTCGGCCCCACCCTGTTGCCGAACTAACTGCAAGCAATTCTCCAACTTTTATTTCCGTCATCATGTGATCATTTACTTTACTTTCTCAACACGTATATGTGTCTAAATTCCTACAAATGACAAGGGCTTCTTTACACGAAATGAAAAGGGCTATGTGTTAGAAATGTGGAGAAAATATAGCATTCAGTTTCTCCCCTTAGTACAGGAGAGATAACTTATCAATTGTTTGGTGTGGACTGCAGACTGGAATATAAAGTACAAAATTAAAACCTTTGTTCATATTTTATCTACCAAACTAAATATTGCTTTCACTAATAATGGCAGCAGTTATCATGAAGTGTGTTGGAAACTCTAGATAAACATCTGAAATATAAATATTATTATTTTATATTACTAACGCTTGTATTTTGTAATTGGATTTTAAAAGGAGAACTTTAAAGCTACTGCTCCGCTAATTGATTTGCAGTAATTTTATACTGTACATGTCCGCTTTTGCAATTAACCACGTATCCTATTTAATTTCTAAATACTTTAAACAGGTATATATTTCATATACCTTGGTTTAGTGCGTACAAAGCTACTCAGGTTTAAGAATAATAATATAATTATATAGTTATTAAAATCGTAATAGAAAAACTATAGTCTGATAACACCGGGCAACAACGAAAATGTTTCGGGCTTAAAAATAGTGAATTTACATGTATTTCCATCTCTGAATTAAAAAATCACTATACAAATGATAGATTAGCTCTTCTTTTGAAGATAAAGTAACTTTTCATTTTTAGAGTGAAGATTTTAAATTTGGTTGTTTTATTTTTTTTGGGGGGGGGGGCAGTTGGCACAGCTTTCAAATAACAAAACACAATCAGAGAGTAATGTTGTAACTGAAAAGATGCAAAAGTTAAGGAAGGCATTTTTGTCGGACCAAAAATAAGAGATCTTGTAAAGGATCCTGCATTTGACCAAGTTTTGGAGGGGAAAGAAAAGGAAACTTGAGAAGCCTTCAAGGGTGTTGTTCATGGATTTTTAAGCAACAAAAGAGATGACATCTACAAGCATTTGGTGACAGTGCTCCTGCAAAAGTACCGTAACCTTGGATGCAACATGTCCCTTAAGATCCATTTTCTCCACTCCCACCTAGACTTTTTCCCTCCTAGTTGTGGAGCTGTTAGTGATGAACATGGGGAGAGATTCCTTCAGGACATTTATGTTATGGAACAAAGATATCAGGGCCGTTGGTATGAAGTAATGCTTACGGATTACTGTTGGCTTTGTATAGGGATTCTGCGGAACTCCATCATAAGAGGTAGGCTAAAAGACGACGAAGTCAATAGGCCACCACATGATTCTCTTCAGACACGACTATCTGCAAAGTATTTTACAGCAATTTAGAAGTCTTAGCATTTAATTACCAGTTAAAAACATCAAATGCAATTTAATTGTTGTTAGCATGTATGTAATTAAAATGTATCCTTTTCTCTCAATCCGTTTATATGTAATACTTCCATCTTGTATATATCATAGAAACTAGAGCTAATAAAAATTCTTCATTGTCATATTTGTTTTTCTCGACCCAAAATTAGTAGGAATTTCCTCATGAAGTGCTCGAAACATTCAAAAATTATTATTATTTTTTTTTTGGTTGCACAGTATAATCAGTGGAGATCCCAGCATCCAGAGGTCAAAGTTCATAGTGTCCGGAAATGTGGATGAGAGAAAGAGAGAAAGAGAGACAGAGAGAGAGAGAGAGTATGTTAAGTATGTGTCAGGTTTAATATTTGAAAGAATACTCAAAGAAAATTAGCAATTGAATTACAGTAAATGTGTGAATTTTATACTAAGTGAGCATATTGCGAAGTAAAATTGCTTATGATCCAAAATTGTTGTGTTAACCGAGGCATTTAAAGTTGAGAGAAAGGATGAAAAAATAACGGGAAAGCAACGCTACTCCCTTCAATCTCGCCAAGCAAATTATTGCACAATTTTTTGTCAACAAAGCAAATAGGTTCATTTTAGGAAAAAGGAAATGTGTTGTATACTTTCGGAATGACACGCATTAACCTTGACGTTTAGTAATAGTGATATTATTCGTTGGATAAAATTAATTCAAATATATCGTTAGATATTTCATTAGGGATAAATTTCATGTAAATGTATTTCACTTATATACCTAGGTATCGCATAGTCTAAAAATACGACAGAAATAGTAAGATGACGTAGTACTAGACGACGTAGCGTTTCTAGAACGCTACCACTTTTTATTTTCAATTTCAATTTCTAAAACAATAAAAATCTTGGTCTATTTTCAGTGTCTCTCCTCTCAAAAACATTCTATAAAAATGCCCAGGATAAAGAGGTTGAGAAATGGCAATTATACACAATATGGGTAAACAGAATTATATGACCAGTTCTAGAAATACAAACAACACATCAATAGAAGTTAACTCATTTTCATTTTACCCTCTAGCCAAGGTATACTATCATATATCTGTGAAAAGAGTGGATAAGATACATTTGCACAGAAAACACTGAAGTTTAGTTTATGCATACAGAGATCGAGAGCGAAAGAAAGAGAGCCAAATTATTCATTCTTCAGAAAAAAATGCCAATTCCTTCCATTTTCTTTTTCCATCAAAGATAAAAACGTTATTATCTTCTATATTATTTGGGTGCCTTACTATCAAACCAGACAATTCTATATTGCTCTTAAATGGCATCACACCAGCATTTGCTCTCGCTCAAAAAATGAAGGTAGCTTATAGGAAGTGTCACCAATTTAGACTAACCTGCACTGATGGAAAGTATCCATACAAAATGTATCCAAGACATTCTATGTATCAAACAAACATATTCTACACCATGCCACAGCAAGTAAAGGAACTTATAATTGGGGTAAAACGTAACCCATGGCGTAACAAGTCAAAGTGGGGCTGAGCCTGCAAACCCGACTGCCGGCCTCACGCCCACATACCAAGGCAAAGGTGGACGATCATCCAACCGATACGGGAAGAAGAAGTGGTCAGCATCTCTGCAGTCCCATCCGGAAAGTTGGCTTTCCTGACCAGGGTTCGCTACCTAGCGTAGCTCCTCAATTTCGTAACGATGCAGGGTGCGCACCGGTCCTGAACCCGGGATTTAAAATACAAACCCCCCATGGGTGGGGTCGATACTGGGCGCACTGGTAATTGGGGTAGTACAGCATTTTATACATTTTGGTACATTTCCTTCTAGAAATTAATTATTCTTTCACACTAGCTGTGTGTAGGACGCACTATGAAAGGGTAGAGCCAAACTGAAAAATTCAATGCCATAGCCAGGATTTGAACCACGGACCTTCTGGTCTCCGTCCAGCCGCTCCTACCATAGTGCGTCCCACACACGGCTAGTGTGAAAGCACAATTAATTTCCATTAATTGTACCTAATAGTGGTCCGAACTATAAAGCCCGGGCCTTAAAGTACTTACAGGATAGTAAGTCGCCATTAAAGTAGTTGTCCCATGTGTTTGAGAACTCCTAGTGGTTTACTGGGAAAAACACGAGTCAGTTGGAGCATTTAATGTCATGTCGGCACGTTGGCCATAGTAGCTCAATGGTTAGAGAGGCTAGACGGAGACCAGAAGATCCGTGGTTCAAATCCCGGCTATGGCATTGAATGTTTCAGTTTGTCTCTATCCTTTCACATTTCCTTCTGTCACATAATATGATAATGTGGTAAGTAAATTCAACTAAATCTTTTTTGTACACAAATCTTTTAAATCTTGGATCTAATTTGCTGTTTATGCATTTCTCAAAATCCAAAATGCCTGATGTTTCTCGTCCCCTTGTGTATGTGTGCGTGCGTGCGTGTGCGTGCGTGTGTACGCTCACGCATACGCCGTTTGCGTACAATATTAGAAATGAAATAGGTATTACATTCTGGCTGCTTCTCCAGCACTGAATCTCGCTATTACATCAAGAAGATTTTCAGGTACAGATCACGCGTTTGTTCTTGACGAATTAAAATTTTATATGAAAGGTTGGGTGCGAGACACCACTCGCCTTTTGCGGGAACGCTAGTATCGTGAGCGAGGTACAGCCTGCAGAAAGATGTGCGTTTTACATACACGCCTCTGAACTGTTTGGTTTCTTCCTTTATATACTCATAAGCATTATCAATAATCTCGCAAATTTGACTATATAGTTTTTCCTTTTGACATTGTAGGAGACATTGTCATGTTAGTAACTAATACATAACCACGTAACTTAACTACCACTAGTTGACACACTTGCATTTGTACTCTACTGTGTACACATACGGCAGAGGAAAGAGCTGTTTACTATCGTAAGAGAAACTATTCGCTGACGTCTTTATTAAGGGTTGGACAGCTCACTGGATTTCTGCTGAAGGTCATTCGTCGTTCTCTCCGATATTCTTTTCACTCCGTTTTCGGATAACACTAGAACCCATGTGGCTAATATTGTCAAACCAACACCACACAAGTGCGGTATTTTAGAACATAAAATAAGACAAGTTCTCGAATGGAACAAAGCTGCTAGTTTGAAGGTCTAAATTTGTAAACGAAGCTGTGTAGCGTGAATCGAATTCTGTATTTTATTTCAAAAAAGCCGAGATGGGTTGCGTGCGAAAGTTTAGAGTTAATAAATGCTGAAGTTAATTTCCGTAGAAAAACAAGTTGATGGTTTGCCGTGAGTACAATCTGTTTTGTAGTTAATTGAAGTTGATATATTCATCACAGGGGAGATAGTAGTGATACATTCTTGAAGGAAATTTCATTATCTACCAGTCTCAAGACTGAAAAGAGCTGACACAGCTCATGGTATGAATATTGGTCATTCTAAAAGGAACTGTCGACTGGTAGTTGTTTCAAGGGTTCTTTAATATGCTCTGGCAGTGAGGGAATGTAACTCAACTTTCCAACAAACTGCTGCCAGCCTCATTTTCTCTTGATTTTCTCAGCAGATTTCCTTACCAACTTTCGTAGGTTTGAAGATCAGAGAAACGTCTGTTTCAAGACTTCGTTAATTGGAAATTCCCGAGAAACTCCTGAGTAGATTTTTCTGCTTGAGTTATATTTGAAGAAAAATTTCTGCTTGGAACATGCTGTCAAGAGCTAGAGAAGATGCATGGCTGGTCTTACAAAGACTTTTAAAGTTTCACAAAGAAAACAATAAAGTACAATTATTTCCACTGGATTTAGGTAAGGTCTTCTTTGCTTTTTTGATCATTGCTATTTATAATAAACTGTAGTTAAATACATTTAAATTTGTTTGCTATATAAAATGAGCTTTATTAACTAGATCATAATACGCAGTCATATTCGTTTTACACTTCATGATAAATCTCTCTCTTTCTCTCTCTCTCTCTCTCTCTCTCTCTCTCTCTCTCTCTCTCTCTCCTCTCTCTCTTTCTCTCCAACTTTGGAGATCTGCTTTGCATTATAGAAGGCACTGTAATCAAGCTATATATAACGGATTACAAACGCATTATATTGTGACTTTGTGGGTTCCTAGAATTAAAAATTCAATTTGCAGAAATTTTAGATGTTCATTATTTCCGTAGAAATATACTGATCAATTCTCACGTAAGAACATTACGTCACATACACACCACAAACAACAGACAACGTTCTGATCAGCTCTCGTTACAGCTCTTGTTACATAACTCAACTGACTTTTTCACAAACTGTCCTGTTGGCGTGTCACAATCGCTTATATATCTCATTCATAATTCAAGAGATTTCTCGAGCAAATCAGAAAAAGCAACTATTCTCTGTCAATCGAGATATCTCTCGAAACTTCCAAACGTGAAATCCTATCTGGCCGGCAAGTCCTTTATCTTAGCTATCTTCATTTGCCGGCCCCTTTGTGTACACTAACCGCGCTATTAACTGCTTATGCATCCTCGTGAAACATTTTCCGCCAACTGTTTCCTATTTGTGCCGAAACTTTTATGCCAGTTGCCGCGACAGTATAGATGAACCAACAATAATACAATATTTTGGCCGGTCTCAAGGTGTGACTTCAGTATTTGCGTGTTCTAATCCTGGATCTCCAATTGGAGTTCGTTTTGGATCAGGCTAATACCGAGTCATCTCTCCTAGGTTAGATGCACCGCGGAAAAATGTATTAAAGCTCGTAAAGCACACTGTGGCATAAAATGAAAGCAAAACATGTTATATTACTCATATGTATTAATAGGCTATGTTTTCCTCCCCTTAAGAATGATTCGTAATTAAAATGTGAGCTACTCTGAAAGAAAAACTACCATTTTTGGAACTTGTAACGTGTGTGGGTGTGGAAGTGGGTGGGTCAGTGGGTGAAGCGTGGGAAATGATATAAATTAAAGGAAAAAGTGCTCATCCCAACCGAAAACGAAATTGCGACCTTTGTGCTGAGCATGTTATTTTATTTGTGAATTTATAATCAGTTTATAATTAATAGAAGGGTCAATACAATAATTTCACAATTTCTGTTTGTTACAGGTAAGGGAATGACGCAGTAATATACTTCATTGGTGAGTTCCATTTAAATGTATGCAGTACATTTGTAACACTTTGTTTCATGTTAGGAAAGGTTTCTCTACAATATTATTGCTAAATTCTGACCATTTTCGATTGTTTTAGTGAAAAGAAGGAGAAACTTCTTGCAGAAATTTTGAAGTCATTGGCCTAGCACGAATATGACTGTACTTGGATAGTAGTGATGTCCACTTGTAAAAAATAAGTAAAGAAGAACTTACGAGCAGCTGATAGGTACAGGAAATGACATAAATAAGAAAATAATATTTTCAAGAAGAAAAAAAAAGAAAGAAAAGGTTGAAAGTATTGGTTACTCCTTATTACCATTAAAGATATCTTGCAATTCAAATTGTTTTGTTAAACATTACAATAGAAGAAATTAATTGCGAAGAAGACGTAAGGAGATACAAAGTTCATTCTCTTTTGTGAAATTTTATAAATGCTGATTTTAGTTTGTATATTTTACTAATAGAATACTCATTTAAACATTTTCCAATTTTTATAAATATCAGAGTAGTTTGATATTTTCGTAATATGTTCTTGATACTCTGCCGGCCTCTACCTATGATATTATATCTACTATAAACTACGGCTTCCCTAATCCTCTAGGCATAACAGATATGCCAGAGGAACTTCCCTGTGATGGTGTATCGATTGCGAGTCGATACCTGTGATGTACAGCGGTAGGTGCCGTTAGTTATGATAGGCTTCTTCATTACAAGCCTGAAGTATCCTCTAGGAAAACCCTTTGTGGGCAGGGCCAGCACGATCGAAGGGTGATATTATTCCCATAGTCCGTCGCTCAAGTTCCGCTCTGTCAGGGGTGACAAAACAGGTTTCTTCAATTTAAAGGGAGATAGTGCTCGGTTATGTGGTCATTTTGTGCAGTGATATTGCACCACTAAGGCAAATTGTCTACATAGTTTATCTTGGAAACTCGTTTCGAAAATTATAACATTCTCATTTTCTTAAGAAAATATGGCATCACATATTATTTGCGGCAAACGTTAAAAAGTCATACCAATTTTTCCAGATTCTATGGAGTATAATTAAGGTTTGGAAGTTGGGATCTTGTGTGCCCAGTCCACGGATGTTCATTATAAATATACCTAGCATTCCGTAAGGCTCAGGTGGCTTCGTCTGTGGTCTGCAATTGGGAGGTACGGGTTCGATTCCTGACCTATCTGATCCATGGTTTTCTTCTGGGGTTTCCCCGGGTTGCCAAGCAAATGCTGTGTAGGTTAATTACATCCACCGAATTTCCTGTCTCTTTATTTCATCTCCATTATCATTTCACATCATATCTCATCTGAGGGTCTGTTTCAGCGTGGAAGTGTCGGCAGTGTCTCGGCGGTGCATGGAAGGATAATACGCTCTGAAGTAAAACTTGCTCCTCCGGGAGGACGGTTTTAGTTCTCCGAACGCGGTCTCGTGCTGGGGCCGTTTCCGAAACACAGTGGTATCGGGTAACTGTAAGCTTGTGCCGTTTGTTTTCCCTCCGGCACCTTTTTTTCTTTTTCCTGGCCTTCACGGTTCGAGGCGCCGCTGTTTCGGGGGATCACTTCGGCTTCCCGCCGTTGTTCTCTGGGAGTACTGCGGTTCCCGAAGCTTCTTGTTTGCACTGCCTGGAATCGGGAAGGGAGTTGGTGGTTGGTGCTCGACAGGTTTAAGTCTGGGGGTAAGTGCTCCAAGTTTTGGGTTTGGCTAAAAATTCTTTCTGTTCAGATGATCGCCTTTGGTGAGCCGTGATAGTTTTATGGACTCTTCCCTTCAGTTCTGGGACCAGAAGCTTTATTTCTTTTTCTTTTCATGTTTCTGGGTCTAAAAGCAAAGGGGTGGCTGCTAGCTGATTAGAATTTCTACATCTTTAAATGGTGGGCAGAATTTTACTGTCGGCTTACCCTGAGGTCACTTAGATATTCAATGGTTTTGGGATGTTATTCATGTAACTGTTCTACTCAGCTATTTGTTTTGGTAAATGCTTTCTGTGCACGTACTGGCTAGCATCATCGGCAATTTAAATGTTTTCTAGGACCCTGGTTACCCTCATACTTTGTTATTGTTCTTTCAGGAGTAAATGTTCCTTACAGAGTAATTTAATAAAGATTGTGATACTCGTTGTTTCTTGTACTATATAAGGGGAGCACATATTGTTAAAATGAATAAGTTATGTTTGCTATAATCAGGGATTGTAATAGTGAATTAATTGAATTGTTGAATTTGAATTGTTGAATTGTTTATTGGGGGCAACATTGAGTCAGTTCATTGTACGTCGTGTACCCTTACCTGGACCTCTGAGCTTTAGGGTTTGTAGGGCCTAAATTCCTCACCTAATTTTAGCCTGTGTAGGAAGTGTTAAGGTGTGAAGTGCGCGGCCTGTGCCGGTCGTCACAAGCTCCATGGATCCTGAACTCATTTGAGCATCATTTCATCCAATTCATTCACCGTCCGAAATGACTTAACGTTGGAGGACGTAAATTAAAATAAAAGTAGGGTGGGATGTCCACTGTCCTAGCCTGTCGGGTAGTTTCCATCTGGTAAAGTATGGGGACTCTGCCCTCTGCACAGTCGTGGCGCCCTGAGATGGCCGCCCTCTGTTCTCTCTCGCCTCATCCTTGCTCCCGGGAATGCCCAGCTTGGGGGCATAGGTACAACACACAAAGTGTGGACTTCCGACCCGAATGCCCTCCGTAAAGAAGTCCTCCAGTCAATATCAATATAGTGATATTGCTCACTTGTGTGCACGATGCTTAGTTCACGTTACACTTGCAGCAGCATTTAACCGCAGGGCACATGGGGTTCCAAGTTCCGAGTCATAGCTTATGAATTGTTTTGTGGGCGTGCAATAATAATTATTCTTTAGGTAACGACTATAAAAAGATTTAATCTATAATAATTAACAGCTATTATAGACCATAATTTACAATTAAATTAAAATTAGTGCTTTCTATTACTGTACTTGCGACATCCATTTGATAAAGTTATAAATCTGAGTATGGGTGACGAAACTGCCTTGCTTTGGAGAGTTGTCAAATCTCGTGTACAACATACGTTTCACCAATTGCTAGCAAATGAAGAACATACTGACAACCAGACAGAGATGGCGCTCTCGCTCTCGCGAGTCCGTTTTCGCCACCTCTGCTATATTATGTTTAACATCCTTTATTGGTTTTCTGGAATTGTGTGATCAGATTTGAAGTGAATCATTTTTATATTGATAAACCTAATTAAAAATAGGTTAAAATAAGGCCTTCTTTTCTTTCTTTTCCTCATAACTCCTTGACAACATATTCATATGAGAGAAATTTGGCTTTCATTGCATCGTAGTTCAGTATAACTGGAAATTACTTCGGGACCTGTTAAGTCGTTGTCTGCTGGAGATAGAAGTTTCAGACGTTTCATCCACAACTGCGGAGGGAATCTTCAGTGGCACGGTCGAAGTCTTCTCGAAGAAGAGACATTGCGTCTGAAGCGTTGGTTGTAAGTGCCGCGATATTGAGGCGCTGAGAACAACAAAGGCCCAGTGCACAGAAACATAATTTTGAGACAAATAGATGTTTGTTAAAATCAAAATGTCCAGTACGAAATACTACTTGCGAACGTGATGTAAAGAGTAAGTTATTTTGAAAACACCATATAAAAATTGAGCAGCGCAGAGCAAACAAAATCATACTTTATGCTTTGTGCCTTATGCAGCTTAATATCAGGAAAAACTGGCGAGACAGCTTCTCATGAATGTTTCATTAAATCAAAGAGGGCCTAAAGCGTAGCTACAGCTGGTTGACCGCAAGGTTTGCGAATGTCAGGGGCATGCACACATGCTAAAATATCAAAATCGACATGTGCTTTAGGCCTTTATGGTACTAAGGGCCTCAATTATATTGACAAAACGTCCCCAACATCTATCTCCAGCAGCTGGCAGCAAAACTGACAGAAAATAACTTCTAGTTACAGTATTCTCAAACTGAGAAAAGCATTGTAAGCACAGCAAACATCACACAAAATACCGTTGTAACTATATTTATTCATGTTTTTCCTTTTATAAACAGTACCAACATATTATGTGCAAATATGTGTTGGAAAAAATATTCTTAGTTGCCATAAATGATCCCAAAGGTATTCATTGTTTATTAACCATATGCTTTTTGATAAGTAATTTAATATTTTTAGCAGTTAATTAATAACTAAGATTGACATTTTCCACGTTTTCATTAAATAGCTAGGAAGTTACTTTTACTACTGGAATAGTTATGTCCTAGGAACCATTAAATTCAAGTCCATTGTTAATAGAGAAGATCTGAGTCAAGCTTCAATTTGAAAAGGTTTCCTTCCTATAGGTTTGAATATTTCCAAACCTGAATAGCAAATTTTTCCATGTGTTGATGTTAAATAAATAAAATTTCTTTTGCAAGTATTCCACACCATTTATATGCATATATTTATCATGATTAAAATTAAAAGTTTCAAAAGTATATTCTCCAAATTAATATAGCTATTATTTCTTCAGAATTTTTAACACACGCCATTTATAGCTGAATTGCTACTGAGCGAAAGTGAAAGTAGAAACATCAAAGGCTTATTAGTTTGTATTATTTGCTTATGTTAGCTTTTAAATCTGTGAACTGCTTTCAGCGGTGCGGTATATACAATTATATTGAAGAAATGTTTACGAAAACAGTAAAATATTTAAGTACATCGAAATATATGCTTTTTGAAACAAGTCAGTTTTTAGTGACATTTTAGTGAGAGATGGGATTTTGCTTGCATGTTGGCACCCCTGGTCTGATCTGCTGTCGAGTCACGTGTGCAGGCCGGGCCACATCCATCTCCGTACCAAGACTGCCTCTCTCTTTCTTTACAATTTACACCCCCTTCCCTCAAGATTGTAACCGTGCCGTTGCTTTCTCAGCTGGAAGCCTCACAATCGTACAGAGCACAATAAGTTGTATTTCTCGCGTGGATAATTCATGAAGGTACCCGTATCGAGCGCTGTCCATTGTGACGAGATTTCTTGTTTATGTGCCATCATCACTTGACTTCTGATATCATCTTTTGGGAAATCAAAGAACAATTGGGCCTCCACATGGCATTTAACGGTGTCAGAACACAGTACCATTACACTGAAATCTGCCCAATCGGATCCCTGCTGTTTTGAAAAATAATTTATTCCATTGAAACCACACTGTTCATCTTATATATTACTTCTAAAAATATTTGTACCATTTTGAATATTTCACATTGCCCGCTATATTTTATAAAAGTTCCAAAATCATTTTAAAGCTTATTTATGTATATATAATATATAGTTAATGTTAATCGAGATAAAAGTTTGCATATAAAAGGAGGGACAGAGGAAACAATGTTTAGGGATATAAAAACCTATCCCTATTAGCTGGTCTTGAAGTTATACCCTTATTACATGACAACGCGAGAAACTGAAGGACAGTACTTCAAAAGTGGCTAATTGACAAATTCATACCAGAACTGCATAATAACGCAGAAAGGTTATCTGAAATAAACTTGTGTTTTAAGGAGTTCTGCATTTTCTGTTGAGTAAGTTTGCATATCATTTATCACATATCACTTATACAGCATCAAACAAAATTTTATCCGTGAGAGCGTTCCTTTTCAGAAATTTCAAAATATGCATGTAAGTTTTGGTGTAAATATTTTTTATAAATATCTTAAAGACATATATGGTATTTAAACGAAATCCTTAGCACCATTTCTGTGTGAATAGTAGTTTAGGACGGTGCGAATTTTCTTTAAAATCTTCTTATTGCTATTTTGGAATTTAAATACTCGAGTACTTATTATTTTCTTCTACAGTTGTGCTTCAGCTGGGTTGTGGAATCCTTAAAGTATGTATTTTAGTTAAAATATCAGTATCGTATATTTTGGTTGTATATAATGGTATCATTACTTGCTGCATGTAATACAGAAAATAAGACCGGAAGGACAACCATCTCTAAGTGCCATAACATTTGATAGATACACAAATTTTCCTTTCAGGTGACACTCCTACAGGTCTTAATTAATGTATTCCAAAAACGTTTTATTTATATTACGATAAGGTTTTATTTACTAAATGTAATCTCTTTTTAAGCAGTGAGGACTAAGTTGCATTACACACCGCTGAAAACAAAACATAACTACTTACATATCATAATATATATTAGTTGTTACTTTCTTCTCCAAAACTAGAACTATACTCTCTCCGGCCTTAAAACGTGTACGGGTGTTAATATTACGCCGTAGCATAGCTTCAAGAGCGAGTGAAATATATGGTTAATACATTGCGTGTACTATCGCTTGTTTGTTACATTCAGATAATGAACGGGTGAATAAATACTGTAATTAACTTTCAAAATATTTAAACCTGAGTTCCAGTGAAAGATATGATGGTTGAGGTAGGATTAAGACATAAACTGCTGATCGCAGGGAACGTCAACACGTGTTGAGTGACATAGTGATACGAGCTTGTGTTTATGTGCGTCCTCACTATCAACCCGGAAGGACTGTAGAAGGCAGTTCATCATACTGTATGCCCAGGATAAGAAGGCTAGAGGGGTATGAAGGCCAGAGGAGCTTCAACTGTTTATCTGCTCCGGTAACGGATCTGTTTACTAGGAAATGAGGTATGAAAGTGCAAATGAGTTGCCAATGTTTGTTGCAGTAAATGCAGCGATAGGTATTATGTATGGGTGAGTTGTGTGTATTTAAACGAATCTTCCATCCTTGTCATACTCGGAAGGGGAGCATATATACCGTGCGGGCAGCAAAAGTGATTACGATACACATTCCTCTAGCTTGCCTTCTTGTCCTGGGCAATCAGTACCTTTCCTCCCAGACATTCTATGTTAAGGTTCTCAGAAATAAAACTATTTTTAGAAATATGACAAGAAAATGAAGAGTGGTTTAAACATCATGTCACGAAGATTTTCAAGAAATTTCCACCGCCAAACTACCGTGTATAGAGAATACACTTCGAAATCTTGTTTTTCTTTAAAAAATTGTTTTTAATGATTTCGATTAAGACAAAATGTGTAAGATATTTTAATAAAAATCTAAAGGTACCTTGAATTGTGGGGAATACCTCTGAAGTTGCCCGCCTCGGTAGCGTAGATGGTAGCGCGTCTGCCTCACGTTCAAGAGGTCCCGAGTTCGAATCTCGGTCAGGGTGAGTTACCTAGATAAGGTTTTTTCCGGGGATTTCCCTTATCCTTAAAGACGAATGTCGGGTAGCTCTAAGCTCCACGGACCCTGGACACATTTGAGCATCATTTCACCCATTTCATTCACCTTCCGATATGACTTAACGTTGGAATATGTAAAAATTAAAAAAAAAATTCTGAAGTCCTCTTCATTTTCATGGCCTTCACTTGACTGGAGAACTAGAAAAGCTTTAAAACTGTAGATCTCGTTAAACTATACAATTTATGTCATATTTATATATGATTATCTCGAAAACTATTATCTCCACAAATGTTCGAATAATAATCCATGTTATTGCTTCGACTTGTCAAACAAGTCAACCTCCTCAAAAAGAAAGTTTTTGTCTTAGTCATGCAAAGAGAATGGAATTTAAAATTCGTTACAAAGCAGTCAACTGTTTAAAGATTGATTATCGCTTAATGCCTGCTGTATTCTCCGATTCCAATTGCACTTAAAGGGAAATGTTTGTCGTTGACTTAAATTTTCAATAACGAATGCTTTCTTCAAATAGGAAAATATTGTTTTATCTATTCACTATTCAAAGAGAGTATAATTTCATGGGAGTAGCTAACAGTTCTGTAAAATATCTAAATTATGCTGAAATTTTGCTGTACTCCTATGTTCCTCTTATACTTACAAGGAAATATGTAGCAAGACAATGTTTAAATGTTTAATCCTATGCACATAAAATGCATAGAGAAATAAGCGTTTCTAACAATAGTTTGTCAGAGTTCAACAACGTTCTTCACTGGTTGGAGTGGAGCTCCTTGCTACCTCGATTCCATCCAGTAAGAAGTCTTTTCATATTGTGATGAAATGAGAAACATTAAGTGTAATAAACTCACTTTATTGCTACTAAAATTGTTGGTATAGACAATTTTACACTAGATTTCACTTTTACTAATGCACAGACTGGTCCATAAAGATTTCACAGAGCTGAACTTTAGCTGTACTTAGGCCACTGTTGTGTACACAAATTCCAGCTGCTTTTTAGCGTTTCGACGCTCACAGAACGACTCGCTCGGCTGACTCTCACTAACTACTGTTAAATTGATGTTCCTATAACCGAAGAATGTTGGCAGGCTGAGAATAATCCGAAGTTAGTGCTTAATCGGTTATAGACAGGATGTGGGGTTTGTAGACATCGTTTACTGAAGTCTTAGGGCGTTGCTTTAAACGTTTATTTCAATCCACTATGTCATGCGAGAAGCTGGTGAGACTGAAGAGGCAAAATCTTGCGTTGTAATCCCCAAAATACCGAATCATGACACTCGAATGAAGTTGCAAAAGGTCGTAAAATTAGTTCTCATGCAACAGCTTCACCAAGAAAGAGCGTCCACTCGGCGCTTGCCATACTGGCAGATTCCAAGACAATAAAATACAAAATGCTATTAGATATTATCTGGACACTGAATTACAAATCTCAAATTTGATGTTATGCCACAAAATAAAGAATGTGATAAGAATTGTGTGTAGTTATCAAATTCAAAATGTTAGGTTCATACCCACCTAATGTTATGGTGGATGCTATCTTCTGAGATGTTTATTAAAAATCATTTCCTTAATAACAGTATGAGATGTATAGCTAGCCAATGTTTCTGGAGAGACCCTTCCCGCAACAGTTTCATGGCATCTCTTGAGGGAAGGTTTTGTTGTGCATGGCCTTTAGGTGCAACCTCTTAATAATTCTCGTATAAGGGTAGGAAGTGACTCGTAGCTGCGAGGACAGCAGAGGGTGCACCATCATTATCGAGTGGTGGTGTGGGGAATCGTTCACCCTCCACTAAGATCTACAGGAATTGATAATAAGGAACGTGCGATAGCTCTGCCTTCTTCGGTGCAGAAGTGGCATCAACGCTCCCTGCACTGTCATTTTACGGCAATTGTTATGAGCTTCTCGCATTCATTTGTCTGTGGCTCTGTGAGTAGAAAAAGTTGGTATGAATATTCCTAGCTTACATGATATGAAACAATTAGAATCGCAAATACTATTTTCAACACAGAAAGCTGCTTTCCGATACCTTGATGTGATTCAACTAAATCGTATAGATATTAGCAAAATCAGGCAATGTATGGACTTAGGCATTCTGCTTTTTTCTCTTCAATAAGTAAATTGCATAATCCGTTTCGATAACAAAGGACATACACTTGTTTTCAACTGTTTCTGTGTTCCAGCTAGTTAGTAAGTAACCGCGCCGCCGACATGACCATTGCAGTTAAGGGCGGGGTATAAATGAACGAAAAAAAGTAAGCGCTAGTAAAACGTGGCCCAACGTGTATTTTCGTTTGTATTTAGTAGAAACGTTTTACCTATTGCTCACTACCTATGTATATTAAAGACAGAAAACAGTATTCAGCCCATAAATTAGGCTATGTCATCAACCACGCATGCTTTGAGGAATGAATAAATAAGTAAATAAATAAGTAAATAAATAAATAAATAAATGTATGAGTGAATGAGTGAAGAATTGAAGAAGTGAAGAAGTGAATAACCCATAACATCCCTTAAGAGCAAGGGCCTCCTACCCACTGGTGGGGTCAGCTCGGCTGTTTCTTACAGGGTGAGCAAACCCCTGAAGTTTTGAGTAATACTTAACTCAAAAGAGTTAGGGAAAAGGTTTGGGAAACTAAGTTTCCTTCTCAGTGAAAAAAGTTTGCGCACGTTTGTGTGTGTGTGTGTGTGTGTGTGTGTGTGTGTGTGGGTGTGTGTGGGGGTGGGGGTGTGGGTGTGGGGGTGTGTGTGGGTGTGTGTGGGTGTGTGTGTGAATTGAACATTTATCTGAATTTTCATCTTTTGAACTATAGCACTTACCCAGGATTGCGACACAGATTTTAGGAAACTCTCCGTCCCAAACTGCCCTTCACAGGGCAACATTGTCGTTTTGTTAGATTTTGATTAAAATATTAGTTTAGTATTCAAAGGCGGGGTATTGCTATTTTTTTCGAATATATACTTTATCTAGACCTTCCTGTGTTTCATGTTTATTATGTGCATTATTCTTTCATTTCTCATTAGGCTATTCAAAGTGTATTGAAAATATGTCCAAGAGGCATACTGCGAGATTCCTTTAAGGTTTGACTATGTTACTTATCTCCAGTATGATTTGTGTAGCTACTGAGTATTACGTTCAAACCACATCTAAAAAATGTATAATTATTTTTTTTTAAATAATTACAAAACAGCTCACTTTCTTCGTGTTCATGTAATAAAGTATAGTGAGCAAGAAAAAACAGTTTCCTTCACCCTTGATTGTTATCTTATTTTAGTTACTATTCAGTCTTTTAAATGCCTTCTTTTGTCTTTCATCTTTTGCATTAATACCCTGCAGTGTTAGCAATTTATTTTATAAGAATTAACTACTTTCCTGCAATTTTACAATATTCTCATCAGTTTTTAATGTCGAAAATCAGTACCTAAGCGATTGTAATAACTTATAAATAAACTAGGATCTCCTATTTCGAGAGACTTCACCGTCAGAATAAAAGACCCCTGGATAGCTGATAGTCTACGCCACCAGTAACCCTTGACACAAATCAGTTCTTTTCTACAGTCTTCCCTTATATTGCTTGAAAATGCTTGCCACTCGTATGTGAGAAATAACAAATTTGGAATGAATGACAGCAGGAGTGCTAACTACACAAAAAATTTGTTCTAAAACTCTTTCCGTGTTGCAGGACGACCGAGCTCTTTTAAGTGAAAGTTTTGGGTGCGTAATGTCTTTTCAATGGGTTTTTTTTTTTTTTTTAATGGATAGAGAACTATGTGTTGTACAAAATCGTGTTTTAGATTCTAAGCTAATATATAGGTTTTGTTCTTTTTATGTCAATAAAATGGAGTGTAAATAAATGCAAAGAGAATTTTCCCCGACCAGTTACAATCATGTTTGGTTGAGTTACCTAAATAAGAGTTTTATATACATATTTATGAGGCTTAACTGAGTATTTCAACACTTCATCCACTATATGCGCGTGTTAGGCTGCATTCAAACCAAATTGTTTATGTTACATAAATATATTCTGCTAAAGGCTATCCGATGAATTATGTATACTACATGGCAAAGCGAGAAGCCGTATCGGAAAAAATTCGCCACACAGAGATGTTTACCTCAGCTTATCGAACAGACAGGGTGAGTCCAGTGTATGCATACTCTATTCTGATAAACCATATCTTCTGGACAGCAACGTGTCATACGTCCGCAGGCGCGAGAAATGATATCCTATAGACATACACAGCTTCCAATCGCTCTATTTGCGTTTCGTGACTTACTGTACGTCAACTTACTAATAGTTCACTCTTCTAATCGACCAGATAATATCTGATAAGGAACGATGGCAGCGCTGATTACCTGAAGATCAATACGCCTCAACGCTCTGTCGTGTAATACCTACGGTTACACAAAACATGATTGACTAGCGCACGCTTTCGCGATGACGTACTATTTATTTTTAAAATACAGGTGTACGCTCAAGTTTGGAAGGACTAACAGTCTAAAGTACTGCTTTCAGATGCTTCTGATGTATGTTTCACGCGCACAAACACGCATACACACACGCACCTTAAATGAAAAATTGTACAACAAAGCACACAGAAAAAAAAATAATTTAGAATTAAAGCCTATAAATTATTCGAAAGCTTGTTGTAAAATGATACCACCTGCTTCAATCATGTTCTTACATAATAAAGTACATTAATAGTCATGACTTTTATCTATAATAACCCATGGCGAGACAGCCCTTAGAGGGCCAAGGCCTACCAACCCGACTGCCGGCCTCAGGTCCACTTACGCACGGCAGAAGTGGACGATCATCCAAGCGATACGGGGGGGGGGGGAGATGTGGTCAGCATCTCGGCATCCCCCAGCCGGAATGTTGGTTTCCGTCACCAGGGCCTAACCTGTGATAACACTCCCGTTAAAATTTCGTTAAACTTAGAAAGCTGTGGTTTTACGTTTCTTTACGTAATTTAAAAATTTAAATATAATTTGGTACAGAAACGAAAGACATACTATATCCATTTTGCTATTCTGTTGGTCTTTAAGCTTGAGTCTGCGAGTGTTGAATCAATTTTTGTTTGTATTGCATTTCAACACCGTGAAAGGAGGTCCAATCCACACACATATTTGTTCTTATTGTTCCAGATAAAATAGAAAAAGAAGTTCTTTCTATCTGCATAATGATACTAGACTTCTTCTTAAGTCTGTGTTCCATATACGAACTATGATTCCTAATGACTTACTAATTATGGAGAAGTGGCTTTAAATCTCCTTTCCAAAGAAAAGCCTCTATATATTGGGCCATTTGCCCACCCTTCACTATTTCCACAGATTGCCATTTCCCTGCCCTGTTATTGCCGTCCAAGGTCTTGTGTTTTTGTGCGAGGGAATATGGAGTTATGAGGAATTTTATGAATAAACGAATAGGAAGGATTTCTGACATCTGAAATAAAGAACTGAAAATATCTGGCATTCTTTGGTAGTCGCGTTTAAAACTACAATACCTAATAAGGGGATTGCCAAAATTCTTAGAGGCAGTTAGCAAAATGTTATCAATTAACTTTCACATTTCCAATTATTTACTTTGACTGGAATTTAAATATGCGCTAAATATTTAAGAAAAACATCAGTTAATCTTTTCTAAGAGATAGCACGATGTGAAACTTGAAACTCTTATATTTTTAATAATGTTACCTTTTTAAACATTTACTATTTTTGTATTTAGCTCACATTTAGTATTTAGTATGTCTTGTTCACTTGAAGTTTCAAAATGCACACAGCAAACGTGTACTACTTTGAAATTCTTATTTACTTGCCAATATAATTAGCTAATTTGAGGAAAATATGTAAAAATAAACGAGGTTCGGCTGTTAAGTCTCGGGTTTCACATAGAGATGCTGTCACCACGCCAGTTTGACGGATAGCATCATATAGTTTAGCTATAGACTAGCTTTACAGGTCGATAGCTTGTTTAGTTTTCGAATGACAGCATTCGAACCCTTTCTAAGGTCGTGGGAACTATGCTGCCCACTTAACTTACTATGTTAGAAGAGCTGCGGAAAGCCTGCTGACCACGTCCAGTCTGTGCTGGCATCTAGCGAAGAGTTCAACAAAACCAGAATTTTTTTTTTATTTGATCCGTTTATACCTTGCCTTTAGCTGCAATGGTCATATCAGCGGCCGCTCTCTTTTGGAACATATCGAAGGTGTTAACTCGTAACCGTTGGGTTTTAATCAATAGATCACGCACACATTCGCACTCTCATTCATACTTCCAGACTCTGGGGAAGATGGGGAATTATCTTGGCCGGAGAAAATACCCTACCCCCAACACCGGCAATCGAACCTGGGACCCCTAGCACGGCAGGCAGGTGCTCTACCGACTGAGCTACGGGACCAGCCAGGAAAATATTGTGCGCATCCTAGTGTCACTTCTATGAGGTCATTGAGTAAAAGAAAATGACAAAACCTTGAAGGGGGCATGGCTGTGCCTGCTAGTTTTGCAAAGTAATTTATACCAAATATGTAATTGATTTCAGTGCTTTGGTTCAGTTATAATATTTCAAGAGTGATAAAAAGCATGGTGCACATGTAAACCTTACAGTGTGTCGATCCTTGATTTAGAAATTTCCATGGAAAGTAACTGATGGAAAAAACTACAGTAGAGAAATATGGAGGACTTCAATTTAGATTATCCCAAAATGTGTGTTTTTATTCTGTTAATATTTGATGTAATCTGAGTCGTTTCCCTTGCAAATTACTTTTTTCATATGGGCTGTGGAAGTATACCTCTCACTCGCACCTTTTTGAAAATAGCAAAAATAAAAATTTGAGGAAACGTTTATGTAAACTATATCCAAAAACAATTATTATTCACACAATTGCAACCATACCACATTCACATATTAAAACGGCCATTGAATGGGTTAAATAAGGCAACTGAAGTGGTTTCACGAAAATGGAGGATTTGTAAAAAACGAACAGTGATTAAATACGTCCATTTGAAAGACTTAACGCCTAAAGAAATCAGGGAGGAAATGGATGGTACGAGCACTGGTGATGAGCCTTGCTCTGGACGCCTTGTGGAAGTAACAATTCCAGATATCAATGAATAAATTCATCTTTAGTACCTGAAGGCCGCAGAAAAATGTTGTTTGAGATAGCAGAGGCTGTAAACATATCAAAAGAATGTGCAGGTAATATTCTCAATAATGTTTTGGGCTTTCATTAGGTCTGTGCAAGATGGGTGCCGCGTTTGACACGTGATCGAAAATTGCGAAGAAAAACTCTTTCTGCTAAGAATTTGGCTTATTACCATGGATGAAACTTCCATAAATTAAACCCTCCAGGAAGCAAATCACAGGCAAAGCGGAGGATTGCGTCAGGTGAACCAACTCCGAAAAAGGCAAAGTCAGTTTTGTCAGCTATCAGGGTTATGGCAAGTATTTTATGGGATGCACAGAGAATAACTTTTATTGATTACTTGGAAAACGGTAAAAGTATCACTGGTGACTACTATGCAAGCTTACTGAATGCTTACTGACGGATGAGATGAAAATAAAAATACCTCATTTGGCAAAAAAGAAAACCTTGTTTCTTCACAACTGTGCTCTGGCCCATAGTTTAGTTATTTCAATGGGAAAATGTACGAAATAATGTTCGAATTGCATGAACATCCATCCTATTCGCCTGATCTAGCACTCCAGTTACTACCTACTGCTCCCGAACCTCAAAACGTTTATAGGAGGACGACTATTTCACGCAACAAGGTTTTTGATAAGGTAAACAGCTATTTTGAGGATCATGATGATTTAATTAAATTATAACACCGATATGACAAATGTTTTATCTTTCTGGAGATTATGCTGAAAAATAAACATATTTTTGTATTGTGAGGCCCGGGACTCATCAGCCGACCCTCGTATGTTAGGCTGTTAATATTTTGCTGTTGGGCAGAATGAGCAAACTTATCTGCATGTGACGTAGCATAGAGTTGTGTTGTGGGAGCGGTTTTTGTAATTGGTGAATTGGGAATGCGGAGGGAATGTCAGAACTTCAATCTCATGTGTATGAAGTGCAACAAATTTTCTCTTTGCGTGATTTCATCTGTGTGTAGTGGAAGTAAAAATGTGTTGTATGATGTTAGAGTTTTCGATTTAATGGCCGTGCAAGTATTACTCCAAAATTATAAACGGTCATTTTTATAATAAAGAGCTACAATACGTATGTTACAAAACCGCACGACCAGTATCTCGGCCATGTACTGCACCATTTGGCTGGCAGTCACACGGTCCGTATCCCAATCACACCTGCGTGGAGTATAAATAAAGTCTCAGATTTCCTGAAAAATTATTAGAATAAACACCGAATTTACCTATAACATGAGATGTCTGAAATACTGTCCATCACCCCCACTACATATACAGCATCCTCTGAGTAGGTCTCTATTCACACGCTTTAGTTCAGCTTCCAAAATAGCGTTAGTTTCCGTCCTGATACACGATATTCTTTTAATTCTTCTAATGTGTAGGGGAATTAGTTCTGCATACTTTATTTTTCAAACAAGAAGCACATCACGCAATATTAGAAGATCGAGCGAACTATAAACCCTTACAAATAATTCCATCTTCAAAACCAGCTGTATGCACTGTGGCAGAATAATTCTGGAAATACCCAGAATGACATTCAATATCCGTCACCTGTTCGAAACGTTATTTGTGTATGTTTCTGTATTCAAGACGAGCTCTTAAAATATGCACCATTCCCCGATATTTTGATCATGCAAAGGAGTTTTATGAACGAAATTGGGTTTGTCTTTAGGAAATACCAGTTGTGTGACCATGTAGATGGAATGTTATCCTTCGTTGAACAGTATAAAACTTGGGCCGATTTTTCCATCATTGACGTTCCTTAAAATCCAGTTACCTGACATACGCAAGCACGCAGCGTACATAAACACTATCGGCACTTTATACTGAATTCGAGGCATTTTCAAAGTACTTCAAGCAAAATTAAACACTAAGCACTCCTAATATAACTGGTCTAGAACAGTAAGACCAAGGCATGATAAACAACTATAACGGTTGTAGGACACGCGCGCAGGGTAAAGCAGTAGAGTTCACACGGGCATCCTGCCTGCCGGCCAAGTTTTGTAACATACATAATGTACAATTTGGACAGAATATTCTAAAAGGGTTTTACAATGGATAATGGGTATGCATTTGGACACAGAAGTTTTAGAATGTAATGCTTTGGTATGAAATATTTCCTTAATCTTTTTCGATCCTTAGTTACAGTCGTTTATAAACTTTGTTCAGCTCAAGATTTTGCTATTTAATAATCAAGAGTTATCGTGTCAGAAGCACGTGGAATAAAAAAATAAAAAAAACTGCACTCGCATGTTATATAGTTTGGGAACAAGTAGGTAGCGATAGATTTGAGCCCCTGAATGGCGTGTTAAGAGGGGAGAGACGCTAATGGTGATTAATGACCCCCACCCCCTCCCAGTAGAGAGGGCCTTGACCTAACCCCTCCCCTTCAGATTGAATCCCCGTCAGCCCTTACTTCATCACTCAACTGGCAAAGGCATTTTTTGTCTTCTCTTGTCAGTTCGTGTGAGACACCAACTGATTTACTTACAATTAGTGAAAGGCGACCGCTGAATCCCGTCATGATGTCAAATTTAGATAACCGCAATACATGTAGCTGCCTCCTGTTGGGATTATACGGAGAGAGCTGATTGCGTGTTTGATAATTGATGGATAGTTAATTTGTAGATCTGAGCATGAAAAAATTAATCCTTAATCTAAGGATATTCTGTACTAAATGTTTGACACTTTAAGAGCATCTGATGTGCTGCACTTACATGATCATTTTACCCTCTCCTCTACTGACGTTAATGTTCTTACAAACCTTCGTTTTGTTTCGCAGAAATGGCTCTAATGCGCAATCGGTTGTATGCTAAGCACGAAGTAGACTTTAGCATAGCGAGATACATAAAGTAAATGGCTGGCTATATGATGACTTCATATTCCACTCGTTGTGTGATCAGAAGTAAAAAGGGGAAAAAATTCATAGAAAACAACTGTCTGAAGCTCTAACCTATAGCAGTAGATACCTCTCCGGCCTCGGTAGCGTCTGCCTCACGTTCAAGAGTTTCCGAGTTCGAATCTCGGTCAGGGTGTGTTACCTGGATACGGTTTTACCGGGGTTTTCCCTTATTCTGAAAGACGAATGTCGGGTAACTCTAAGCTCTAGGGACCCTGGGCTCATTTTAGTATAATTTCACCCATACAATTCAGCGTGTGATATGACTTAACGTTGGAGGGTGTAAATTACCCCCCCCCCCCCATAAAAAGGAAGAAAGATAAGCGAAAAAAAAATTGATGCCAAACCAACTTTACTTCACGTAAATTCTGAGCTTTAAGGAGTGCCCCATTTTTACATATGTTCGTCAGTGTCTTATAGTTTATTGTTTATATAAAGGTCTGCAAATGTATTGTGAATTAAGGTAATTTTAAACATTGCTCACAAAACATCGTAATTTACGTTGTATTAGCCGTGAAATATCTTAAATATTCGGCATTTCAATCAAAATAGCGCAATTCGCTGATAAATTAAGATTTGTGAGAGACTTTGTACAGGAAATGTAGTAATAGATGAGAGGGTTTTCTTGAAGGCCTTGCTATTTTATTTTTGGAAGATTCTGAACTTGTATCAGGTTGGTATTTAACTGACTATATGTGTTCGAGTTGTTCTGTTCACAGAGACACATGCTCACTTACTGTAAAGGATTTTTCCTTAATTTTTTTCTTATAGTCTATTTATGGAATCCCATTTTAAAAACTTTGTTTCCATCTTCCATGTAGGATAGTTTCCCCATCAGTTACAGGGCGAATTCATGGACTCTCTTCTATATTGCTTGTTGTAAACGAATACTACGAAATGGCAATTAAAAGGCAAACCACCAGACCTTAACATTCGTGTTCCCAAATCACAAAAACTATTTTTCAGATATACATGTATTAAAGCATGTGAACATTCGTTTCATATACTGATGTACAATTTGTTCTGTATGTTTAATGACTTTCCTTCTGTCCTTGAGAAAGGAAATACATTTACTTAAAAGCTCAACTGCTTATCTTCATTTTAACATTATTTTCCATTCGCAGACTTTGTTCGCGTTATATTGACAAATCGGTAGAGCCTTTCTTGCTTGTATGGAACCCATAACAAAACAAATGAACAACCGCAGTATGATTACCACCCTGTTTACGCGTTCAGTAATTTTTTCGCACTCCATGCCAATGTAATTAAGCAAGCAATTATCGTCCACCCAAAACTAATTGCTGTTTTTATAGATGGCAAAACAAGGGAAATTACGCATTTTTAGTCTCAATAAATTAGTGCCCATACAACATGCTCATTCTCTCCACAGCGGGTAATTCGTGGGCATGTTTAAACGTGTTTTATGTAATCATTTTTAGTTTTAGATATTTAATTTACACAAGCAAAACAAACTCCCCGTATTCAGCGGTTTATCTAATAAGGTAGGTGTAGTATTTTCAATCATTTATTGTTGTCGTTGTTATCTAAATAGGTAATTTAATATCAACTACACTTTGATGGACTACGAGGCTTAGGGCTGGACTGTCCGCATGTATTGGCTGCGGCAAAATACGTTCGTCAGCAATACGAAATAGCATACAAACATAGTAGCATACTTGTATTAAAACATAATATGCGGTAACATCCACTGGACAGATATAAGTAATGGTTTACTGCATAATATTACAGGAATCCTTGCCTCTTTTTATCTGGAAAATGTGGTTGTATCTAAGAAACAGGATAATACTATGCATTTTTCACCTCCGTAGTGTTGAGATAGCTCCTTTGCCACGCTTTCCTGGTTTGATTTTCGGTTGACACGACCAACCTGAATAAGATAGTAAAATAGTAAAAATTAAAAATTATCACACTTCAATGATAAATGAATAATTTAAAAGTAGCGTTATTGGAAGGACCTGGTCCTGCGCCGTGGCGTAGTGGGCTAAAGCATAATGCTTTGGCTCCCTGCCACGGAATGTGACCCAGGTTCGATCCCAACCCTTTGGGTTTCAGGTCCCCGGTATAGGACCGGTACCCACTTAGCATCGTGAGGAAGTTGATGAGCTTACTATAGGTAAGCGGCCCTGGTCAATAAAGCCAACATTCCGGCTGGGGGTGCCGAGATGCTCACCACATCTCCTCTCTGTATCGGTTGGATGATTGCGCACCTCTATCTTGTGTATGTGGGAGTGAGGCCGGCAGTCGCGTTGGCAGGCCTTAGCCCTTTATGGGCTATTACGCCATTGGTTTATTATTATTATTATTATTATTATTATTATTATTATTATTATTATTATTATTATTATTATTATTATTATTATTATTATTATTATTATTATTATTATTATTATTATTATTATTATTATTATTATTATTATTATTATTATTATTATTATTATTATTATTATTATTATTATTATTATTATTATTATTATTATTATTATTATTATTATTATTATTACTATTATTACTATTATTACTATTATTACTATTATTACTATTATTACTATTATTACTATTACTACTATTACTACTATTACTACTATTACTACTATTATTACTATTACTACTATTATTACTATTATTACTATTATTATTATTATTACTATTATTACTATTATTATTATTATTATTATTATTATTATTATTATTATTATTATTATTATTATTATTATTATTATTATTATTATTATTATTATTATTATTATTATTATTATTATTATTATTATTATTATTATTATTATTATTATTATTATTATTATTATTATTATTAAATGTATCATTATGACCCGGCAATTAACACACAGAGAAGGTAACGATTTCAGTTGCAGACAATGACCGCTAATCAGATATCGGATCACGTGTATATGTTTTGACAACTTCGGATTTTCTAAGACCCTGTAAATCCATTTAATTTCAGAATATATTTAAAACCCTAAGGCCAATAACATGCAGTTTCGATGCGCGCACATGTATTTGAGAGAGAGATCAACGTAGTTCCAAAATAATTTATTATCAGAATCATCATTATGACACAAATCTTGTGGCTTTTTCCCAGTACAGAAAAACGATTTGCCCAGCTCATTCTTGGTCTTCCGATGCACCTTCTACCTATTGCTTTATGGTTCAGTATTATTTCTGTTGGTAGATCTACATCCATTGTTTAGATGATCATGTCATTTTCTTCACTATTCAATTACTATTTATTATTTATCCTCAGCTCCTTTTTTATGCCATACTTCCCTTTTTATCCAAGAGCCTCTAACCTGCAAAATACCTCGAAAATCTCGCTCGGCAGCCTAAGTGTTTCACATATATAGGTCAATATGGCAACGGTCATTAACGTAAAAGCTTCATACACCTTTAAAATATATTTTATACTTCATATATTTAAAATTTATTTCAATAGTTTCCATAACAATAAATACAATGTAGTTAAAATCAGGTTGCTGTTGTTAATTGTATTGTTTTGCTTAAACCTTTGCTCTCATATAGTTTATTCCTCTAAAAGACACCTTTGTTGTATCGTATGAAATTTGGAGTATATATTTAGTTGAGGTGTTATGTAAAGCACATATAGATGGTGTGTATGATTTCCAAATTTACAATAAAAGTAAGCTTAATATGTTCCCAATTTAATTTCAGCATATTCAGCATATAATACTTTCCAGAAAATCCTACACTACAAACTAACCTTTACTGGGCAAAATATAGCGGTCTTTATATGTAAAAAAACCAAACAAACTGAAACGTGAGGTATTTTAATCGATATCGTCAAAGATGCGTTTATGACAAATGAAATATGTATATTCAATTTTCTGTGAATAGCCTCTGAAGTCGTCCTCATTTTGGATGATTTTTGAATAAGCGGTGCATGTAAGAGATGGACAAAATCTTATTAGGTAAAAAATGTAGGTATGACTAAATTACTAATTTACCCATTCCTGATCATGTAAAGTCAACGCATTTTAAAGCAATGGTAATAGTGACCAGTTATGAAAAGATTTCACTATCGCTTAAACTGAATTCCGAATTCCCATTGCACCTCCAAGAAATATGTAATAAAAGCAGTTCTCTAAGATCGATAAAGAAGAATCCAATAAAACAATATACTTTCTTAGAAATAGTTTGTCTTGTTATTGTCATACATAAGATATTTCTTAATATTCTGCCGTGTACGAGTTGGTTGAGAGTATGTCACTGTTTCCACTCGTGGTTTGTGTCAGTATATTATTTAAATTTTTCGATACATTTACAATGCGCCTGAAACGGTTATGAAGTTAAGGTTAGTTTATAATGAGAATATTTTTGATATTTTCGACTTTAGGTGAGTCAGTGCAAATCTAAATTTACAATTTTATGAAATAAATTTTGAAGAAAAGCTAGCATCATTTCGCTAAACATTCACACTAAATTTTACAAATACACTTTCTATATTTGCCCTATGAAACTAGTGTCCCTGAAGTTTAATTGTATGTCCACATTTATATTTTGTTTGTACTTCTACACAGCTATCTATCCTACTTTACTGAGCTTTTTTCTAAACTGCAGTAATTGAACGTTCCTGAAGTATAATATTGTGTAACGTGTTGCCTTTTAAGAAGTAATTTTTTAGCTGTTGTAATGCACGAGGCTTTGTTTTTCTACGCAGTGTTTATAAATTGATGGTGGTTTTAGAGCCTTTCCTCTTGAGGGCACAAAGGTTTATGTTATAAAATCAAACACCAAGAGATGCCATGTTATTCTGGTTAGCGTTTACTTTGCTATGGTTACTAAGACCAGCCAGAAAGCTAGCTGGCTCCTTGTGCCCGGGGTGTCATTTGGGAAGTTAATTTCTCTCAACAAACAGGGCGTAGTGCCTCTGTGTTAAGTGAAGCCGGAATTAGCATTGTAAATTAGAACGTCTTTCCTCCTTCATTTTCTTTTGATGTTGGCAAAACACAACATTACCGTATAATTTCATTTGTTCGCTGTTCCTACTGCCTGGATAATAAAAATCATCTCCTTAAGACAAGCGAGCCACAGAGGGGCACTTCCTCACAAAATAATTTGCCTTTCTCCTGTGTCCTGACGCCCGTGTGTATTAGGCACAGGACATTTCAAAACGCTGTACACAATTTACAATTTGCCTCACTGTTTCTTTTGCTTTACGTGTTGTAATTGTTCAACTCGCTAGAATGTTTTCGTTTGCCGAATCACAAAATATTCAATAAGCCGAAGGACTTCGTTACTGGTTCAAATAATAAACGTATAACATACAGAGGCAAACATCTGAAATATTTTTAAAGCTCAATTGACAGCAAGGTTGCATTATTATATATTCTAGAGCCATGACTTGAACCTAGGACCAGTAGTCAAGCCTGTATTGTACTGCTTCAGAAGGAGGCTTTATTGACAATAATAAAATTCCTTTGTTCCAAAACTGTACTAAAGTTGTTTTCAAATTGTTGACATTAGCAACCAGGCATCTTATGCTTACAAAATTCATGTAGAATTTCTGATAACCTTCTCACGTAGTTGAATAGGTGTTTGTTATTAAACAATAAGTTCATTTCTTGCACCACTTAGTACTTTTATGAAACTGAATGAAACGTTAGTTTTATTTAGTTTAGAAGAGCAGAATCTTAAATATATAATTCAAGAACTCGGATAAAACCTCTTTTTTTTAGTTTATATCAGTTTTGGAAATCTTATTGTACGGAAAGTAGCAACAGTGCTCTCTAAGCTCCAGAAAAGTGTTGAGGTAACAGCTCAGTGGTTAGACCGCTTGGCTCTCACCAAGGCGACCCGGGTTCGATCCCAGACTACCGCAAAGTGAGATTTGTGGTGGACAGCACGGCTCTGGGATGGGTTTCCTCCGGGACCTCCGGTTTCCCCCGCCATCTCATTCCACCGGTGCTCCATCTTCATCTCATGTATCATTAGTGTCACCTCCTGCGGTGCCGTATGTAGTAAAAGCGGGCGTTAAACACTACACATTACATTTCATTAATGAACGTAGGTTGTCATCATTAAAATACGAACGTGGACTGATGTTGGTCATAGTCGCCGGTTGTTGTTCTGAATTTTAGAGACAGAGCACTATACACATAATGGATCAGGTCAAACAGTTATGTTGATATACCTTAAAAATGTATAAGAATCCTCAATTTTCACTTTTAAATCATAGCAACCCTATATTAACTGCACTTTAGGATTGTTAATTAAATAATTGAACCTGGATGAACTGAACTGAGATAGCAAGCATGACTAGGAGCTGTAGCTTTCCTGGTGGCGTGAGTATTCAAAGTTTTCTCGAGCTTCAAGCCTGGTGTAGATGTGGTGATGTACCAACGTTTCGGGAGCATACATTGTTCCCGTCTTCAGGGTAGGCTGAAACGCCCGTGTAGATGTGGTGATGTCCCAACGTTTCGGGAGCATACATTGTTCCCGTCTTCAGGGTATGCTGAAACGCCCGTGTAGATGTGCAGATATACCAACGTTTCGGGAGCATACATTGTTCCCGTCTTCAGGGTAGGCTGTAACACCCGTGTAGATGTGATGTACCAACGTTTCGGGAGCATACATTGTTCCCGTCTTCAGGGTATGCTGAAACGCCCGTGTAGATGTGGTGATGCACCAACGTTTCGGGAGCATACATTGTTCCCGTCTTCAGGGTAGGCTGAAACGCCCGTGTAGATGTGGTGATGTACCAACGTTTCGGGAGCATACATTGTTCCCGTCTTCAGGGTAGGCTGAAACGCCCGTGTAGATGTGGTGATGTCCCAACGTTTCGGGAGCATACATTGTTCCCGTCTTCAGGGTATGCTGAAACGCCCGTGTAGATGTGCAGATATACCAACGTTTCGGGAGCATACATTGTTCCCGTCTTCAGGGTAGGCTGTAACACCCGTGTAGATGTGATGTACCTACGTTTCGGGAGCATACATTGTTCCCGTCTTCAGGGTATGCTGAAACGCCCGTGTAGATGTGGTGATGCACCAACGTTTCGGGAGCATACATTGTTCCCGTCTTCAGGGTAGGCTGAAACGCCCGTGTAGATGTGGTGATGTACCAACGTTTCGGGAGCAAACATTGTTCCCGTCTTCAGGGTAGGCTGAAACGCCCGTGTAGATGTGGTGATGTCCCAACGTTTCGGGAGCATACATTGTTTCCGTCTTCAGGGTATGCTGAAACGCCCGTGTAGATGTGCAGATATACCAACGTTTCGGGAGCATACATTGTTCCCGTCTTCAGGGTAGGCTGAAACACCCGTGTAGATGTGATGTACCAACGTTTCGGGAGCATACATTGTTCCCGTCTTCAGGGTATGCTGAAACGCCCGTGTAGATGTGGTGATGCACCAACGTTTCGGGAGCATACATTGTTCCCGTCTTCAGGGTATGCTGAAACGCCCGTGTAGATGTGATGTACCAACGTTTCGGGAGCATACATTGTTCCCGTCTTCAGGGTAGGCTGAAACACCCGTGTAGATGTGATGTACCAACGTTTCGGGAGCATACATTGTTCCCGTCTTCAGGGTATGCTGAAACGCCCGTGTAGATGTGGTGATGTACCAACGTTTCGGGAGCATACATTGTTCCCGTCTTCAGGGTATGCTGAAACGCCCGTGTAGATGTGGTGATGTACCAACGTTTCGGGAGCATACATTGTTCCCGTCTTCAGGGTATGCTGAAACGCCCGTGTAGATGTAGTGATGTACCAATGTTTCGGGAGCATACATTGTTCCCGTCTTCAGGGTATGCTGAAACGCCCGTGTATATGTGGTGATGTACCAACGTTTCGGGAGCATACATTGTTCCCGTCTTCAGGGTATGCTGAAACGCCCGTGTAGATGTGGTGATGTACCAACGTTTCGAGAGCATACATTGTTCCCGAAACGTTGGTACATCCCCACATATACATCTGGCTTTAAGACCGAGAGTACTTAGTTACGTTGTTATTTTCAAGTGAGTTTGTATGGGATGACGCTTTGATGAAATTGTTAACCTGATGCGTTCTGTGCCCAAATAAATTAGTTTCGTAATAGGCAAATCCCATGCGAATTTCTTATTCAAATTCAACCAAGATTACAACTGTGATGTTTCTTCTATATATTGGTGGTATATCCACCATACATTTGTTGATGTCCAAAATTTATAATGTTTACATTCCATTTCTCCAGTTCCTTTCGTTTATCTTTTTAATAATTCTCTGAATTTGATTTGCAGCTGTTTACATGAACCTTGGTATGGCTAAGGCAACATTTTTGCAATCAGTTTAGAAAATTTAACGTTTTTACGTCACGGAAAATGTCCTGTTAAAATGTTAAAATTGTAATATTCTATAATAAGCTTCTGACAGAAGAGGTTTTGTGCCCAAGTTATTATGCCTCACTTTATCAAAAGCCTTCTGTGGCGCTGCTTATCCAGCAGTTTATCGAGCCTTTTATCTACATCTATGTATAAAATAGACATACGACGCTTTGCTTCCCCTGTGTTTAATATTATATTTGCTGATCGGGTAAGTGATGGGGACAAGAGTAAACAATCCTGAATCGAAAATGCGTGTTCAAGGTAATTAATTTTAGTGATACCAATACATTAGTCAGGAACAGATATTCAAAAGAAAAGTGATTGGTCTGTACCTGTGAGGATCATCGTGACTTTTACGGAATGTAACATGCTGTTTGAATCATTAAAATAGCTGTATCCATTTTGTAGGAAAATAAGTTAATCGAAGACTTGCATTAAACATTTATGTTATGAAAAGTGTTTTAAGTAAAAACCAAATTGGTGGAGTTGTTGCAAGTATCGGTAATAAAGCTATCAGTGATTTTATATGTATTTATATAGTTTAACACCCGCTTTTACCACGTTCGGCAGCGCAGGTAGCGATATTGATGATACATGAGATGCAAGGTGGAATAAGATGGCGGGGGAAACCGAAGATCACGGCCTCAGTGCCGTGTTGTGCACTACAGTCTCACTTTGCGATCGAAACCGCCTTGGTGAGAGGCAACCACTCAGCCACGGCACGACCTTTTCAGTGGTTTGCTGTAGCTAATCCCGTGGTGCGACAACAATGCTTTCCTGCGAACTCCTCTCCACTTACCACAAACGTCATGTGAGGTGTGCAGCATTAGAGGATGGGACATGGTCAGCACGCCGGTCCCTCCCGGCGGCTATATGTGCTTTCCTTAACTGCGAGCCCCTACGCTGCACCAAGTAGTTCCTCGATTCGCCCCTCAAGGGCTTAAAGAGACCGTACTCCGTACCAAGACTCACAATGGAAGAAAAACCTTCTGCAAATCGAACCCAAATCTTCCTTATGCTAACCTGTTACCGCGTTAATAAGACGACCTTATTAATATACAATATAAACGATAACGTAAAACATGTTTAACTTACAATTTAAAGAAGCGTAATAGAAGAAACAAATTGTTTAATATTAGCATCTCATTGATCCAAAAGAGAAAACTAATACTGTTATGACCTCAAAGAGGATACCAATGATGAAATATAATAAAAAAATATTAACTTTTTTTTAAAGGAGGGCCCAAAATGTTGTTAACCATTTTGTGTGACGTATGATATTTTGTAGTATGCCAAAGAAGTTACAACTTGAGAGAAAGCAAGGAAATGTGATTGAAAAATTGATATATAGGTGTAAGTGCGTGAATTTTACAAACTGGCGGCAAAAATAATGAAAGAAGGTTACTTTTAAAGAAGATGTTGAGAAGAAACTACTTCCTATGAACTGCTTGGAAGGTAAGTGAAAGAACAAAACGACTTCAGGCGGAAGAAGGCACACTGCATTATATCTTAAGATAACATAGAAGGAGAAGAAGAAGAAGAAGAAGAAGGAGGAGGAGGAGGAGGAGGAGGAGGAGGAGGAGGAGGAGGAGGAGGAGGAGGAGGAGGAGGAGGAGGAGGAGGAGGAGGAGGAGGAGGAGGAGGAGGAGGAGGAGGAGGAGGAGGAGGAGGAGGAGGAGGAGGAGGAGGAGGAGGAGGAGGAGGAGGAGGAGGAGGAGGAGGAGGAGGAGGAGGAGGAGGAGGAGGAGGAGGAGGAGGAGGAGGAGGAGGAGGAGGAGGAGGAGGAGGAGGAGGAGGAGGAGGAGGAGGAGGAGGAGGAGGAGGAGGAGGAGGAGGAGGAGGAGGAGGAGGAGGAGGAGGAGGAGGAGGAGGAGGAGGAGGAGGAGGAGGAGGAGGAGGAGGAGGAGGAGGAGGAGGAGGAGGAGGAGGAGGAGGAGGAGGAGGAGGAGGAGGAGGAGGAGGAGGAGGAGGAGGAGGAGGAGGAGGAGGAGGAGGAGGAGGAGGAGGAGGAGGAGGAGGAGGAGGAGGAGGAGGAGGAGGAGGAGGAGGAGGAGGAGGAGGAGGAGGAGGAGGAGGAGGAGGAGGAGGAGGAGGAGGAGGAGGAGGAGGAGGAGGAGGAGGAGGAGGAGGAGGAGGAGGAGGAGGAGGAGGAGGAGGAGGAGGAGGAGGAGGAGGAGGAGGAGGAGGAGGAGGAGGATTTCTAAATGACTTGCGGATAACTTAGCGCAAATTTCTCCTTTTGGATTGCTCATCTTGTTAATATTATATAAATTTATTATTTTCTTGCTCTCCTTCCTCAAATGAGGCTAAAACTATTGTCTAAAGGCTGCATCTTTCTGAAAGATTTCTTTTTTAGATTTTTCTTCGTTATACATAACATTTTGTACCTCTAAATTTGTTGGAACTGATGGAAACTACTCGTCTGGATTTGCCAATCAAGAGATGCAAATCAGTCCTCTGGTTGCAATATGTTCAAACAAAGTAATAGAGAACTCTCATATTGCTGTATACTTTGGGACTCTATTTCCCTTATATTTCTAAACCCGCTGACCCACACGTTTTTCGTTTGCTTTCCCTAATGAAAACCCGCATCTTTTGATCTTCACAAAGGGTGAAATACCATTACGGAAAGTTATGAAAATGAAAGTAAAAAGGATGGAAAAATGATCCTGGGACCGAGATTAAACCTAGCCAGGGAGGTGATATCTCCGCAAGAATCGTAATGAATTCACTTTTGTTTCAGCTTATCCAATTCAGAAATCTTTAGCTGTAAGAGAACATTCACACAAAACAGGAGTTACAGAATGCAGAAAGTTAATGTTTCCTTCTTCTACCGCTAACCTAAGGCAGAAGAAATATGTGTTCATGTGTTCAAATAGAACTTTATATAATATGTGATTAATACTTAGATCTGTCAAAATGTTACTTTAAAAATGTGTACGAGAGAGGGACGGAACACTCATTTTATTTAACTCTTTAACAGCTGTGGTTCTAGTCGTCCGATTCTATATTCTAATCATTCAATTCTTAGAAAAATCCTTGTCAGGCTGTAGGTTATTTTGCATACTGTCTGAAAATTCACGGCACGAAACCACTGTCTTCTTTTCGACGGAAGACAGGGTAAGGATTTTTACGTCCAAATGAACTTGCTGCAAGAAAACAATCATGTTAATTAACATGACTGTACCATTAAAGGTTGTGAAACATTCGCTGTTGTTCACCCGAAATTATCATTTTAAACAGGCGCTTTTCTATTTAAGTTGGTCATCTTAAAATGTGTTTTACGCACCTCTGCATAATTATGTTTACCATTGCAGCTCTGGTTCTCTAATAGCTTTACGGAGAGTTATTTAATAGTTGAAAAAATTAAATGTCATTTAAATAAGTTATGTTATCAATAACATAAGTTATTTGTTGTCAAAATCAGAGAGTGTTAAAGATACTATGTGTGTAATTTTTTTATTAGTAAATATTGTGTTAGTAAATACTGTTGGTTAAAAGTTTACGCTTCTGACGTGTAATGCAATGGCTTTAAATTCCAATTGTGAGAGGTTTTTCCTAACTTTCTTACATGTTCTGTTAGGACTCTCATTTAATCCGGCTTGTGCAAATCTTCACTAGTTTCAGCTGTTATACTTGGAATTGTAATAGGGAATTAGAAAACGATATTTAATTACCTATTCACCAATAATGTATGTAAGATTGCATGTAGGTTGAGCTATTCCGAGAGAAATGCCTGCTCTCATTGTTTACAATTTTTGTGAGCTCTTTAAACTTCGATATTAGCCAAAGGAACTCCAATATGGTGTTAACTATAACTCAGAGAATAACGCAGTTTTTCTCAAGAATTTTGGGACCGTTTATCGTGTGAGTAGGGATTTACGTATACTTTATACTATATGGTACTAAATCGCTCATGCAGCTTCTGTGTGTTGTACGTTCCTTTAATAACGATTCGGAAATTTTGATTAAAAAAGGATGCAACTGTTGAACAATGAACAAAGATGGTGTTTTAGTTAATTGATGGAAATTAATCATTTCTTCACACTAGCCGTATATAGGCTAACGTTTTTGATAGAGTCAAATTAAAAAATCAAGGCCATGGCCGGGATTTGAACCACGGATCTCCTGGTTTCCCTCCAGTCGCTCTAACCCATGGACTTACCATGGCCAACTTGCCATCATGACATATTCTCCATTTGACTCGTATATTTCCCCGGTAGACCACTAGGGTCTCTCGCATTCGAGATACACCGTTTGTGGCGACTTACTATCGTAAGTACTTGAGTCCCAAGCATGAGGGCAAGTAGGCCATGGTAGCTCCATGGGTTAGAGCGACTGGATGGAAACCAGGAGATCCGTGGTTCAAATCACGGCCATGGCATTGAATTTTTCATGTTGACTCTTATCTACAAAAAAACTTAGCCTATATACGGCTAGTGTGTAGAAATGATTCATTTCCATCAATTAACTAAAATAATAAGAGTTCAATGATGAATACTGGGACTCAAGTACTTACAGTAGTAAGTCGCCACAAACGGTGTATCTTGAATGCGAGAGCCCTTAGTGGTCTACCGGGGAAATATACGAGTCAAATGGAGAATTTAATGTCACGACGGCAAAATGGTCATGATAGCTCCATAGGTTAGAGTGACTGGACGGAAACCAGGAGATCCGTGGTTCAAATTCCGGCCATGGCATTTAATTTTTGATGTTGACTATCTATCAAAGATGGTGTTTTTCTAACGCACCGTAGTATGATGAAACACATGAGGACGCAAAGAAAGACGGCAGAAAGAACAAATCTTGGAGATCACTAAAATTTCAAAAAGTGCGCAGTTTGTTCGGTCCTTTCCCCCAAATGGAAGGAGATGTGAGTGATGTTAATGATCCGACGTTAAATTGATAAAACTGAAAGTAAAGAAGGAAAAACGAAAAAATGGATGGAAAAATAAGGAGGAGTTGGAACCTTTTCATCTACAAATGTTTATTTCGTCTTTATTTCACGTTTTCCCTCGCTCTAATGCTGATCGCCTGTCTGGTAATGCATTTATATGGAAACTATAGTATTAAGAGAGGAGAAGCTGTTGTAAACATTTAAAGGGCACTATATTTTTTGTCTTTTAGTAACAAAGTTATTACTTGCTAGAAGTAAAGGACTCCACCTCAGGAGGAAAATGTTTTCTCTGCTGGAGACTGAATCTGTTAAATTATGTTTATTTACTAAATTTAGTTATTTGAGAAGCATTGCAACTCTTATCACTAATTTAGATGACAGAAATTTTATATGGAGCTTCTACTATAAAAATAAATACGCCTGTGGGATCTAGAATATTAGAGTAGTGGAGCGCTTTATGCAATTCGCGGCATTTTAAGATTAGTACTGAAAAGCTGATACATACAACGATTCGGGTAGCTGGTGATGATACGATGATATAATGATTTGTTTCTCACCTCTCTGATGATCTTGAAGCTGGGTTCTAGATATTCCTCGGCTGCTCTCGCGATTGCGTAAGTTCTTGCCACCGGCCGTGGTCTTCGTTAGCTAGTTATCTTCTTGCTCGTTTACGTTGCTATGGTGATTTAAAATTCTTTTGAATTCTTTTATCTTTTCTTTTACAATATTTTATTTTATAAACAAAATTAAATATTATTTGATATTAAATAATTTTTCATTAGAATCAGCACTGTTTTGTTTAATGTTTAAATAATTATTACTATTTACCGTTCTTTTCCACTCTCATTACGCCACATTCATTTCTCAATTGTCACTTTTAATCTCGTATTTTTTCTATGACAATTTTAAATTAATTTTTAAAATTTAAACACAAAATAACTGTTTCATATAGAAAATAAAGTGAGAAGAACAGAATTTATATGTATCATATAAAGGATTAGAGGTATTAAGGTAACTGCAATTTGACACTGCATATTCGTTGAGTCGCACCTTAATGATCTTAACAATGACTTTAAAAGTGAGCTACCTGACTTATATGAAACTTTCAGAAAACTGTAAAGGAGAGGAGTTGGACTGTTTCAGGAAGAGGAGAAATTTTATGGATACTTACAAAACACTTTGATTATACAAACTATAGGAATCCAGGATTTCTTAAAACTGAAAATATGAATGGTGCAGGTAATAACGTAATTTAAGTTTTCTTCGTACATTATTGTTACGAAAGAACTGCTTTATTTTTGTTTCCTTAAAAGTAAATTGAGAAATGTGACCACAATTTAAGTTTCAAATTAAACATACAATCGCACGTCATTGTGCTATTAAGTACTGGAGTATTAGACACAGAAAAATTAGACACAGAAGAATAGAAAAGCAAATTGGTACAACAGATCATTCAGAAGTTGATGTGTCATCACTGTAAATCAGGTCCTGTGGTAGTCGTCGCTTCAGTCGCGTTGGCCAGCGACTTCGGACGCCGATGTTATACGTCACAGCTCCTGGGACGTGGCGTAGATTGTATAAGAAGCGTCGAGCAATCTGTCGGATAAAATGGTCGTCATGCAGCTTGCTATTTGCGGACAAACCAAGGAGCATTGGTGGCGATTCGCAGGAATCTACTTTGGATGACTTGTAGACGCCTTAGGTGACACTTACTGGAGGCCCCTCAGATCTGGCACGCATAAGTAATAAGTCAAACCAGAGATTTGTATAGGAGCAATGAAGATTTTAAACAAAGTGAAGTGTGTTTGTGGAATAAAGGAGAGAGTTGTGAAAGACGAGCGGATGCCAGGGTAATGGTGCGGTCAATATGAGGCTTTCATGTAAGCCGAGTGTCCAGTAACACTCCAAGATACTTGACTGGTGTAGGTGAAGGGAGCCACGGCACATAATCGGTCAGAAGGCGTACAGGCGGAGGTGGATTATAGCGGCGTATAGTAAAAATCTTGGCTTCTGTTTTCTGGGTATTAAGGGAGATGCACCAAGTTCGAAACCATTAAGTGAGGCGATCAAGAGAGAGCTGTAATGTTCGTACAGCAGAATGCAGATTGGAGTGAGAGTAAAATAACACTGTGTCGTCCCTATACTTGTGAAGATAGCTAAGCAGTTCACATCCCACCAGGGTCACCCCAAATTTGTCTCAGATTCCAGCGGGATATTCTAAACTAATACCTGAAACGTTTCCTTTCTGATTTTCCTTCCCCAACTATATTCCATGCAAATATCAGAAGTGTACATTGCGTGAGGTACTTCATGCAGTAAAATAGACATTAAAACATTGAAAGAAGCATTAACGGTAAAAATATACATCTTTGCAAGAAGTACTTCCGGAGAGAGAAATCAGGATCATCATTCTCTCTGCAAGAAGTGTAACAAAGGCAGTGCTATTGAGCATCCATAACTATAATTCATCTTTTATTTTATTAACGTACACTTTTAAATAAAGTAGATTCTGCTACAAGAAACTATGTAACTTTACTTTTCTTTAGTTACACACATTGATAGTTAGATTAAATATACATATGTTGAAAATTATATTTAAAATATTCCGTTTAAATATTGTTTAAATATAAATATGCGCTCCATTTCATATACTAAAAACTAAAAATGATCCAAAATATTCTGGTTTTAGGTACAAACTTGCTGTACATTTGCTACAAAGATCTGTCAACATTCACACCTATCTATCGCATACACAACAACTATTTAAGACTGTAACGAAAATTCGAATCAAGATAATAGTTTATCTTAAAATTGTTGCCATTTTTGTGAATGCTTGAGCCAATGCTGCAAATCCAAACCAATAACAACTGTTAATTGCTCAAAACTTGCGTATTCTATTCGCTTTGGTTAGAAATTCAATTCTGTCGGAAGGACTGTATATAGATTGTAATCAATGTAACATTTGTCGTAAAAAATAATAGTGTTAAGAAATATCACTGTGAGTAAATTTGGTTAACTTCATCGTTTTTTAAAACGGAGTACATTAATGCGATATTTTTAGGTTGAATGATAAATGAACGTGTATATTCCCACAGGTAGACAGCCATCTTCGGTTTGTTGCTACTACATGGCAAAGCAAGAAAGCGTATCGGAAAAAATTCGCAACACAGAGATGTTTACCTCAGCTTATCACACATATACGGCGTGTCCAGTGTATGTATACTTTGGTCATATATAATCATGTCTTCTGGACAGCAATGTGTCATACATCGGCAGGCGCGAGAAAACATATCATATAGACACACGCAGCTTCCAATCGCTTTATTTCTGTTTCATAACTTATTGTACATCAACTCACAAATATTTCACTCTTCTAATCCTCCAGATAAGATCCAATAAGAGACGATCGCAGCGCTGGTCACCTGAAGGTCGATACGCCTCAACGGTCTGTCGAGCAATACAGGTAGTAATAATGTAAACAAAAAATACAGCGCTTTTTGGTTCTTATAGTAGTTGAGGCAGGCCGTCTTTTGTTTGTTTATTTGTTTGCATGATGACTTCACTAAGGGTAACAGACGAGATGACACTCTTACCCGCAGAACGAGGTATTCATGTAGTTCAACCTGTAAACGTACCTATGATTTTATTGAAGTAATATTGGATTTATAATGATAGACAAGAATTTTATAAAGTCTTACTGCGAATTAAAAAAATTAATGACAATCGGTAACTGAATAAATAAATTCAAACGCTCTGAAATTCTCAGAATGATTGGTATAGATTTTCCTCTTATGTGCATGTAATTGTGCCTGTGTTCTACAAAGCAATGAACGTAATACAGTGAGTATATCAATATGCAAGTTTCTGTGTGTGTGTGTGTATAGCCGGAGGATGTGTTCCCTTCCCGGAAATAACATTGAGATACAACGGAAACTGGAGGCGTTTCCATGTATACTTTGGCAAATTAGTCGAAATTACCATAACCAGTTTGAATACAATTTTCGCAATGCTCCGCGCTTGTGAGTACTACAATTGACTGTGGGCGTTTGTATCATCTATTCATCAAATGAAAGAAAAACTAATTGCATGGAGTAAAACGCGTTTTCACCGTATTTCCGCTCGTTTGGAAAATTAGCTGTGTAATAGGTTTGTGTGTATTCTGCACTTGAATGCAAAACAGAATGCTCCAAATGATTGGTGTGGAAATAAACAGAGTTCAAAAACAGAAAATTTTAGATGGTTTGAGTAATAACTGTCATGGAAATCAGGATAAACATAATTTCCAATGTTCTACGAAATTGAATTAAAAGTAAATGAAAATAACAAAAGAATGTTGCTGATTATTTCTTCCAAGTTTCCTCATATATAATTACTATGCCCTTTCAAACGTGGACTCCAGGAGCTCAGCCGCAATTATTTCTTTAAAATGGCTCAGCAATTATTCGGAAGGTCTGAGTGTTTCCTTCACCAGCCTCCCGTTGCAGAAAAAATTCCTGTTCCTGTATCGATAATCAAACCTGGTTTTGCAGCGCCTTGTATAACAATGATAATGATAATAGTAGCACTAGTAATAATATTAGCTGCAAACTAATTTTATTTAAAAGAAAACGGTATAATGGGCCTGCAGTATAAATCATAATTATTCTCGGGTTTAGTTCAGTTCCATGCAGACCTTTTTAGTGCCCACCAGGGGTACTCAATCCCAGAACATGTGATTGCTTACCCTAAAACGTGTAGTTCTTCTGATATGAATGACCGAGGGAACCACAAACGGCATACTAGTCAGAGGCAGATGAATCTGTATACTTTAATTTCCTGTATATGCTAACGTCATCGCAGTGCCGTCACTGGAACTGTATAACCATTTACAAGAGGACCATTTTGTCACAGTGGGTGGAAGAAGGTGATTTCAATTTCTTCTTTCTTGCTCGAGTTAAGCATCGCTGGTGTACACTATTGTAATATTTAAGTTGAGATCTGCAAGTAGCTCGATCAATTTTCTTTCTCAGAGAGCAGAAGGTAAATTGTTACGAGAATCCCTTTGTGGCACGATAAACTAGTCGTAAAAAACTAACAGGATTTGAGGTAGCTATATTGATAAAATAAACAATGCGATAGCAGTCTGACCAGTACGTTAAAGACCTCTTTGAGTACTTAGGTGGTACATGGGGACCGAGCAGTTAGAAGATGTTTGACAATTCCCTACCAATTAAACTGCTGGGCTCCAATATCTAGTGCCTTCCAAGATACATAAACCAAGACAAAAAATGAGTGACTTATTTGGAAAACATTGGAAGCGATTACTAACACGAGCTCACAGTGCAAAGCAATTCTACGTTCATTTTCTAAATATTCGTTAAACAAGGAAATGCATGTATTTCTGGTAACCGTGTGGTCAGAAAATTGGTCAGTCTGAGACAAATATCGTTAATGAGAACTTTATTTCAATTCTCCGTGTTCTGCGTGTTATAGGTAAAAATAATATAACATACTGCAGTGCTATATATTTTAATTGGAAAGTAAGTGCTTGCATTATAAGGCAGTCGTGCTTAATTGCACATCGTAAGCGAATAATGCAGCTTTAAAAATACATTTCCCGAAGAATAAGGGTAGAAAAAAAGATTTATTATTAAAACAAAGATGAGAGCGCGAATTTAAATTTGTTGTATTCTTAATTAACACTGGGTACCAATTTAAACTCTGCAGTTCTAAATGCTGAATAACTGCATGTTTGACATGTGCAATTTGATCTGCTGTCAACTGTAATTCAAATCTTACGCCCAGAGATGCTAGCGTGCATCGGTCATAGAGCTGAGCGAAACTTAACACATAAAGTCCAGTGATACACGGCAATATATGTAATAGTTAATCCCCTACATTCAAGATTATATCCTAATTACGAATTGCAAGTTATTTGGTTACCTTCCTCGAGTACCTGATGCTGCACACTTAGACGGGTGCGCGCGCGTACAACTGAGTCGCTGGATCCTGGATATTATACTGTCTTAGGAACACATACTGGTAATTTATTGTATTTCTCAGTACATCTGTTATTTCTATTGCACTTTGCTCTGCTAGAAATTATTTTAAAATAAATAAAAAACCGAATCTTCTCCACTTTATTTTCGCTGCCATTTATTTTTGGTAGGTAAAGGAAAACTGTATTCCACTCTAGGCTTCGCTATAGAGATTTCACTGTAATGTTCGTTTTGAGTTTCATTGAACACAGAAAACAATAATTTAAAATGATCTCTCTCTCTCTCTCTCTCTCTCTCTCTCTCTCTCTCTCTCTCTCTCTCTCTCTCTCTCTCTCTCTCTCTCTCTGCGTGTGTGTGTGTGTGTGTGTGTGTGTGTGTGTGTGTGTGTGTGTGTGTGTGTGTGTGTGTGTGTGTGTGTGTGTGTGAATGATACATATGACTCAAACTGAGAAGTTGGAATAATGCAAAATTGAATTGGAGTAATTTGAGTAAGTTTGGCCAACCAGTGGCATAATATATCTTCCCAAAGTGGAGTAAGTGGGAAAATAGCTGATTTTTGTTTATTACTGTGGACAACTTAATCGCTGTGTCAGTCTATATTTATAGATTATACCGTTCCTAAGAAACAGGAAGAGAGTGATTATCCTAATTATATTGGTATTCAAGAATTCTTTCGGCATGATATTCGGAAAAAAGAGTTAACAAGAACAAAAAATTGCTCAGCCTAGAAACTCTTTTAACGTATATGTTGAAGACGGGGATGAAGAAGAAACAAACGCAGCTTTTAGAAGCCCAGCAGTGGAATCCTTAAAGCAGATGCTACACTCCATCATAGAGACTTGTCTTTCATTTTCCTAATACAGCGACAAAAAATAACACAGAGTGGAGAACTCTTTTGATGTCTTCATCCTTTCTTATATCATTTATTACTCCTTTATTTTTTGTTCTCCCATTCTGTGGAGTTTTTCTGCATGTCTCCCTCTTTCCTTTCTGCTCCAATTACTGTGCGTATGTGTGTGCAAAGTTCCCGGAGGGCCTTTAATATTGCAGAAGTAGTGAGCCTTGTGAAGAAACGGATAAGATGGAAGGAAAAGAAAGGAAGATGGAGGAATAATACACGTGAACTCCATCCCCCCACCCCGGGGGTGCTCACCCTCTCGTGTGGGTACTTCGAGACAACCAAGATATTTTTATCTATATTGAAAACTTTGCTCTCCTTCACGTTAGGTTCGCTTCCGCTGGGAAAACGTGAGCAGGCACGCTTAAACTTTGTTGGGCCTTTTACGGTCGCGTGCACGAGTACTGGTATTTACTTTATTGGTCGTAGGAGCCAGCACGCAGAGTAAGTACAGTCAACTGTCATTTTAACACTAGATGGGTTTTCGTTAGCAGGAAGATCGAGTGATAAGACCAAATACAACGGTCAGAGTTGTCTAGAAAGCTAGATATAACTGTTTACTGCGAGATGCGTTATTAACTCGGTTGCCAACCAAATAATCCGCCCCCTTTTGTACATAAGTTCACATCGGCAATCATGTTCTCTGTTGTGTTATCACACACACACACACACACACACACACACACACACACACACACACACACACACACACACACACACACACACACACACACACATTTACTCTCTCACTCACACTTCCAGATTCCATTATGAATTACCATGTCTAAAGGGCAATTCCCGTATACTAGGCGTGAATCGAACCCGTGATCTCCAGATTTTCTGTTTAGAATGTTAACCATCAAGATGCATAGATATACATAGCATTACAGTTAGTTATTGGCAATCATATTTAAAGTTCATTTTATGGTGTTGAATGAAAGCATGATTTGATGAGTAAACTTTTAAAATTCAATGAATCGTTACATTATGAAAATTTTACCGTTAATTTTAAATGCAGGATTCCATGATTAGTTTAATGGATTTAAAAGACTTAAAAACAATAGGTTAAAGCATTCATATAATATTTTATTACAGATCTTCTGTGGTATCGATTTACTTTATTTCTATTATGTTCATTTTTATTTTACTATAAAATGTATACAACTGCATTACATTTACAGCCTAAAGTCCTATCCTGTGACAACAATCTTACATTCACATTACTTACCTTTCGTTTTGTAAGAGCATTTGTAGAACAGATATAAAAATAAAGTATATTTTATGTACTTCATATTGATATACTTGTTTAAAAATACAGCTTCATTATATATTTTTCGGAGGAAGGGACAGGTTTTACTGTAGGAAGGAGATGTAGGGATGTAGGAATGTATGCTTAAGTTAGGAAAGTACATCGTATATTTACTGATATGGAGAAAGCATATGATTTTGTTCCCGGAAAGCAGCTGTGGAAGGAAATGAGAGGAACTGAGTTTGGGCTGCCCTTAGTGATGTTGATTCAGAGATTATATAAAAATCTTCAAGCTGATATTAAGATACCGAAGGCTTGACACAGGGAGGTAGCTTGTTTCTTAGAGTGTTTAAAATATATATTCAACATACACTGAAACACTGCAACAACTCATGTGAAGAAATGGGAATTCCAACTAGACAAGGGATTGTACATTCATTGCTATTGCGGATGATCAAGTGATCATCGTGCAATGTCGTAAAGATGTTAAATTTATGGTAAGAAAACGTCTTGAAGCCTTTGAATCAGGTGGATTTAAAGCTAATATGATTAAAACAGAATATTTGGTGATAGGTGGAAATGGACGATATATCAAACTCCCCCAAGAAATAATTAAATCGTTAAGGGAATCTAAAAATTTGGGATAAGTAATTCATGGATCTGGAAATTGTAAAGCAGATGTAGATTATAGAATAAGACAGGGTATAGGAGCAGTAAAGATGCTGAATGAAGTATTATGGAGCAGGGAAATAACATCGGAAACCAGAAAGAGAATTCTCCAGGTCATAGTTGAAAGTACATTGACATATGGGGCAGAGGACTGGATTTTATTGGAGAATCAAAAAACTAAGATACAAGCAGTTGAAATGGATGGAATAAGGAAGAATGCCAGAGTATCCACGTTGGAGATGAGAAGGAATGAAGATTAGAAAGATAATGGATATGGAAAAATCAGTGATTGAAGGAATTGAGAGTCGAACACTACAGTGGTATGGACAGAAAGATGGAAGAAAAAAGGGGGCCAAATATGATACTACAGTGGTCTCCAGGTGGTAGAAGGAACCGGGACCGACCTAGAACTTCGCGGAAATCTGGAATAGTGCGGATGGCTGGCAAACGGGAGTTGGTTGAAGGAGAATGGAAGGATAAGCACAGATGGAAATGGGAATTAAGGAAGAGAGGGTATTGCATATATTTGGGTATAGGCATATTTTCCGGTTGTCACTCGAAGATACTTAAATCTTTAAACATATATAAACTATAAAAACTTTCCCTTTTGGACTCTGTGGTCCTCAAAACATATATTCAAGTGGAATCTCGAAATAATATAAGTGGAATATAAAACTACTTTTGCCTTATAAAGTATCCGCCGTAGAAAGTCAAGTAGGACTGTTACCGTTCACTTTTAGTAACGTTGTGCGTGTGTCAGGTTGGATTTGTTTCGTTGCAACTGCTTTCAAACAACGAACTTCATATAAAATATATCAAGTTCCTTTGTGCTTCCCTGGGAGGCACGGATAAATGGGACATCGGAAGCACAGACAGAGATGAATTGTGTTAGCAAAGAGGGGTCTCTAACGATTCCACATGAGACATTGTGTTGCTTGTACCCTTTCTTGGTACCCGAAATCTGAAAACCTTGGTAATAAACGGGACACTCCCAAGAATGGAGGGGGCCCCAGTACTTCTTGGAGAAATTTTGTCATAGTGAAAATTCCACTGCCGCAATACGTCAACCTCCGTCGCTTCAAACAAATGAAGTGAAACGGATGAGGGAGAACTAACTTAGCATTCACTCATTGCAGCGAGAAAACCTAAACGCTAATGGTCAGATATTCCGAGCCCGAACTCACACGTTATCGTACACTTATCTTGCTTCGTTACGAAAGGTGTTCAACTCGCCTATGAAAAACACAAAATTGACAGGTGTTTTTGTTCCTCTAATAGGTTTCTATTAATGGGGCCATAGTAGCTTTGAAGGAATAGGCGAATATCTAACTGCGTGCTGAAGAACACGCTTATTTAATAGGAATGTTATATCTTATGAGCTATGGTACACCTATCACCGTATACATATCTTACATAGGAACCGCAAGTGTAAACTTTGGCAGGAAAATCAGACCGTTATGCTGTAACCCGTTGGAACACTCGCATTCGTTTCAGAGTTCATTTCAACATGTGTATTATTAGTACATGACAGAAAACTCGCTTTTATTTTCTATACCACATATTGCACTAGCAGAATGAAGTAGTGTTGCTCCACTATAAAATATGATCAAAGCAGCTCCTGTATCCAAAGAAGACGTTTTTAGAAAAATATCCGTGTGTGTGTACGTGCGTCCTTGCTCGTGCATGTGAACAACATAACTCTCACGTGAAATGTCAGTAAATATCGAACTTTATATTTATGTCCCGTATCTTCTGATACGAGAAACCGATTTGAATAAAATTTCTTCATCCAAACTACCCATACTTACAAACTGCTCAGGTTTGTTTACTTTCAAAATGGGTAGCAAAATATTTATATTAAGTATTCTACAAATGGGCTGTGAGGTCCTCTTCATCATGGTGTTAATTGCATCTAAACAATAAACGGTAATAAATGCAGGCCTCATTGAAAAAAAAAAAATCTTACATCAGTTTTTATGGTATGAAGATTTTCAAAATAATTGTATTTTCCTTTGTTACATTTTTGATGTGTGATAAGTTGCAATTCGTTTGAAATTCTGCTCTCGGAAAAAAAGCTGACATATGGCAGTTTTAAAAGATTTGTCTACCGCTTCAGCTTTTTATATCCCCAATATACCTATAACGAATTCTATAATAAAATCATTTTTGTAGAACTTTATTTCGATCAACGTGAAGCAGCTAGAATAAATAGCTTTCGTAAGAGTAATTTAGAAGATTGAAGGGTAGAGCCACAGTGAAAAATTCTAGCTGTGGTAGTGAATCTTTCAATCTGATTTTGTTTCTCAGCCCTTACTTTTACACACGGCTTTGTGAAAAATAACTGAGTTGGTGGGCAGATGAGAACATGTGAATGCAACTCCTTAGATTTCTAGGTTTTAAAGTTTACGTATCTACTTACTAGCGCTGTGTCAATATTCAAGCAGGGTGTGTCCACATCTTCTTCCTCGTCTCAAGTACAGGGTACCCCTGTTCTGACTATGGAGCCCCTCGAGGCCCTTGATTCATATTTCGCAAGTCTCCATCTTAAACATTTCAGGCAGGAGCTGACGGTTACCTCGCCACAGGCTTAGTGAAGAATGCTTTTTGTTCGCACCTCATTTGCTGACACACGAGTACAATGCAGTTTCTCAAGGAACATTTTCATTTCTGTCAAGAAGTCACAAGTCGTGCTTCCTCACATATTTTTTCTTCTGTCGCCGACATCCGATATCCGGGCTCCTACCAGTCACGTGAAAACGCTCTGTCAGTTAAGCGTCTTACATCCTGTAATTACCCAAGTTGCGCTCTCTAAGTAAGGGAAAACACAATGGAGGAAATAAGAACAAGAGAATGGCAAAACGCCTTTTCCCCTCTTGGGGAAACAAAGGAGTAAGAAATTACAAAAAATACAAATATTGTTTTATTGTACCCATTTTTCTATTTCTAAAGGCCATTTCTTCAGCTTAGTTAAAATGTCCAACACCACCCATGAATTTTGTTGCCTAGTTGAAACGCAAATTTGAATTAACTAAATAATTAAATTTGACATGAATGGCATACTTTAAGCAAATTCTGCATGTTTGTTTTATTAAGCCTTTGCCAGCTCTTTATATAATTTTGGGTAGCAGCCCAATACAGCAACTTCACAGGATATTCACAAAAAATTCAAGGTAGACATTTTATTTTTCTTGGCAACATGTTAAATGACATTTTAATCAAAACTTATAGCATTTGTGAGGTAATGAATAATAAAATATTTCCCACGTCATAGATTTTCTTCAAAATATCCTTCCTTGGAAAATGCTGAGCCTGAATACGAAGTTTGCATGTGTGCACACCTATAAACAGAAGAATAAATGCCCGATATACGCTAATCTCCTTGGATTTGACAAAATATTGTCAAAAAACTTTCTCTGCTTGCTGTAATTGGAAACTTTCAAACGAATATCGTATCTGTGGACATAGCTTTACCGCTGATTATCGATTAGAGCTGCCCATTGAACGAGTTATGATTATAAATAGTACCCTGTGTACACGACCGATTTCAGCGCACTAGAACTCAGTGATCCAGATGTCATTCATCCTTCAGGTGTAGCTAACTCATTTCCTGTTGGAATGCCAGGTAACTAGACCTAAGGAAAACCCACTCTGTGGCACGGTTCGTAAGAGGTCACCTACAATGAAAATTTAGCATTAACGTATTAATATTAACATGATGGTCATAAAGTTGTGTGTCATTCGCAATTACACATGCAAACTCAGGTAGCAATCAACTGCAACTGAAGGTTAAATAGTTGATCTCATATGACGACCTATGGAGCGACCCGAGAAAGCAGGTTTTATACATGTAGTAATATGAACAAGTTATAACGCGATTATGGGATGTTAAAAGAAAAGAAGCATAATCTAAAATCACAAGTTCCTTTATTGAAAATTTTATGTAGGTGATTCTTGACTCATTATACACAATATGTTAGCAAATCAACACATGACATGGAAGTATTTTTTTTTATAATTTACGTCCTACAGCGTTAAGTCATATCGCACGATGAATGGAATGGGTGAAATGATGCTCAAATGAGCCCAGGGTCAATAGAGCTTAGAGTTACCCGACATTCGTCTTTCAGGATAAGGGAAAACCCCGGAAAACCTTATCCAGGTAACTCACCCTGACCGAGATTCGAACTCGGGACCTCTTGAACGTGAGGCAGACACTACCACCACGCTACCGAGGACGGCAGGAAGAATGATGTGATAGTGTAGCTCTATGATCACTTTCCTACGTTTGAAGTAGACAAAGCTGAAAGCTTGGACATTGCTAGACATGTAATTCAGTGTTTTATTATTTATTACGTGATTCACTGTGAAAGAATGGTTACAATATACATCATCCTCTTTACCATAAATTTACGTTATAGTTAACCACTGGCGCGACAGTCCTTAGAGGGCCAAGCCCTACCAACCCGACTGCCGGTCTCACGCCCACTTACGCACGGCAGAGGTGGACGATCATCCAACCGATATGGGGAGGAGATGTTGTCAGCATCTCGGCATCCCCCAGCCGGAATGTTGGTTTCCGTGACCAGAGCCGCTTACCTAGTGTAAGCTCTTCACTTTCCTCACGATACTGAGTGGGCAAAGGTCCTATAACCGGGACCTAAAATCCGCACCCCATGGATGGGATTGAACCCGGGCCGCTTTCCGTGGCCAGGGACCAAGGCATGCTGCTTTAGCCCGCTACGCCACGGCGTTATAACTTGCTTAATTTTTATTGTAAATGGAATCTTATGCATTGCCGAAGTTGATGGATGTCCCCGTAGTTTTTTTTTTTTTTAATTTTTTTAAGTTAAATTAAGGAATTATTAGTTTGAGCATAGAAACCGGGGAAGTCATGTATTGGAGATTTTTGGAAGTTGGAATTATTGTTGAGAAAATTATTACTGATAAAAATAACAATGAAGGTGTTTTTTAATTTATTTGTATTATATGAAATTCTATTAGCTATATGCATTTATAATATTCAGGTGTTCTAAATTATCGTTAGTTCTCCTTAGTTTATCATTTCCGAGTTTACTCTGAGTTTATTAACCGCAATTTTAAGATAATAATAGCATAGAGTATTGCGGTACTAACATTAACATTACAGTAATCCAACAACTTTTTAAGTTGAGTAACCTTAATTAACCTAAGTTATTTTAATGACAATGTGCAAAATCTGAGGTTTAGGGAATAATCATTTTGTAACTTATTACAGTAATTTTAATCTGTGTTTAATTGACGTTAATACCTGTTTTTCAATTACATACATAGTAGGCAGAGAATGTATTGCATTCCACCTAAAATTCAATCCTATACCTACTTCACTGTAAATACTGAACCCTTCAATCCAAAATTATTCACAAAACGATATCCGCGCGTGCTTGGGTGTGAGTGTAAATAAGAGAGAGAAAGAGAGAAAAAACAGTATAACTAAAAAAGGAAAATTAGGTTAAATACCCAAAATAATATGCTCAATTTCTTCTCGGCCAGCAAGCCAGGTGAAAAGACGATTATAAATCGAAGTTTCGGGAGTATACATCTCTCCCGTCATCAGGAAATTTATTAAACGTTATAACCACAAATGAATCACTGGATATAACACAATATAAACAAAGACAAAGCACTATCAAAATTCGCATTACTGAAAAAAAGACTGTTTTCACTCAATTAAATGCCAGGTCAGGAGATGGTGTGAGTATAGAAAATTAATTGGGTCAAAGAAACGTAACTGCTTAACTAGATTATCAAGCTGTATTGATCTGTGCTTCTTAAGTAGACGGATTTCCATTTTAAGGTCAGTTTACAAGAAGAGCTGAACTGAAATCCAGCATCAAGGTTAGGCGTGCTTCTGTCGGGGGAAATGGTCCAATTCTCCGCTCACAGTAACGTTTAATAAATATCCTGATGATGGGAGTGATGCACACTCCCGAAACGTCGATTTCTTAAAGGTCCCGAGTTTGAATCTCGGTCAGGGTGAGTTACCTGGATAAGGTTTTTCCGGAGTTTTCCCTAATCCTGGAAGACGAATGTCGGGTAACTCTAAGTTCCATGGACCCCGGGCTCATATGAGCATCATTTCACCCATTCCATTCATCGTCCGATATGACTTAACGTTGGAGGACGTAAATTAAAAAAAAAGAAATCGTTTCACCTAACTTGCTGCTCGAGAAGAAACTGAGTATATTCGCATGAAAGCTTCAGGTCTTATTTTACTCAAAATAGTAGTTCAGTTAAACATTCTCCAAGAGTGGGGCAAATGATTTTCATGAAAACCCCTCTACCTCTAAGTTTTAATTTGCTCAGAGACGGATTTTACGATTTCAGTTTAAATATCATTAAGCTTCAAGATATTTTCATGGTAAATGAAATGCTATCGTGATTTTTTATGTTATTCTCCTCTCTGAATAAATTTTGCATAACTCGTATAGTCGCGAGAGATAAAAAAAGTTCTTACTGCATAAAATATGTAAATCTCGTTAATGTATACTATTTATGTCAAATACGACACATTTTTTGTGGCGATATAACATTTCCGAGATATTCCCTGTTATTAGTTGGAATTTTCAAACGATTACACCTTGCTTTCTCAAATAGAGTTTTTTTTTTTTTTTTTTTTTTTTTAATTTACTGTATCGCGTCCATAGTGCGTAGAGAACATATTACGTTTACCTACAAAATGGATACCGATATTTCACTGGAAACATTGTTATAATTAAGTCCCTTCGAAATGGAGAAGAAAACAAAACAAAGAAATAAAGGAAACCTTAAATGTGCTTGTGGGGTGTATGTGTCAATGTGTATGAACTCATAACGCAAATACCTACTTCGGCATCTTCCAAGGATTTGATACGAAACTTTCAAGAAAAGCTTTCCATCCCAGACTATACAGGGAACTCTGTTCGAAACTTCTTTTATCGAAAACGGCTCTTACAATTTTTGTTAAATGACCACATGCAAAGTAAGTGTATGTCTTGAAGTGTATTCTCAGAAGACCTATTCATTCTTTATGATTTTTTCACAGTTGGTAAACCGTAAAAGGGAAACAATTTTTTTGGAAATAAACGTCCAAATGTCGCTAAAACACAGTGTGTTAAATACACTTTTTGTACTAAATAGTTTGAGATATTCTTTGCAATTCGTTTAATTGCCCAGTACTTTTAATTTTCTCAATTGGGGAGGCATTCGCTTTTTTATGCCCTGGATATCGAACGTAAGGCCATTAGCGATCGTATCTTAAAAAAGTTGACCTATTGCTTAAGCCTACTCTGTTATCTCCTACTTATTCTAACTACAAGGAAAGTCGTAATGAAACCATTTCCACGAAACTTTATCTCGATTATCATGAATTACATAGAGAAATAAGCGTTTGTAAATGCTTTTTATAAGAGTAGAGAAAGCTATGTGAATGATCTTTTATGTCCTGGTCATGCAAAGAGAACGGCATTTCAAAGTTCTTAAGGGATTTGACTCGCTTAAAATCGGCTGTATTTCCCTATTTGGATTGTAACTACAAGTAGGTAAGTACAGAAGGCATTTTACAAACAATTAGTATGTAATAGAAAAAGTTTCGTAAGAATAGTTTGTTAAGAAGGGGTTGTCATGTGACTGAAACGTACCTCATTTTTTCGCAGAGAAATTCTTTGACAGTGTACATTAAAAGTTATCAGACTTGACTGACCTATCTGTCGACAATACTTTAATATGTTTTGTTTGGTATATTAACAGAAGGAAAACTAACAAAATCTAGCAAATGAAGTTTAGATTATTCTTGTAGTTCAGATTAATAATCTAAACACAACAAGTCATAGAGATATTATAAGACTGTGCAGCAGTGAAACAATTGCGAAACCGCAGTATATGATTTCTTATTGTCACTCATATTATACTACGTTTGAATTATGTACTTAACTAGAAGAAACGAGAAATCTCGGTATGTACTACACGAAGCAAACGAGTGAAATACTATTGTTGAGAGCGCCTCGGTGGCGGAGGTGGTAAGCTGTCTGCCTCACGTTCAAGAGGTCCCGAGTTCGAATCTCGGTTAAGGTGAGTTATCTGGATAAGGCCATTTTCTTTATGCTTAAGGACGAATGTTGGATAGCTATAAGCTCCGTGGACCCGGACTCATTTGAGTATCATTTCACCAATTTCATTCATCGTCCGATATGACTTAACATTGGAGGACGTAAATTAAAAAAAAAAAAATCTATTACCTAAGGACAGTTTGGAGAAACTAGTGCTACACATGCTGCCTGAGTTGACATTTCCATTAAATTTTCTTTTAATAATACTATTTCAATGTCATTCTGAGCTAATACGCTTCGTATAATTGAAGAAACATTTATTAAACTTCTGTTGTACAAAGCGCTGTGAGGTGATTTGATATTTACACCTAAATTACTCCACTGATTCATAGTGCGCGTTGGTTTACATTGGTGAACCATGTATTTATCAGATTGCGTGTTTCAGAATACAGCTGGAGACAAAGATAACGTGATTCTTCTCACCAGGCAGGTAGCAGATAACGAACAATGGAAATTTTGTCAAAAGAATTTAATGAATAGTGTCTTTGAAGTCTTTGTTCCTCCAATTTTGCCTCTTTACGTCATTTCATTCAGCTGGTCGTAGTAATTGGTTATTTTTCTCGGTTTCTTTACAAATCTTGTGCCATAGAACGCATCAGAAAGGTTTCGGCTCCGCGGTCGAATATTGAGCGTCATTATTTCTCAGGCGCAGTAGTGGTTTATATGACATTGTCCTGTTGGAACAGCTATTAACAGTTTTTTAGCACTGAGAATTCTTGAAGTATAATTTTTTCCTCAAAGAATATATTTCGTTGTCGTTCAATTTTAGAACAAACTTGATATGAAAATATTCTGAAATTAAAATACAGATCAAAATTATAATTTAGGCGGATATCCGGTTCGTAGCCGCTTCCATTACTGCCCTAATTTGCGGAAACACTTATTTTAAAACGGTGTGTGTGTGTGTATGTGTGTGTGTGTGTGTGCGCGCGCGCGCGCTCGCGTATTACTCTGTATTAAACACTATTTAGCTTTAAAAAGAAGTTCAAGGTGATTTCGCACCATATATTGAATCCTTCAGCCATTATAGCACAGGATGAGAATGATAGGCAGTGAATTCTGCCCATAATTCCTAATCGACCTTACTTTACTCATTTTTCTGTCTTAGGCGGTATTTCTTTATTGAAACACTAATGAACATATTTCCGCTAATACTGCGCAGTAATTTAGTGTAACACAAGTTTTTAGAGAGTGCATAGAAACTTCAGAATGCTGTTTTTCTTCTCCACTCCCTAACTTCTTATTGTCATGTTCGTGATATTTTCCAGTCCATAACAGAACCGTTACCATGGTAACCAGTGCACCGCGGGCGAAAAAGGAAAGTTGAAGTTTATACTGATTGTGTTATCGGCAAAGAAGAGGTGTTCATCTTCCCTCTTTGACTCTTATTGACAAGATACCGTGGTATTGTAGCTCTGTCGTGTTCGGTAGCCAGGGCCAGGAAAACTCAATTTATGTTGCAGAAGAGAAAAAGTGACCGAAAAGATAGGGTCGACCGGGAGGAAACTTGTTTTAGGATGGCCATGGGCACTAAGAACCAGCTTCTACAAAAAGTAAATATCGTGCACGTATGTTTGTTTAGTTGATAAGGGGAACAAACAGTCCAAGAATGTGGAGCCGCTGGTGTTATGTTCTGGAAACTAAAAGTTGAACCGGCAGACACTGTGTCCTGTAAGGGAAGAATAGTTGCGAATGCTACAGCATTACAGTATTACAGGTAAGTAATACAGTGCTTTATGAGCGAGCAATTGGATTTGGGTTATGAATATATAAGGACAATTTCTTATTTGTTACGTAATGTATGTTTTAGAATGTAGCCACTCATATCAGAAACGAAGATTGTAAAACTGTGAAACAACATATAGCATTCCACCATTATCGCCCTTGTTTCGTGCGTTGGATTATATACATAATTTGTGAGAAACTATAATTGATTGGAGGACTCCATTTCCGAGCTGCTCAAATAATAAATTAGACATATTAATCAGTCCTTCCCACTCCAAGGAATGTAATTAATATTACCAATAATGTGGCACTACTTCTGCTTAAGGTAAATATTTGAAATATTTCATATATTTACTTGAAAATAGGAAGCAAAATTGTAACAGTCACACAATTAAGCATCACAGCAATATGTTTATTACTAAACTTATTGTTTCACCTATGCTGTTGCTTAATTTTGTTATGGCCATCTACTACACATATATGAATGTGTAAGTGATCGTATTTTCAAACAACACAGGACCGGCAGTTGAGTTAACAGGTGCGCATATCCGAATCTATATCGGTATTTTCATTCAACGTTGCGTTGGACAACTTAATTTTTTGCAGTCCTAAATATTAAATTACATTGAGAAGTATCTTAAAGGTGAATTAATTTTACTCCTAGTATTAGTATTCCAAAATAAAAGTTAACTTCTCACGATTTTATTCATAAATGTATGCACACGTTTAGGATAAATGATAATTAAATGTTGAAATCTGAATTTAAAATTATCATCTATTATTCCAAAGTAATAAACATGGTAGAGAGATTACTCTGGAACTTAAATGTTTCCTGCCCGCATGTTTAACATTATTCCATAAGGATAATAACTTCTGCGAAGTGTGAAAAAATGTGCAAAGCAACTGCAAAGTGTGAATTCCTTACTCCCATGGAAATTTCAACCACGTCTATTACTCGGTCGCAGAAATATAACTTACAAGGAAGTGCGTCACCTTCTTCGTCCGATGAAAGTTTTCTAGAAAAGACTTTCTCAGGTGTAATTTCCCTTTCCTCTACTGCTGCAGTTTTAGGAGAGAGAAAATGACTTTCAACATGGTACGGCTATAAGGTTATTATTAACCTTTGTTTAGGCATCTATATCTTCATCTATTCAGCACAGAGAATGCATGTATAACAGTTAGTAACCGTTTTCTGAAATTTTAAACTCATATGAATAATGAAAGGGAACTTCCCACTGACTGACACCAATTACACTTTGTGAACAACCTTGGTTTCCTCAATTAACAGGTATTGTGACACCACTCAATGTTAACAGAAGCATTAATCCGTTTTATTCTGTTTATTTCCTAAAAGAAATACATTTAGAATTCAAACGTAATGCACCTCATAGGGACACTCCCCTTTATTTTATAGTTTGAACAGTTGCCCTTCGTAATGCACCAGATGTCATTTCTGTAAGATAACTATCTTGCCTCTGACTGCCTAAACAGGTATGAGGTTCATAAGTGAAATAGCAAAACGAGAATGTTTCGTTGGGAAGTGACCATTGGGCGAGATATTTGCATACTAATAGTAACAAAGATCTCAAGCAAAGGCCTAAGATAACTCCAAAATCTGAAGACAAATACTTAGTAGTAGGTAGTAAATATGATCGCTTCAAAACAGCACCCATGCTGGCAGCGGAATTCGACCAGACTGTCTCGACTGTAAAAAGAAGACTTCTGGATGAAGGCTTCAAAGAAGTTTTTCTTAGCAATACGCTGCTAAGAAAACATTACTAAGGTCTTCCAATAAAAAGAAGAGACTTAAGTGCGGATGAGAAACATGCGAATTGGACTGTTGGTCAGTGGCAGAATGTTTTGTTTATAGACGAATCAAAGTTGGAACTCTCTGTCACAAAACCCTATAAGTTTAGCATATGAAAGGAGAACGCAAGAGTTCTCAGTTCGTAGCCTCTACGGCGAATCATGGAGGTGGTTCATTGATGGTCTGGAGTTGTCTTGGAGGCAATAAAACAGGTGGCATCGTAAAATCATAGGGAGTAATGATAAATGAGGGAATTCCATAACATTCTCCAACGCAACGGCCGCACCGTGGCCAAGTGGTCAGATCACACCACTCTCACCAGAACGGCCCGAATTCCATCTCAGGCCGCCACGGGCGGTGACGGGTTTCCTCCGGTTGCTACGATTTCCACCGCTATCTCATTCCTCCGTTGCTCCATCTTCATTTCGTTAATCGTCAGTGTCACTGCTTGCGGTGTCCTATGTAGTAAATGTGGGCCTTAAGCACTACCTATAAAAAACTCTGTATAAGACCTTCCGTAATCCGTTTAAGTAGGGGTTTCACTCTGTAATAGTGATCCAAAGCATTCACCTTTACCGTGCAGATAGCATCTGGAACGATTAGAAAAGAGGGGAGACCTGTGGACCATATATAATGTCGCGGCGACGCGTACAAAGGCGCGGAGAAATAACGGACGGATAGTGTATCACGGAGATAAATACATTACTGGAACTGATAAAGATACCACGGAGATAAAGGTCTACCGAAACAAATAAGTGAGGTAAATGGAACATTCTAGTAACATCTTGATTGATAGAGAACATTCGGTCTCTTGTTTGTTTTAGAACAGTCTACAATTATCAATAAAGGTATTTAAGGAAGCGGCGATTCGTCAAGGAGGAGTCATTAAGAGAGTAGTAGTCGTAAGCGGAGTTGTAACGAGAGTTGTAAACAGAGTGTTATCAGAACCGAATGTCGTGCAACAGTGAACGCTGTTTGTTTGTGGTCAACGATCTTGGAAGATTGTAATTTTGTATGTGACGTAATTCTGCTGCTGTAAGGATTGGCCAGAGTGTATTTCTACGGAAATAAAGAACATATTGAAATTCTGCAACTTGGACCTTTAATTCTACGAACCCACAAAGTCACAATAATATGATCTCCTCAAAGCCTCAACTGGAACCTCTGCGATTTTCTTTTGGATCATTTGGACAGAAGGTCAGAAAGAGATATGAGTAATTTAAATGAACATTGGAGCCATTTAAAATGGTATGGAAGCAAATTTCTGAGAAAGCAAAAATGTGGTTGTCAGTAAGGATGCCCAGTGTGCTCAAAACTGTTATTAGAGCACGAGGAGATTACTTTCAAGAAAGTAAAATCTGAAATATGTTGATTATTTCTGCTTTATAACATTGAAATGATGTCCTCCATGAAATTGTTATTTTTTCAATAAATTGTGATACTAAGGAGAATTCAAAAAGTTTTGAGCGGCAGGTAGCTCACTTTAAATTTCTGAGATAATTATATATACTATATATAGTATATATACTATATATACTAACTATATAATATATATCGTCCATTTTGAAACATTATACTCTGTTATCCATTACAAAGCATGTAAGAACCTAATTGTTGTTTTAGGCGTTTTAAAAGCAGAGGAACATGGGCACACTGAAAGATAGATAGAAATATGTTTTCGTGGAGGTACCGTTTAATGGAGATATTGTAGTTCGGGCTTCGTCTATTGTTTGAGATCGAAGAACCATTGAAATGTACAAACTAACAGTAGACTGATAAATTTACCAAAATAAAAGAAATCCGAAACCTATCAGAGAATCCTATAAACTGAGTTGGTAGGGATACAAATGTGTGTATATAACGAAATTCAAAGAAGCAGTTTGGTATCTGGCACTACGGAAGACGTAAGACTTACGTCCGAGGAATATTCGTTTTCGCGCCCAAAATGCCGTAAGTGGAGTGCCAATGAAATCATAGTGATTGAGTGAATTACTTCGATAAGTGATTACCTGAATCGCGCCCTGATATGGTGAAAATGTGAATGATAAAAAGTTTTGGACAGGTAGAGTCAACCTGAATAGCGTAATGTCATAGCCGGGATTTGAACCACGGATCTCCCGTATGCTCTTAACCATTGAGCTGCTATGGCCAACATGCAAACATGATATTTATTTCTCCAAGTGACTCTCCAACTGTTGGCATGTTAGCCACGGTAGCTCAATGCAAACAACCGAATGGAGATCGGGAGATCCGTGGTTCAAATTCCGGCTAAGGCATTGAAATTTTCAGTCCGACTCTAACGAAATCTTAGCCTACATGCAGCTAGTGTGGAAAACCAATTAATTTCCAGTAATAAATTTTACTCTACGTGATACGGCGTAGCACGAGGAGATATTCGCGAGTGGCACGATGACAAAATTTCGGACAGTTGTAGCGTGATAAATAGCTGCAGTCAGCCTGGAAACGACATGTGTAGTCAGTGTATGGAGCAAAATCTATGTTACCGGGCCTGGTTTTCATGATCTTTACCTCACGCCTGAGATACTCGCCATTCTAAGTGTCTAATGAACCCTAGCCACCAAATCCATGTCAAGATCGTCTGATTAGCTGCACCAACAGAACTAGATTCGACATACTTAATTTCCAGTGGACGGCCACGAGAAAATGTCTGTTTGGTTTTCGGCAGGCACGGAACACCGAACAGGATTATTTCGGAGGGGACTCGGCAGGGAGATCCAAATGTGATCTATTGAACCTATGCCCCCAAGAGGGGCATCCCCGGGAAGAAAGGATGAGGCGATAGGAGACAGAGGACTCTCGTCCCAAGGAGCCACGACAGCGCAATGGGCAGTTTTCCTAAATTTTACTTAGATGGGAACTTCCCCCGGCAGACCATGACAAAGGACATGCCTACCTATGGTTCGGAAACTGTCCCACCACGAGACCTAGATTCGGCGACCGACAACTGTCCTACGGAAGAGGAATTGATTTATTCACAGCATGTCATCCTGCCATGAACCGCCGACACTTCTACCCTGAAAGACACCATCAGATGAACTTTTGCTTTACTTAATTTATACATTTTTTATTATTTTTTTAAATAATAAAAATGATCCAAATTATGTGAAATTCAGGGGATGAAATTAACCTACCCTGTATTCGCCTGGCGACCCGCAAACCTCCGAAAAAACCATAGATCAGATAGGTGGGACACGGGAATCGAAACCTTATCTCCTGAATGGGGGCCTCAAACGAAACCACCTGAAACATCCCTCTTGGTCGGAGACGGCTACTACACCGACTGAGCTACCGTCGCTAAAACAGCAGATGAAAACCGCTAGTACAATTCAGATATTTACGTGACAGTAATATGCATGAACTACCGTTTGTCGCCACTGAGTTTCAAATTGTTCCATACGATGTACTTTTCGGTGTGAGTTATGTGTGTATACATATGTATATATGTATATATATATCCTAATTAATAAAGATAAAAGTGGTGAGATAAATTTTTCTTAGCGTCCTTGGTGTTGCTCTTATTATTCAATAAGAGTAGCTGTCTAAATTTTAAACAAAAAAGAAAATCGCAAAGCTTACACTTAAAAATGTATAACGTACTATTAGATAAAGAATTTTATTGTATAATTATAAAAGTATTGCACTTTATGGATCAATTTTTGAAACAAAAATTAAAACTTTCAAATAATTATACGTAAAATTGTGATTTTTAAAAATTTACGGATACTTTCTTTAAAATAAGTATATCAAACTACTAACTCCTTTATAATTTTCACAGCTTTCTCTGATTTTATTGACAAGAAATAGGAAATTTTAGGACTTAGGGGGGGGGGGGGGGCAAGAATATTAGCTGCTATTAGCTAAGGACAGAATTTCATTCGAGGATAGTGACCAGAGATCTATTAGATAACAAACGTCGTCGCATGTCAGTCTAATACGCTCCATTAATACATTCTTTTATATTTGATTCAGGTGTTACAGTGAGATTTTGAGAAAATGTTGCTGCATATTACTAATATACTTCGGTACTGCTTCAGATACATGGGTGTTCGAATCTATACTCATATTAAAGAAATATATCAAGACAAAACGATAAAACAATTGTTATAATTTGATTCCCAAAATAAGCTCTCCTTGAAAAGCAAGTTCTGCACAATTGCACATTAGACGACAGTTCCCTCAAATGCCTCTTGACGTCATTTGTAGTCAGGATTCGCTTATTGTGCCATTCTTGTGCACTTGAGGGTATAGTTCCGCAAGAACACCTGTTGCTCATATGAACATAAAGCACAGAATTACTTTACAAAATTAGAGGAATGTTCATGTATTCTGGTCTGGAGCCTCAATCAATTCCCCATAAACGTGAGGCTTCTGGATAAATGATTGAAAAATCTGGGATGCGAAATAAATAGATCTGCAAAGTTCGTAATGTAGAGCAGTATGGCTCCCTTTTCAAATTAAACTGAATTCTGTGCTTAGTTGAAACATAGAGATTCTTCCTAATTCATTTGTGGTTCAGGCATTCTCGACAGAGTTAGCGACTGTGTTCTTCCAAGCAGAGAGGACAGTGAACTTTAATGTTATGCAGTTGCAACAAAACAGGGCGTAATTCCCGAGATAAATGGTTTGTGGCGCAATGGACTCTAGCATATTAGCCCTCTAGCAACCACCTACACTTTCCTGCGATTCTCAGTAACACACAATGGATATTGTTAACGATATCTCGGGCATGAATACCCTACTGAATGGTAACATTAGGAATACAATTAAATTCTAGTACTTCTATTTATCGGTCTAGCCGTCCAGTTTCTATATGAGACACCCATTTGGTAAATGGAATGAATTTAACAGGACCTGCGTACATAGACGCCCTGTTAAATCTGAATGGATCTAATTGGACTCCGGTTGAATTGCTTGTTTAAGTCTACTGACCATCAAGACTGCTTCAATTAAGCCTACTTCACTCCATATGCTGCCCGGAAATCTAAGTCATGAGGGTTGCCTCTACTTATTCTACGCCTAATAACACAATTCAACATGTGCCCGCCTCGGTAGCGTAGATGGTTGCGTGTCTTCCTCACGTTCAAGAGGTCTCGAGTTCGAATCTCGGTAAGGGTGAGTTACCTGGATAAGGTTTTATCCGGGGTTTCCCTTATCCTGAAAGACTAATGTCGGCTAACTCTTAAACTCCATGGGCCCCCAGTTCATTGAAGCATCATTTCACCCATTTCATTCATCGTCCGATATAACTAAATGTTGGAGGATGTAAATTGAAACAAAATAATCAGCATGTATAGCCTGTTACTGTGCAGGCATTGAGACCTGGCCTTCCTAGGACATTTGTTTAAGAAATTGTATCGTAGTTTTCCGTTTTTAACATTTCTTCCGATCACAACTTACTTCAATCGACAAGTTGTATAGTCTTATGCTTATACATCGTAGGAAACACAGGACCAAGTACTACTAAGCAAAGTACATGATAGAAAAAATCAAAACATGTTTATTCGATAGAGATATGGATTCGAAGGAGGACCCAGCAGTGTGGCTAGGACTAGATGTATTGTGATTACGAATTACTAGGGAGAAAGGAACGAGTACAAGGAGCATAAAGGACGCTCAGTCACAGCACAATGGTGCCCCTAACTTTTCCAGCATATTCCAAGGGCTCTCTGATCTGCAAGGAGAGAGATTCGATATATTGTTCCACGCCTAAAAGCACAAACACCAACTCTGCAATGCTGAAAGATGAAGGAAGCAAAATAAGTAGAAAAATTTGTCGTAACATATAATTCACTCCAGCACTCGCCTACCGAGCACAAACTTAGTTCAGTTTGAAATCGAAACCGGTCCCTCCGAATAAGAGCTGCAGTGCTTTCCTCTATTTATAGACCATAGTCTGAATATTTAGTATACGGCGCCAGCGAGAATTTTTAATTAACCTCACTTGGCATGAAAACAGTGTAAAAACGTAGTTGGTATCGAGTATAAATGGAGGAGATAGCATGATCAGTCAATGCTAAATTCAGCCCCACCGAGGGAACAAATCGGGGTGCACGAACCCAGCGCAAGGGACGCGAGTCAACGTGTGCTGAAGGGTCTTCACTTCGATATCTACTTTCCTGCGGGGACAGGGAACCACAGCGTCGCCCTTAGGTTGAGAACAGCAGTTACACAAAACCCATATTCCTCTACGAAGTGTCGCTATCTCACTCCATCGCCGGTCCTTCGACCCAGAGAGACTGGATTAAACTGTACTAAGATGAAATGGAAAGACGGGTACTCAAAGGCAGGAAAGTAACCTACTAATCGAGGAAAACTGTGCCGCCTCGCCAAAAACTCTTGGTCAGATTCATAGGTCACAGGGTCGAAAACCCTCGCTCCAGAATGCGACTTCCAAGCTTTACCATCGAAAAGGAATATAAAACCTGCAGAACTGATAAATAGAAAAACTTGAACTATTGTCTAGATAATACACAGATGAAATATGTCAGCCATATTAATTGAAAACGTACCTTGCCTTATAGGGCGTTACATATCGAAATATGAAGTAAACGTGCTTCCTAAGGCGCTGCAAATTTCCAGGAATCTTGGTAGGGAAGAAAATAGGTATAATCTGCCTCATTATGGAAGAACACTGTGCCTGGAGCGAAGAGGGTTCACGTAATTAGTCCGTCCCGAATGATCACGATGTCGCACGATAATTGGATTAATGATCTCTGTTTGTTCCGGAACCAATTACAAGTTACTGGGCTCACAGGTGATCAAGCGATAAAGAAAGATGTTCGGCATGATTACCTTACCGTTGTTTTCAAACTTTATGTCCAAGCAATAGACTTCGTTTTATTGCAAGTAAAACAAATTAAAAGGACTAATTAGGAGAGGTGAATGAAGTTCTGAAAACAAATTGCTCTAATGCAATGACTAATCTTCCGTATGGAAACATATCCGTTCCCAGAAACAAAATACGGTAGAGCTTTTCATGTGCATTTTAGTAACATGCCAGACTGATGCTCACTAGATAGGCTATAAATGGATCAGTGTTACTACATATTGTACTGTGGTAACTGTCGTATAAAACAACTTCATAGTCTGTAGTATATACTTTGTCATTTTAGTATTGTAGTGCAGCTTCTCAACTCAGGAATACACAGTTAGCTAGTGAGAGGTTTAGAAGTAAGATAGCAGGGTTACATAGTACATTTACAGTTAATACTCTTGAATAGTGCCTGTCCTTGGAGGAAAACTAAACAGGTTAACTGATAACCCCAAACAGCTTATTCAATACCCGGTTTGGTAAATAATATTTAATAATTATATATTCCTTCACAGTACTAATTCACTATAGTAAAATTAATTAAATCCATCAATTGTACAATAACTTTTCATACCAGCCTTCAATTAAAAGACTAATGATTATGTTACCTTTGCACAGTCAAAATACAGCGGCCCAATTTCAGTACAACTGGCTCAATAGAAGAACCTTTGGAAACGCTCCAAATCACGCGCAGTATGTTACCAAATATTTCGTAGAACATGCAGAATCATAACATATTATTTGTGCTAAAGCTATACAGTACAACACCAACAAACTCATAGTATTTTGAGCCTGTTTTATATGGTACAAAATTAAATGAGCGCACAGCATAATGGATTCAATTTGAACAAATGAATTCATGAGTAGTACTTGCTGGAACTATTATTAAAATAAATGTTAAATAAGCAGATTGCTGAGGAGAATTATTGTCCTCGATTCCTTAATCTATGGAACACAAACTCTGATGTGTCAATCTCTGCTGTACGATATGTCTGTAATAATGGATGGATGGACGGATGGATGGACGGATGGATGGACGGATGGACGGATGGACGTATGGACGGATGGATGGATGGACGGACGGATGGACGGACGGATGGATGGACGGATGGATGGATGGACGGATGGAAGGACGGACGGATGGATGGATGGATGGACGGACGGACGGATGGGCGGACGGACGGATGGGCGGATGGATGGACGGACGGACGGACGGAGGGACGGACGGACGGATGGACTCATTTTAACTGAACTTGATAGTTTTGGATGTCTGGCTAATGAAGTGAGTGTTTTGTAAGAGTAGCTGTCATTTGGTAGCAACAAGGACAAAGCAAATAGAAACCTCCTGTACGTTAATTAAGTACGAGAGGCAGCTGCTAATCTTTACATGTACTTAATGTATCCAGATTTTTATCTAACATATATTGGAAAAGAGAAATGGTCAATAAGGGGATGGTAATTTAAAACGCGAAGGATTAGAGAAGATAACGGAACGTGTATAACATTTCAGAAAGTTTAACTGCATGTTTAACTACATTTTCTCTTAATTATTCATTACAAATATCTGATTTCAATAACTTGGAAATGTACGTAGATCTTTTTTTTTCAGAGGGAGTAAAATATGTATAAAATAGGCTCATTTTCAAAACGTTTATCTTTAATCTTGTTTTAAAACTTACATATTGTTCTGTTAAATCGCACACATTTGAACATAAAAAAGATACCCAATTGAGTATACCTCTATCCCAATTTAAGTAACTTTTTGGCGCTGTTGATAGATTAAACTGTCTTATTCCTTACATATGTAGTCTTGATAGACTAGAAGGAAGCCAAACGGATCTTGGTATCAGAATCAAAAAGTGTCAAATTTACATATTTGTGTTTTGCGTCTTTTATAGAAAACCAATTACTCAGTGGTTTGACCCTTAGAAAAGCCCGCGACTCGATTGCCAATTCTGTATATTAAAATGTCAGAAGGGAGAGGAGAGAGGGTCGTTAACTAAGACGTTATAAGAAATGTGTAAATATATAACGAAGTTTATCTCGATTAACAGGAAGTAGATACACGAGTAAGATTATCTCTACTGTAGACTATGAAGCTCGGCATTGAAAGCACTTTTGAGATTGTAAATCACAATTGGATTAGTTATTTCACCTTGTGGTTTACTGGAAAAATGTGAATCAGTTGAAAAACTTCATCTCGTGACGGCATATACAATGGTATGTCCATAGATATGTACAATTATATATGTATGTATGTACAAATGGTATGTACAAAGTGGTATGTACAAAGTGGTATGTACAATTTTTCTTCTATAAATTGCGCCAATCTCATTTCCGAGGATGTTTCAGCGAAAACGTTGGTCTACTTGGGAACTTTAATACATCAACTACACGTTGTAAATCAAAAAGTCATTTTCTTAGATGTTCCGTCTTGGCTCTTTTCACTCTTTTTCGTCAGTCATCTGGTCGATTGCTATTTTTGTTGCAGAAGTTTAAAGAAAACTGTTAATGCTCAGGGAAGTGGGTTTTATCCAAGGTTGTGAATTATCAACCGCTATTGCCGTTTCTATAGTAACGTTGCGAGTCGCATGCAGTACGATGTTTCGTAGTCACGCACACAGACAGTTGAGGAGTGCTGTCATAGAGCACTTTATTCAGTAATTCAGAACAATCCACACGAAGCCTGGTTTGATTTTTGTACAAGAAAAACTGACGCTGGAGGGAAAGTAGGCCAAAAAGGGCAAGGGGTCATATCAGAAAAACGTTTTGGATTCCTGAAACGCCGGTTTCTTCATTTCCTGGAGTGGAGTGATGGAAGAGAGAAGATTGATCTTCGCTAATCGTGGGTTCACGTCAGAAGAGCCGGCCGGCTTTTTATTGCCACACATGCCACAAGTTCCACAGGTGTTCCAACCGTAGTGTGAAATACGTGCGCTCTGGGAATTGCGCTGCTCAAAACTTTGCTTGCCAGTCTGTGTCATCTCGTAGGTAGGTGGTTCCTTGAAACATAGAGGTCATAATTTGTCAAGTTAAAACATGTATTTCTGGCGAAACCTGTGCGTTTTGTGCCCAAAGCATTGGGTTATTTTGAGTTCCTAAATTTTTTTATTTTCATTTAAAAACGTACACGCCGGCGCATGTATATGTATGTATGAGAGAGAGAGAGAGAGAGAGAGAGAGAGAGAGAGAGAGAGAGAGAGAGAGAGAGAGAGAGAGAGAGAGAGAGAGAGGCCAAATCCTGTCGGTGGCTTGGTGCTTATTATGTGTTTCAAATGGGAAGAGTTCTCGCCTGTAGCGAATCAAATGCCTTAGAGCATTGAGCGTTGCCACCTCGTTACCCCCACTCTTTTTATATTTCCCTCTCTCTCGCACACTTGCGAGTGTTCTTGGCGCTAACGCAAACTGAATTTTCCAAATTTTTATAATAACCCAGTTGTTGAAATCACAATTGCAACATGGATATTCGTATATTATGTAAATGGTTTAAATATTTAGTTTAATATTAATTATTGTTTATGAATTACTTATTTTTCTAATCCAACGAAAATACGAGTGGTGCATCCGCATAGCTGTGAATGTTACGTACGTTAAGAGATAATTCGTCATTGTCATTGTCTTCATCGTCTGAGTACTGCAAGTTTATGATGATAGGTTTCAAAATCTCGTTACGTGCTATTTCTTTCCAAAAGTCGTCTTCTAGTTTATCTGATGTCTCACGCAGTTTTCCCAGTCTTGTGTTCCTTGTTAATTTCTTCGTGAATAAGTCGTTCAACATCAGTCAGTTTGAAAATCTTATTTCTATTTGCAACATCATTTGAGCCCACATTAACTCAATTAGATTGTTCTGGCAGTAGTAAGGGACAGGTGGATTGTGTCTCATTGATCCAGCTAATACTTTTTCATGGAAGAGTAACTGAATAGTACTGCTTTGAACCCTCTAGAGTAAATAGAGATTACGAACCATTCATAAACAAAGATATAATGTGACCAGACATGTTCTGCCAGACTAGCAAGAAGTGTATTGTTTCCTCTCATCGAATTTAGCAAACACCTTGGCTTATTCAAAGTACATATTTCTTTTACCACGTCATGTCAAAAGTTTACGTTTCAGTTCTGAGTAATTTTAAATATACCTTCACGCATACATGCCAACCAATAATGATGTTCATTACAGTGCTTACGTCGCAATGCATTGTTGTAATATAATGGTATAGCTTTATTTATTTGTATTAGGAAAACCATTTGAGCTAAAAATATGCGGTTTTCATGGTTATGTTATATACATTTCTCTCTACCTTCCTCAGGGATCACATTTGGCAAAATCTAAGTTTTTTTCTTAGCGCGAACAGTATTTCATACAGATTGATTAGGTTGGCGCCCCTCACACAACACTTAGCGGGAATGCAATACAACACCGCAGGACTCCGATTGGTTGCTCACCTAGTAGTGCTCATGTTCAAACACCTTCCCATTTGGAAAACATAATAGTTCAACATCCGTCAAGAGAGCGAAGCATCGTTTTCAACAAAATACCCCCGCTTTAAACCATCAAGTATTTAAATAACCTAATTACTTTTATTTTCTCAAAAATGATTAACATCTGTCAATATAATTGCCATTTAGAGAGATGGCTCACAAACACAAACAGCCAAACACAAACAAACGGTCGCTTTTAACATTTTATTTTACTCAGGGATTGTCAAAACATGTATGTACTTATGTTGAAGTATCGGGTTTGAATTTTCGACTGTGGTAGAATGCTTCCTCTGCTTTTCTACGTAGTACAAAAATACTACTCGCACACATTATCTTGAGCTTCTAGTAGGAGGTGTTGGCGAAAACAGCAACAGCACCTTTTATGCTCTTGAATGATGTAGAAGCACGTGAGTTGTAGTTTCTGCTTTTTGCCCCTTCTTTTCAGTCTAGTAATGACTAAAGTGAAAGGTCCCTTTTACTACTTATAAGAATTTGTGGTATCGATCTGCTTCAGGTATTTTGTACTTGAAGTTTTTGTTTGAGTTGGTTAAAGTGAAACACAAAATTAAATCAGTATAATAACGCAAGAAAACAAACAGCAACATAGGTAACGAGTTACACTTAAATACCCAAGTGGTACTGTTGGAGTAGTTGATGTTAAGTGGGACTGGCATTTCTGACTTTAGACCGTTGGTACTACTAGATTTCGGGCTCAGAATAAAGTGTGCGAGTAGTAATAATTATCACAAGTTTCTTTCGGGCTTAGAAGCCGTGGTCTGCTGGAGTTTTTATTTCCAGTCGTTCCCTTCACACCTGCACACCCTTCATAATCGCTGCTCGTCTACGTCTCCTTCGCCAAGGTTCAGGCACAACGCCTGGACATCAAAACTCCAGCAGAGCACGGCTTCTAAGTTCGGAAGAAACGTGTGTTAATTCTTACTCCGGCTGTGAAGGCTTTCGAATATTCAGTAATAATTAAGCTTTCGCAAGAATAATGGTCGTATAATTATCTAATAATAAACTATACTGGCTGGAGAAAGTACAGTGAATATAAATAGGAGTATTTCTTTTAAGCTTTAAAACACCTGTAAACGATTGAGAGTGATAGTTTTGTAGAATAAATTAAATGCTGACGGTGTGTATATATAACGCTAGGGTATCTACCAGGGCAGCCTTCACAAAGTGAGACCGTCCCCCCGCCTCTCAAGACCAGGGAGCCTCCATGGGGCTTTCCATAGGGCAAGACCTAGAGATTAACAGGCTCCGCCCCATTTGGTCCGAAAACACAAGACCTGATGGAAGTGGATACACCACTTACGCGCGGCAACCCCAAAGAGGGAGGCTACCGATCAACCTTGGTGGGGCCACCTGGTGATCTAGCACACCTACTAGCTATGCAGTCTAGTACGCGGAAACATATGGCTTCCCTCAACCCCGTCCGGAGACGAACCCAATCTTCCACGGGTATCGGGAACCACCATCTCCTCGAGTCCAACCCAAATCGAACAGCTCCCCTACGGGAGGGACTCGGCAGTTCGGCCTGAGGTTCCTCTAGTAACGACAGAGGTACCACGAGTGCTAGGGGTCCGCAGCGCTCGCATCACAGCAGCTGAAGGGGACGCATCCACTCCCATACGGGACCAGAAACTGGAGTAGATCAATTCTGCCTGAAACAGCCCATACACGGTTTTAGAGTGCAACGAAGAAAGCAGCTGAACGCTGCCATTCGATAGATGACTATCGAAGTTAATGTTAAGCCACCTCAATTGTACTCAGCTGTTCTCCTTGAAAGATGGAGATAAAATCTGCTTCTGCACATTAAACGTATCAAAGACTTGAAAACAACAAAGGAAGGAAAGGCACTAATGCAGCGTTGAAGATCCTCCAAGTTCTCTTATTTAGCAAGCCATTAAACTCATTTCATTCACCTTCAGAACCACGGAGAGAAAATAGCTGTAAAAATACCATACTGCACAACGTAGTTTTAGACCATTTACTTTTATGGCCGAGTTTTCGGCACAAGATTGCGTTTTATACGTTTCTATAAAGTCGACCAATTTCCTGACTGCATTACTTCTCTCACGTAACGCAGCCATCGAACTTCTTTTGTTATTTGTAGCGGAATCAGAAGGCCAGAAAAGTAAAGGCAATCAGAATGATATGCGCTATGAATACTTATTACGTTTTATTATTCCGTTTAAGGCATTGTTGCTGCGAGAGGTAGCTTTAGTTACTTCAAAGCATAGCTCTGTATGTTTCTTCTTTAAGCTTTCTGTAATTTTTCTAACGTCCTTATAAATTATCCTTCGCTGTGATAGTATAGTTTATGAATGTTTCGTTTTAAAATCGTTACTGTCGAAATGAGTGCATTGAGAACTTGCAATCATAAGAACAGTTTGCTCGTAGAAGGAAAGAAAAGAACACCTCTTTAAATGTTAAACGTGCCTGATTTTCTTGATTTTCATATCAAAAAATGTAAAAATATCTATGCGATCACTTTCCGAAGGACTATAAATATGCTATATATACTGTGTTTTGATGGGAAAATATTCGTAATTTTAATTCTCATCAAAGTTCTGTCAACAATTTGTATTAAATCACAATGTATGTTTATTAGTTTCATGCCTAATAAGTTGCATTATAATCATATTATTTTCTGTATTAGTAATTTGTAATATATTTTTTGTGTCTTTCCACGAAATAATGGCATTATTTTCTGTCCTATTCCTGTTGTTCTTGCCGACCTTGTATCCTCTTGAAGCTATAAAGCACTGCTCGACTCTCACCAAGGCGGCTCGGGTTTGATCCCAGGCGACCACATGTGAGATTTGAGATGGGAAACCCGGAGCTGGGAGGGTTTATCTCCGGGATCTCCAGTTTCCACCGCCATCATTCCACTAATTACTCCATTATCATGTTTTCTGCCATTCAATTCGCCCTTATTCTGTCAACTACTTCTCTCAGATGTTTAAAAACACATGTCGTAGTCTTACTGATCCATGATTTGTCTACAACCTCTGTGGTTCCATCACACAGTACTTAATGCTTAATGTTGCCATCACTTAGTGAAGCAAAAAGTTTCATCTCCTTGAAGCTATAATCATATAATGCATACAACAGTTTAAAAATCTGTGTAACACTGTGTCTTCTATGTTTCAGTCATTTAACTTCTCAATCACTTAGTGCAGCGGTCACCAAGAGGACCGATTTTGTGCTAGAATAAATAACGTAGCACTGTGGACTGCCACGAGTACCGTGCGACTTCAGTTAGAGACAAGACGTGGAATTGTACAGCAGTGTTGTCTGTTCTCTTGCGGTTTGTTTTCGTAAACATAATGTCGGTTGAAGAATGTAATGTGACACGTAGGACATCTACTCCTACATTTATGCCTTCATGGAAAGAGTATTTCTTTTTTATAGAAAGTGATAGTATCAGAGCATTCAAAATGAAACTATCCTTATGGGAAAGGCAGTTAACCACAAAGAACTTGGTAAATTTCCCAAAGCTCTCAAACAGTTCGGCAGTTTGTTCAGGCCATGGACTTGCAAGAATATGTTCAAATATTAAGAGAGTTGAACCAAGAATTTCAGAAAAAGTTTCAAGACGTGTTGCAATTAGAGCTGGTTTTCCAAATATTTGCTGAGCCTTACTCTACAGATGTTGATAATTTCCGATATGAATTGCAACTTGAACTTATCGATTTGCAATGCAATTGTCAAATGAAAAATTAATTCCAAAATAGAATTAGTTGAGTTTTTTCTGTTCACATTTTGAAAGAAATACATTTCCTCGACTACATAGAAATATAGAAATGCCGCTCGTTTTCTGAGTATGTTCGGATCCGCACGCACACACAGACACACACACACTTTTTTTTTTTTTTTTTTTTTTTTTTTTTTTTTTTTTTTTTGCTAATGAAATTAAGCAAAACCCGCTGCAGAATTCAACTGTCGGATCAGGACTTAAAATGTCAACTTAGACTAGCTGCTACACAAACATTAATACCTAATTTTGAAAAACTAAAATGTCAAAAGAGACAACAAAAATCTAGAAAACTAGGTTCCACTTCTGAGTAATATGTTGTGATTATTGCTTTTCTTCAAGCTGTTATTTAATGCTGCTGTATTGTAGGTAGATTGACGATTATTTTCATTTTGTTTCAGCTAACAATTTATTGTTCATTTGTTTTTCTTTGTTTTTTATATAAAAATGAAGGTTTCTAGTTGAATGATAATAAAAGAAACAATTAAACAATTTATATAAAAATTATATCCTTCATATTACAATTCAATTATTATTATTGTTTCACAGTCAATTGTGCATTTAAATGCAAGATCGGCATTCCGCCACTGCTCTGAAGGCTACGGAGTGCACGGTAGATTATTCCGGCGTGAAAAGGGTAAACTAGCACGACCTACTGTGCACACCGTGCACTGAGATGGTGGCTACTGACTTAGTGAGATGAAAAGCACAGTATTGCTTACAAAAGCGTGCTGTTGAGCTTTTGAGATCGTATCCCAAAAAAGCATTTTAGTCATATTTTATGCATTTTGTTTAATTTAACAGTTGCTTATAATATGTAGAGAGGTCATTGTATTCCACCAAGTTATTTAATATCGACAGATATCTTTAAATACATGCTTTGATGTCTCTTGAACTCGAAAACTATTTTACGATAACACACACACACACACACACACACACACACACACACACACACAGATATATATATATATATATATATATATATATATATATATATATATATATATATATATATATATATATCCATTGCGTACGTTTTTGGAATTTGAAAACGAACATTCAGGCCAGTATTATTTTAATTTGTTATTTTAATTTTAGCTTATGTTGAACATAACATAGAGCAGCAAGATTTTCACCAAAATTGCCCAACCGCACACTACTTTTACATGACGCTTTCTATAAACAGCTTTAAACTTCCCTTTATTATCATTGAATTTTGGTAAACCGCAACAGAGTAAATATCACTGAGGGAAAATTCACTATAACTCACTAACACGCAGAGTTTTCAAATTAGATTCCCCCACCCTTTTTACAACCTCGATGAATTACGTGTATTAACGGTAAACTGAACAAATCCACCGAAATATTTCGCATATAATTCAACCAAAATAACATGCTTCGAAATCTACATAACACAAAATAAGTGTATTTAGAAATTGATTTTTCCGATATTCACCATTTTTCTTGATTTTGCAATATTTTCGCACTTTTCCTTTGCTTTTTAAATTAGTGTTGCGGTTACTAGAATACATTTTCATGGAAAAAATAAATTTTTACCCCAAAATGTGCTATTTTTGAAGTTCTTTTTCTAATCATAGTTTTTGGCGGCGTTTGCTGTCTTGGAGATATTTAAAACTGCATGTTTCAAATATAAAGTGATTTTGTCCTTCGTTTTCATTTGTTCTCCAAAAGTTCTTCTTTAAAACTACATGTTTCAAATATAAAGTGATTTTGTCCTTCGTTTTCATTTGTTCTCCAAAAGTTCTTCTGGGACTTCTTAATTTACTGCCCAGTGCTTTCTATGTACAACTGAATGTATGTAACATTTAAGTTACATGTATGTGTAACACAGGGAAATACGTACTTATTGGTTTCATTAAGTTAATTTTGGGACAGAAATACTCGTGAATGAATAGAGAAATTGCCTTTTGATGAATGGTCCAATATTTACGGTATGCCTGCAAATGTATAAGGTAAGGATTTAAGGCATAAATCGTTCTTACAGACACTAACCGTGTGTAGGCGGAGATTTATACTACGCTATTGCTCCATTTCCGCTTTGTTTCCCTTTGTTTTACTTTTAAAAAAGTCAAATGAAATATATGAACATTTTGAGCAGCAAAATCTGAGTAGCAGTTTCATTCTGTGCGAAATTGTCTACTTTGCTTAAATTTTTGCTTAATATAATCGAGTTAAGCTGAAAAGCATATTTTTATTGTTCTAATATATTCTCCTACACTCAGGCTAGCTTTTAATTTGGCGTTGCTAGGCTGCTTCAAGGGACCGGACAAAGGAGCGACGAACCTTATAAAAGAGACGAGCTCAACTTGAAGCTAAGGATGGTAAAGGTGCCGCTTTGTTTATTAGCCCTGTAATGGAGCATTGCAATCAAGTCTCTTAACACGCTTTCCATTGCAAATATCCTTCCTCTGGTCCTCTAATGAGACTGGCCTTTCCTTTGTCCATAAGTACAATGGATCCATAGCTACTGTGAGAGCAGGTATCCGCACCATATTATACAGTCATTGAATCCTCATTTATCCTCTATGGTTTATCTTTCAAGTATCTATATATTTCTAAAAAGTATTAGTTAACAAAATGGTACAGATCTTAAGTAACATTCAGGGAATGTTAATATTAGGGAAGCCACTAAGGAATTCGACTTAGCTGTTAATTGGAAATGTTTCAGAATTAAAGTTCTAAGACCGTAATAATGCTTATGTTATAACTTTAAAAATTAACCGCCGATAAGGTTTGATATCATAGTAGTCCTGGATGGCCTCTGTTATCCCCTTTGTGCTGAATTTGTTTTTGAATATTAATGATGATGACGAGGATGATGATGGTAATAATATTTTTACAAAGCTAAAGGTATGATGTGTATCACCCTATGGCACTTTATGTATACCACGTGTTCCGACAGCAAGAAAATTCTAAATAGAGATAACAACCCGAAAAATAATGGGTTGAACGTTGTTCCTTCCTCGGCGTAAACTATAAACCTGCTGAAAGTTTTCAAAAATGTTCGGTATACAACAGAAAGTAGTACGACGCTACATGTTGAGGTTGAACTTTGAAATCCCTGAACCTCTGATCTTCCTTCTGCGAGGTTTATACAAGAACTTCAGGGGTTGAGAAGGCCACTTGTTCATAAATTACTTCAACTATAAGACCTTGTCATTGCTTACCTGGAAGATGGGACACGCTATTTGAGGTTTTATTTTTAAGGGTAATATTTTTATGATTATTTTGTTTTCGAAATTTCATGTAAAGTAAGCCAATTGTAGCAATAAATGAAGACTAAATGTCGTACCAAGAAAAGAAACTTAAGAATTTCAATTTTAATATTATGTGGTAATGAATTATGTTAAAGAAACACCAGTTGAATAGGGCTAATATGCCTAAGTAAAATTCCCTGCTATTTTCATATTGTAATATGTTAGTTTGAATTTAGCTTGTCTTCATATAATTTTAAAACTTTGGAATTATTGCTGTCAAATCTTTATTCAATTCAACGTTTTATATATTATAAAACAATTGTACTTTTAATTTTATTTTTTAAAAATTATTAAGTCATATTTAAAAGACAGAAAATTCTCAAAATTATGGCATTATTCCTGGCGATTACAACGCCAGTTGTACTAACTCGTCTCAGTATTAGACATCGTGATAATTAAGTGGTGGCTTAAAATTTTGCAGTTTTTTTTTCAGGCCTTGCTATGTACATTTGAAGGAAAGTGTAATTTGAATGAATAGTTTCCCAGATAATTTCCAACATTATTGGCCTAGCTGGCCTACTGAACAATACATTTTACAGGTTCTTTCACGCTAATCGTGTGCATGGAGTTATTGTCAACTGTAAATTATATTTGTAAAATTCATTATCGCAGCCGGCGTTCTCCGTCATATTTCACTTGGAGCTATAGTTAACCTCCCAATATTTGTTTCTTCCTTGGTCCATGTGTAGATAAGTTATGAAGCTGAAGCAGAGCTGTAAACCATCTATTCACCTAAAGGGAATTTAAATCGACTTAGATGTGTAAGAAATGCCCTAAGACCTAAAGGTTTTAACGTTTTAAAATATATCATTATCTCAACTCGTCCTCTATACTTTTGATAATTGAAACACATTGCCTTCTTGCCGTTTCTCTGGTAACCATACATCTGTACATATTTAACAAACTTTCTCTTTTTAAATATCAATATAGATAATAACGTCTTTTACGTCACCTATGAAACAGTATAGAAAGGGCAGTCTAACGCTGGTGGAGACGATAGAAGATGTGCACAGTTTGTTTGGATGATACTGTTTGTTACCAAGTAGGGATCACCAAGTTTGATAACATCGCCATTTTGGGACGCAGAAATTCAAACAAGTTTCGTGTAACCTGGATTATGATCGGCGAGCGAGTTTTTGTAGAGAGGTTCCGGGATATTGCAGGATCAGTGCTAAGCTAGGTAGATATGTCCAAAACTTTCCTTGTTATACAAACGCAACAAAACTCTACATGATATAACAAGTTAGTTCAAAATGTTGAGTTGCAAACACCGTTCATTCCCTTCTCCCCGCTTTCAAGTTGTTACTTTTAAAGCTATAGCAATATTCTTATTTACAAAGAAACGTATAAGGTAAAATAATATAAACTGTATATGATAAGCGAGAAAGATACGCGCGCGCTCGCCCACATACACACGGAAACAGAGAAAGAGAGAGAGAGAGAGTACCTCCAAACACTGTTAGCATGCCCACCAACAACGGTTCTGAAAATTGTAGCTTTCTCTATATATTGGGAAAATTTATCTGTTTTTCAGCTCCGATATTCCAACATTTGAAAAATAATATTATTATTTGCTATTGATAAAGCTGCAGTAATAACTGCTTCTATAATTTTACCGGATGAACGTTTACTGGTGTATAATGGTCTAAACTGCAGCTATAGGTTTACTTTTTCTATTGTGCATAAATCCATCCAAATTTGCACCCAAAGACTCGATATCCAGATTTCGCCAGAAATACACTCTTTGGGTTCCCTTAATCTAAATAAATCTAAAATTTGATTTTAAAGATGTATAATAGTGCAGTTTCTTCTGTTCTAATTGACTTCACCACGTTTTTAATTTCTCCATAAATGCTTTCACACAATCTGTTAACTAAAAAATTTATTGCGTTTAGCTTGTAAACTAGGGTTAAATTCTTTGAGGGAAAAAGTTGAATGACAAATTAAAGATTTCATCTGTACATTTCGAAACTGCAATCCCTTAGTGGTATGAAAATGTGAGTTTCTTTCCTTAACTCCAACATTATTTGCAACATTTTGCCGCTCTTTAAACCATGAGGCCGTTGTTTTGGTTTGGCCCCACATCAAATATTGTTTGTAGATTTGCGGTGTTGTCGAGGATTTAAGACAAGGGAAAGATATTAAAATGTTTATGTTGTGTGCGAAAGTGAGTTGTGATCGAAAGGAAGATAAATATATAGTTGGCGATTAGAGATAGATATGTAGAAAAAGAGAATGGTTGCTAAGGAGACGGAATCGACTTCCGCAGACCCTTGGGTAGAAAGTTTGTGCATCTGTAAAAAATAGAATTGTTAATAAGTTACTGAGAATGAATTTTTGTGTAGATTTATAATTTGCTTAATTAAATAATAATCTGCAAAGATACACCGTTATTGTTTATTTCACTAATTGATCCGAGTCCACAACTCGGAGAACAAGATATCTTGTTCACCGACTGAATCGAAGCTGGGAAAAGAAAGTTAAATTCTTTATTCAAGTATCAGATGGTAAAAAAAATGTCATAACACAAATCAACGGGAAGAATTTTATAAAAAAATTAAAATACAAATTCATTTATTATAAATTCTCGACTTGATCATACGACATATCATATCACGCAACTTATTAAAATTTCATTTCAGTCATCGTATCTAACAGTAGTATGGTCAGATTGTCAAAATTTGGTAACTGGCTGTGTCGCAGTGCATGAATTTTATTAGATTTACAGTTTTAACACAGAAAGTCATAATTTTATTCCAAGTAGCTGATTTAACACAGAGTGTTTCTATATGAATACTGCCCTGACAATTTGTCTTCCTATAGGCTTCAGATTGAGCCGCATTGAATGCATTCTTAAGTAGAAACACGAAATATATTTAATATTTGTGGGACATATTAGAGATTGTGCTTTATCATCGTAAAGATGTCTACAATTCCCGATGAAACATTCGTTGTTTGACCATCTTACGTATGCAATCCTCGAAGACACTAACAGTTGGTTCAGTCTACCTGTGTCTAGATAGTGATGGAGTGTAAATTCACACTGACAGCGTCTTCCTTCCGAAACCTGCCTATAGATGTCACTGTCAAATTCGTCTTATGGAGACCTAGGGAGATATCTCTGTGGAACTCATGAGTTCTCACATTTGGGCATCTTGGGTATTCCCGTACCCAGTAGTGTGAACATGAAACTATTCGTGGTTTTTCCAAGTGGCTAGACGAATGCTGAGTCTATCACGAATTTTGTTTTCCTCCTGCTTCATCTGCATAATAATTTCCTGTGTGTATTTCGGGATTGTAGAACCATATGACGGATATCGGTGTGTTGCATTTAGGGGTGTATATGTGTCTTGGAAAATGTTCCATTTCAACTTCAGTCTTAGCTATTTAGTTTCAACTCGGATCACAAGTTGCAACGAGAATAATTTAGGCTTTCAATTGGACATACTTAAGGACATTTGTGTTGTGTTACTTTATGTACGTATGGCTATTTTTTGGCTAATTCTAGTTATCAGTTTTTGAGTTTAGAATCTAAGTGATCATTATCTATCATCCTTTAAATGTTGCTTTTTATGATCTCTCTTATCTAGGCAGTGCAGGTGATATTCGGTAAGTAAGGCGGAGTTTTTGCAAATAAAGACGGCCTACACTTTTCATTCGTATGAAACATGTCCAAAGTGTTCTCTGCCTTGGTCAAAATGTGCAATTTTGTGCATAGGGGTTTGGAAATGGAGTAGGTGAAGATTTTTAAAACTTTAAGGTGAGCTAGTATTTTTTCCAATTCTTAAAATACATGCATATTTGCCAAGCAATATAGTTTTTGTATAAGGTATTGAAAATAAAGTGCACTTGGAAGTTGAATATATTACATTTGTTGCTCCTATATTGTAATTTTGCATTTTAACTACTGGGTATAAATAGCTAGATTTCCATTTTAAAAATTAATACTACTGAAGCTGTACTTGGTACACTACCCCATTATTTGAATAATTTTGAAAATCCAGACTGAAAATATGATTGCTGGAAACTTCTGAAAGTAGTATGCTACCATATTGTAAAAACTAAATGTACCAGGTTTTGTCCGTTATAACAAAAATATGCTTTGACATCAATTTCTGCGAAATCAGACGCCATTTCGATGATACGAAAACGATATTATTAATATTAAGTTTCAAGATATAAAATATGGTAAGCCCCTAATTTATTTACTTGCTTTTGAAATGTACGTAAACGCAATTAACTGCCAAGAAACATACTCCAATACTTATATTCAATGAAATGTGTGACATGAAATTAAAACGTGCCCTGGAACCTCCAGTTTTAAACACACACATACACACAGAGTGGATTAAAAATCAAGACATTTTCATTGTCTAGCATGTGATTTTAGTACAGGTAGCTTAGTATAAATCAAGTTTAAATTGATATTATGTAACACTACAGTTTTCTAAGTTTCAAAAAGGCATTAGTGGTGTTGTAGAGTGGTGTTTATATCAGTGAAAAAGCGATTTTTATCTCGGTGATTAAACCCCTGCCGAAAGGGACGCGAGAGAAACTTTGGCCAAGCTATATCGGCGGTAGTTTATAAATCACGCGCTTGAAAAGCACCACCTCCCCCAACACCTTTAGTCGAGAATCATTTTTTAGAAGCAGGCTCTCTTAAAGAAAGAGGGAGAGTTGGTAAAGAACTCTGGTCATATCTTAATCCATTACCTTGGCCCACACGCCAGCTACTTTGAAATATAGGGGTTCCATACTCCCGACACGAGTTACACATTAGTGTCGTCGCTGCAGCACTAACCAGTAACTTACAGCATGCAAGCTCCACTACCAAATTAGCTTAAATCATATATGTTGTTAAGGAATTTTCTAATTAAAATATATTCCCTTTATTATTTCTCTGCCACTACATTTGCTAGCTATAGTGCACTCCACTCGAAACTTCAATAAGGAATTCATGGAAGTAAACGTTTCAAATTCCCTGGGGCAAAAAACTGGATGCTAAAAAAGAAGAAAGGGTTTCCTTGCTCTCTCCCCTTCTCCCCGTCCTCTCTCTCTCTCTCTCTCTCTCTCTCTCTCTCTCTCTCTCTCTCTCTCTCTCTCTCTCTCTATGTATATATATATATGAGTACGAATTCAATTACAGCTACTCAAAGGGCATACCAGAGAGAATTTGGTTTTCGCAAACCCCCCAAAAGAAACACAATAATGGAACTGATAAACAAATTTTAAACAACTGGAGTGAAAAAGGTAAGCATCGTTCATCTAGGCTTTCTATGGTTGTTGTTGACGTAGGAGCAAGACTGAAGCAGTCATTCAAAACAATCATTAAGACTGTGGAAAGATATTCAGACTGAAAAATTCAATGTCATAGCCAGGATTTAAACTATGGATCTTCTGGTTGCCATCCAGCCGCTCTAACCCTTCAGCTACTATGGCAAATGTGTCAACAGGACATTAAATTCTCCAACTGACTCTTGTTTTTTCCGGTAAACTACTTGGAAGTTCTCATAAACACATGAGACAACTATCTTAATGGCAACTTACAACGTGTAAGTACTTTAAGCCCCGGGCTTTATAGTTAACCACTGTTAGGTCAACTAATGGAAATTAATAGTTTTTTCACAGTGGCCCGGACCTTACATTACTTACACGTTGTAAGTCGCCATTAAGATAGTTGCCTCATGTGTTTATGAGAACTCCTAAGTGGTTTACCGGGAAAATACGAGTCAGTTGGAAAATTTAATGACATATCGGCACGTTGGCCATAGTAGCTCAAGGGTTAGAGCGGCTGGACGGCAACCAGAAGATCCGTGGTTCAAATCCCGGCTATGGCATTGAATTTTTCAGTCTGACTCTATCATTCCATAGTTGTAAGAACAATTAATTTCATTTCATTAAGACGTTTGTCGCAGGAGATAAGTTACACCTACTCAATGTGTCAGAGATCTGCAAAAACTGCAGATCTAAAGCCATATACGGCTACGGTTGTTCATCAGCTACAGCAACCAGATAAAGATAAGAGTTTGAATTATTGTCGTTGGTTTCAGACGTTCATTGTGCAAAATCCTACCACATTGACCATCAATTGGTTCACAGATGAAGTGTGGTTCCATTTATCCGGTTATGGAACCTACAGAACTCAATACATTGGGCCATCGAAAATCCACATGTCATCCATGAAGCAGCTATGCATCCGGTTAAAATCGTAGTTTGGTGCGCAATATCAGCACAGAGGCCAATTATTTTTAACCAGACTGTGAACAGTGCAGGGTAGCGACTGATTTTCATGGAGTTTGTTGAGCAACTGAACGATATTGAACTGAGTCAATGATATTTTCAGCAAGATGGCGCTACATGACATACAGAAAAAAATCCATGAAAGTAACTTCAAGTTTCTTTGAAGACAGAATCATTTCCAGGAACTTGTGGCCACCGAGATCCCCTGATTTGACATCGCCAGACGTCTTACTTAAAAGACAGGGTTTACACCACACGTCCCCAGACATTGGACGATATGAAGCACATCATCACACAGGAGATTCAAGCTATTAACAACAGTCCTCCGACGAGTGGCTAATAACATGGAACGACCTGTTTAGTTATGCCTTATGTAGGATGGAGGACATTTTCAATATTTGCTATAGAGTTAAATGATCTTCCAAAATTCCGCTACATTTTAGTTATAATAAATTGTCGCTAGAATAATTCATTTTGAAACAATTAATAAAAGATATGTGTCGTTTCTATATAAATCACTCTTTGTATCTGCCTGTCTCTCAAATGAAATTTCAGATAAATGCTGTACCTGAAACTTGATTTCAACATTTTCTCTCCGAAATGGTCCCAGCAGAGGAGTGGAGACCGGCGGCCGACCTACCGGAGAAGGAAGTAGTATTCCTCAGAGTATTTCATCCTGCCATGCACCACCGAGACACCCGCCGACACTTCTACCGTGAAAGATACCACCAGATGAGGGATGATGTAAAATGATAAAGGAGATGAAATGGAGGGACAGGAAATTCGGGGGTTGAAATTGAGCTACCCAGCATTCGCCTAGCTTGCCCGCCTCGGAAGTGTAGTTGGTAGCGTGTCTGCCTCATGTTCAAGAGGTCCGGAGTTCGAATATCTGTTTGGGTGAGTTGTCTGGATAATGTTTTTTCCGGGGTTTCCCTTATTCTGATAGACGAATGTCGGGTGGCTCTGGCCTCCATGGACCCCGGACTCATTGAAAATCGCCTAGCGACCCGGGAAAGCCCCCGAAATATCCCATGGGTCAGGTAGATCGGCCACGGGAATCGAACCCGGGCCTCTCGAAAGCGGACCACAGACGAAACCGCCTGAGCCATCCGGTTCGATGAACCGCTGTAACTCTTTAGCTGTTCCTCGTGGTCAGGTACTGTCCTACGGTAAATATATCCGAGAGGCCCGGGTTCTGGTCCTACGGGTCCAGGACTAATGGGAGTAGATCCTCGCATTTAATTTAATGTTCCTCGTGGTCATATGTAAAGAGTAAAATTACAAAACCAGCATACGACTCACTTAAACGATTTGACTGTCACTTCAGTCTTCTGAATCCTTCTTAAGCCTAAAACAATGTATGTGGATAAAAGAATTTCAGAAAATGTTTACCTCGATTACTATGACGTAGATGCACAAATAAGCAAGAAGAAGCAAGCAAGAAGAAAGGTTTGTAGAAGATAAGATAAACGATAGTCTGTAGAGAAAGCCTTGCAAATGTAGGGCAATATAAGGTTCCCTCTCCTTTAGAATAAGACAAGTATTGTATTCGATTCAAAAATTCGATATTGCGATATTCATTCGAAAAACTCCATGAACTGAATTAAATACTATGCAATATAACAAATTCATTACCATTTGAAAACTGCGAAGTTCGTGTAAGACGAGATAACTCAAATATCTTGATAAGAAATTACCTTATTTGAATATTTTATCGTCCCTTTCCAGGGTACATTTTATATGCAAAAATAACTTGGTGTCTTTTAAAAACCGGTGAAACGACGTTACCTAACATAGTGACAAAATTAACCGTTGATTTTTGGATAGAAACACACTGGACACTTAGTGGCCGTAGCCGTAGCCGTAGCCATAGCCATAGCTTCTGCGTTTTGTCAATTAAAAGGTGCGGTGAACCAGAAATGTTAAAATGACGTGTGTAAGAATAAAAGGACATGCCATTTTAACATTATTATATTTCTCGACATTTAAAATTGTTCTTGTGAATTATTTTTGATCCAGATTTAATTTTCATAAAATATTTAATACGCTAAAGAGTGACTGTCATGTTACCATGAGATGTCCTACACGCGTTATTGGTACATTAAGGGAGCATTGCGAATTCTCAATCAAATTACAGAAATGAATAAATTAAGGCTACGTTAACATATAAATTTATCTCTTACTTGTGTAAGACATGAAATATCTACTTTGAATTTTATTAGACCCCGTTAAGTCTTCTTCATTTTGATAGCATTTAATATAATGTTTCATTGTTACAAAACCATAAGTGATGGCAATACTTACTGTAGATAAAATGCATAGTCCACTTAGCTAGCTCGTTTTATAAGTATACTATGATATACAACATATTTAAACACCATCTGACGTTGATTTGCGTTTATTTTTGTTCCCTTCTATCGCAAGAGCTTGTTATGTAACTATAGAGAAATACTATATTCATGAATGATTACTAATTATAAATATTTCAAACGTATTTCCAATATTTCGCTTCTGTCTGAATAATCTAATCATTTTCGTATTCATTCATTCATTCATTCATTCATTTGAAAAGATTTATTTCAGGAGGCAATCTTGAGATAGATTCTTAAACAAGAAGAAAATTTAAACCTTATTACTGGACTAAAATGTTTAAACATGGTTAATTGATGTAAAAATTTAATCTAAGGATCTTTAAACAAAGAAAGCTTATCTGGTAAACGCACAACTTTTACTATTCAATGAAAATTCTCAGATCTGCTTTCATATCAGAGACTTATCCAATCTGTGCCACGCAATTCACTTTTTCAGCGGTTTAGTCCAAGTTTTAAGTTTCAATTTTCTTTTTATGTAGGAAATCTCAGGATTAGCTCCTGAATGAATGTTCATAAATTTAAGTAACTAAAAAGAGTGGTATACACTTTCCATCTGCGAAGAGTTATGTTAAAAACGTGTCATAAGTTAAATCTTCTTTCATAGTTGCTCAGAATTCAGAAATTTTGTGTTATTGCTTTTCCTTACATAGCCATTAATTTGTCTTGGAACTGAAGACGGCAGACCAGTGACACTGTTTTTGAAACAGTATGTAGACACCACAGGGTGGGTGAGGCTATTTTCTCTCCAACTCGGCTTTTGTTGAACGCTTAGAATCCACGGACCATTCCCTTGCCCCATTCTCTTTCTTATTTCTTCCATTCCTCGAATCAAAAGAATTTTTCCCTTCTCTTATTCCCTCCTCCTTTTTATCGCATACACACATCAGCTTTCTGTTCCTGTGTACCTATTCCAATCCCTTGGAGTCCCTGCTCTCCAAAAAGAACCCCTTTATTGCTCCTGCCCTTGATTTACAGCATCATCTGAAACCCTGTCTTCAGAAGTATTATGCAAAAGTTGCAATGCTGCGGTATAGGGAGTGTCTACTCTCAATTGTTGGGCGTTCTTTTCACGCAGTACAACTATTCTTGATCCTGATTAAGGATAACATTTGTCAAAAATATTAATAAAGCTAAAAGTCCATATTTATACATTTTCACAGTTTTTTAATATTATAAATTCTTAATTTAACTCCTGCTATGTATCACGTAACACAGGGTTTAATAATTTAAATGTCTGCCCGTGAGCATACGTTCCTAAAAATGTATGAAGAAAAATACATTTCTTATATTAAAGAAACAATTCAAGATACCTTGGGGATGTTCAGGTACCAACCTGATCCTGAAGTGCTGGAAAAGTCAAAGGGAAACTTTTATGTGCTGCGAAATATACTTATTTTCCCGTTTTAGTTTATAAACTGTTTTCTGTGGATATGATTTCATGGTATATCCTTCTTTTTAAATTGTTCCTCTAGTGTACTTTTCGATGTCAATCAGTAATTTTTGGTATACCTGCTTGTAAATAATAGAATAAAACAAATAATACTAGTAATGTTACAATAAAACATGTCAATATTTAAGATTGTAAGAAAACGTTGGAAGTATCTTAGAAAATGGAAATTAATTGTTCTTTCAAACTAGCCATTTGTAGCCGTAGTACGGAAAGACAGAATAATTGAAAAATACAATGCCATAACTGGGATTTGAACCACGGATGTTCAGGTATCCGTCCGGCTGCTCTTAACCATTGAGCTACAATGGCCAATGTGCCAGCTGACACGAGCAGTTAATAATCATGATAACGACGATGATAGAACTAGAACTATAGACTAGGGAAGACAAACCTTCAATAAGCTCAACTAAGTTACTAGAAAAATATCAGCACTTGTGTTACTTATGACGTTATAATTGCATGCTCTGTCTACACAGAACAGACAATATTTATGTATTTTGACTATTCTTCCTTTTGAACGTATTCTTCCAACGACAGCTATGTAGTCGAGTACAATAATAGTTTCTCTAATTATTTCACTTTTAATTATCGTTTATGTATTTTCAGTCATAGGACGCTCACTCCTGCGACGTATTAACTTTTTGTCTAAACATGATTAAACTTTTAATTATAAAATAAATCATAATACAGGATTGCTAATTACCCAAGGCAAGTTATCGCTTAAAATAAACAAGAAATATTTCACAGGTGTTAAACTTTTCCTAATATAAATATTTGCAGACGTGGCGGCGTTGTAAAACAGTTTACTCTAGCGGCCGCTGTAACAATTGTAGGCGGCGTGTTCCTTGAGGCTGAGCGTGTATTATTGAAGTTGGAGAATTTAATCAATGCCGGGAGAATTACGCTGTCTCTCTTAAGGTCGGTAACTTTGCTCTCAGTGACTGTTTCGTCTTGAGTAAGACGTAGTTTGGACTTCACAACCGACTGTTTAACTCTGTTACCATAATCCCACTTGAGTGCAAGAATAAGTTTGCAAAACAGACTCGCCGAGACGCTCGGGTGAAAATCAGCCAAGTGCCCATCTCGTGTCAAACGCAAGGTCAACTCATTTCTGTGAATAATTTCAACACTTTGACTCTAGAAAATACCTTTCCTTCTTTTTCTTCTGATTATGAATGCATCATCGGAAATTTGTACTTAATCAAAATGCTTATATTCGCCAAGGGTATGAATTACAAGTGGTGATAAAAACCCTTCTTAATAAATGTATTTGGAAGCCTAAATAATATTTTTATTGTGAAACAAGTGTTAATACATAGATTGTTGTTAGAAAACCACGACTTACTAGGGATTACATGAAATTATTTTCGTTTTGAAATATACCTTCATTTAAAATTTAAGAACGTTTATATATGTGACAACTAGAATGATTTTCTGTTAAAATAGTATAAGCTAACGTACGAAGAAATGAGTGGCGAAATAGTTCAATTTGGAATTATTCTGGCTCAACGTAGAAGGTAAGAAATGGATGTCGAACAACTGGCTTCTGTTCAAATATGTATTATTGTATTATGCTTGGTCTTGTTTAAGTCAAGAATGTGTGCATGAAGGAGTAGAGTTAATTGAGAGTTATAACTGGATAAGTAAGAATACAGACTACAATAAAAAGCTGTTCAACAGATATCGGGACATTACATAAAGTACATTGCCGAGTAGAGACAAAACGAAATAGATACTGTACTGGGCGGTTTCCTTCAATAGAGTATTTTTGAAGGGAAATAATCATGTTAAAATATCACACTAGTACGCAATATAGAGTAAGGTTGTAGTGTGAATAAATTGATGTATCTAATTTAATATTAAGGTACCTGCAGTTATTATCCATAATTATGTTTTTCAGCCAATGAATACGGTTATCGGTATTAGTGACGGTTTCCTTGGACACAGACCTAGCTTCACACACATATGTTTGTAATTATTGTAATTTATTTCTTCGTGCTTCAATTAAAGAAAACTGATGTTACATTCACATGAGTTTCTCTAGCCGAAATTGCATAACTTTCGCATTCATAAACATATTCTTTTATTTACTTTTCGTCAGTCAAGATAAGCATTTTCCAAAAAGAAAAAAGTAATAGCAAATTCCATCCAGGTAGAATAGGAATTCAATTAGCTTAAACGCTAGATACATTAATCGCTGTGTAATGACTGACATTCAGTTCATTTTACGTGAACACGGAGCAAATGAAATAGTGATTTAGGACATGTAAAAGTTATTATGTATTGCACAATTAAAGCAATTATAAAAATGTTTAGGAAATTATCCATGCTGCAAAAATGGCATTTTGGGGCAATTTGGAAAAACTGGAAATTAACCAATACTTTTTTCAAGCACATGGTAGCTTGAGTTGGAGATTTTCTTATAAATCTTCGTCTCTTTGAAGATAAATAGCAAGTTTGATACTAAAAGGAATTTACGCCTCCCCCCCCCCCCCCACACACACACACACATTTGGACCTTTTTCTATTCTTTTAACATTCAGATCTTCGGTATCGAATTTTAGAATAGAATGCAAAACTTCCTGTACTTTGTCTATATAAATAATAGGAAAATTAAAAATATTAATACATAAATTAGGGATTTTAGGGTTTCATAATAAGTAAACTGCCTGAAAGAAATGTAAACCCAGTTTATGAAAAAGGGGGAAACTTACTCTGGATGAACTCGTGCACCTGCAGACTCTATTTATGACCTCATACCGGAATTATTTAACATTCGCTGAGCTGTGACATTACCATGGCCAAGGTTGGCAGCATGTAACCTGTTCCCTTGCGAGTCTCTTCAATTTATGGAAACAATAAAACGTGGGAAGGAGGAGGGCGTCGGTTGAGTTGGCGAAGCAGGTGATGGATGGACGTGCGCGAACTAGGAGGGATATTTTTTTCCTTCTTGAGAAAGGGATTTTGAGATTGGAAGCAATGCCACTTTTCGAATTGCCACAAGCGTCGTCAGCACAATATTTTCTGGTGCCCCAAGCAGAGGGCGTAGGTCCCCACTTTGATTGCCCACAAAAACGTCAGCTCGCAGAATGTCAGCACCATTTCTGCTTTAGGGACATTTTTATGAAGTCCCGACCTTTCTGCGGCAAATCCTTAGTTTGTAGGACATTTTATGAGAAATAAAAATGATTATGAATAATATAAACGTTTATGGTTTATTGTAATAAACCATAGCTGACGTCATAAATAACACTGAAGAATAAAAATTAAACCTTTTTGTCCCAGAAACGAAAACACATGATTCTGAAAATGTGTTTCTCCTGAATTTAAATTGGTATCGGTTATTCCCCATCACGCAAAGTTTTCGAAAGATAGGTTTTTATAATTTCAAAGGTTTTAATATTTTTTTTGCATTCTTATTAATTTGTTAAATTAATTTGAATATATTAATTATTACATTTTAGAGACACCAATGATCACGCGCTATTCTGCTGCGTTATGTTCAATACCAGATGTCTCCATAAGATAAGAAATGTCATTACCAAACTGGTCATTAAATTGAGGATGACAATTACAAGAAGCACATCTCTGTGTACTCTTTTGAAAGTTTCCTTCCTTTTAGCCTGGAGGCAAGCATTTCTGACTGCTGTTTTGATAACTTTAAATCTCGTCTGAGATCGTTTATATCTTCTTGAGACAATAAATGAGGTGCAGATAAACAGCTTAGTCCAAAAGTTGAACCATCAAAATCCGTTGCAGTCTCTTGCTTAATTCCATTACAATCTTATTTCTCTTAATTTACTACAATACGCTTTGGAGAATTGGGAATGGACCGTTCTTTGCTGTCTGGAGCTGGTCTAATTGCAGATAGCATTTTAGGGCACACCACTTCATGGTTTAATTTTGACGTAAACCCTTTAATGTTCGTTAAACAGAAATAACACAGACGGGTGATTTTATGGGTCCCCTCCAAATCATCAAGATTGCAATTGAGCGTGGGATGTGCCATTCTTCTATTTGTATGCAGTGAGAAGCATAAAAGACAAACAAATATTTTGGGCCCAGTTCCTTGTTTGGTGCCCCTTTACTTCCAAAATAAAGTAAAACTTTTTCACTAATGGAATAAGATCTCGCTATCAGCACTTGAGCGTCACTTCTCCTGTATAATAAAAGTTGTTAGGATGGCTTAAATAAACCTTAGGCATTTTGCAAATAACTTATTAAAAGATGTAAGTATGTAAAATACAATTCAGACGCTCAAAGCACTCACCATAACGTGTTTACTGCTTCACCGGTTTCTCGCAACTGGCTTCGTTATGGTCAACGTGTGTTAAACTAGATCACGTTTGTGCATGTCTGTACATATCTAAACATGCATAAGAGTAGCACATATACCATTTGAGATAACTCATTAAGTTACACAATATTTACAACTCTCTGGGAGCTTTATTTTAAAACAAATGGACGGAAAATATTTATATAAAAAATTGAGTCTATATAGAAACAAAATTATGGGAGTGGAGACATTCTGAATAGTATTTGAAGAAACGATGATAGCTGCAGTAATGATGCCTATTTTACTTCTTCTTCACTCCATGGTTTGGGCATATCACCCGTTCCAGCTTCATAGATTTCTCCAGCGTTTCTCGGGTCGTCCTCTGCCTCTTCTTCCTTTTGGATTATAGTTTAGTACTGCATTTGGATATCTTCCATAGTTCATTCTTAATATACGTTCATGCCATTGTTGACTTCGTTATAATATTTTGTCGTGGATTGGTTCGATTTCCAATTCTTTCTAATATCCTCATTTCTTATTTTGTCCAATATTGTACAACCTTTAACACTTCTTAAAAATTTCAGTTCTGCAGTCTGTATTTTACTTAAATTCTTTTATGTTGGCACCCAGGTTTCGCTTTCATATAGTAATGTTGGATTAGCCACTACCTTATACAGTTTGTTTTTGTATCCCTTCTCACTCTGTTTTTAAAAGTTCTTCGTATTGTCGCACATATTGCTCGGAATTTGTTTACGTTTTCTTCTATATCAGCATTGTTTCTAATACTTATGTTACATCCTAAATATTTAAAACTCGATATTTGTTCTAAAATCCTATTTCCTCATAATTTCCTTTAAAAGCCTTAATTTTTTCTGATATTTTAAAATTATACTTTTGTACTATATTATTTATAATATAAATTGATTTTTTCAGTTGATTTTCATTCCGATGAATCAATATTTGGTCATCCGCAAACAGCAGCGTATTAATATAAATATTTTATTTTATTTTTATTCCTGGGTCTACTAAAATCTTCCATTCATTTAGAATATCACCCATATATATACTAAAAGGAGTAGGAGATAATCTACACCCTTGTATTAGTCCAGTATTGGTAGAAATTTGTTCTGTTAACCTATCCCCAGTATCAATTCCTATAGTTGAATTTGTGTATATGCGTGGCCGTTACACCAGCCGTGCGACTAGCTGCTAATCTTACAGTATAACGCGAAGACGGGTCATGCGCCTCCCGGCTAAGTTCTATAACTTACGTAGCGTTTTAATACAACGAGGAATGATGTGAAAACCTATTTTTTATTAAACAAAAACGTAACACAAGTCCATTATTTTGCCTCCCTTTCGTTCAGTACACTTCTTCCATTGCGTGAGAGGTGCTTGAATTCCTTCAAGGAAAAATAAATTGTGGTTATGTGTGCAGCAATTGAATACATATGCACCACGGTGCATATTCTCATGGACGAAACTTCTTTTCCGCCATCACCTTTTGGAGTAGACCAAATATCTGTCAGTCATAATGTGATTGATGTTTTCTGAATATAGCGGGCGTGGAAGTGAATTCTTGAGAGGTGCCGTATCTTCGAGACACTTTGCAAAATTTAAGCGATATATGATGCATGACTAATGTTCAGATTTGCAGCTGTATCATTCATCCCACACGACGATTTTCCATCTCAGTGGGTTCAACCGCTACAGGAGACTGGTGTCACAACGCGGTCCGCCTCACCCTGTGAGTCTGTCACAGAGGTCGCACCGTTTCCGACCATTCTACACCACTTATACACTTGCTACAGTGATGGATATGCGTCCTCATTCACCATTTCAAAAGATTTGAAAGGCTTCAAAAGGTTTCATATCTTCCTTGGTCAGGAAACATATAATACGAAAATGCTGTTTTTCCTTGGTGCATGTTGCAAGCGGGGCAATTTTTTAAACTGGCATTCTGACCGCGTTCATTTGCAGCATTCACTGAGTTGTTGGGCATTTCTTACAGTATTGGTAACAGTACAAACCAACTTACAAATCATGGCGCAAAATATTGATTTTTAATTACATATTTAAGATTTTCATCGGCTCCCCATGTAGTAGAAATTTAATGCTAAGTACAAGCCTTAAAACTATATGAAGATATACTTTAAAATACATATTATGTTTCAACAATAAACCAAAGGATCACTATTACTTAAAATGAGCAATATTTCAACCATCACCTCCGTTAAAAATAAATGTTCAGTGGTTCATAGTCCAACTCCAGATGCATACTAATACAATTAATACGTTCTTCAAATGTGAGATAATTTAATATAATTACCAACTATAGTCTGACAATCTGAGTTCCTTACCTATGATTTCTACGGTATATTGGAAAACTACAGCTTACCCGCGTCACGTCTGCGACAGAGAAGTTGCCAAAGCAAAGGGGCAAGACATTCTGTTATTCACACCAGGGTCGTATGCTTTTACGAGGGCTGTTCAATAACAAATGATATATATATATATATATATATATATATATATATATATATATATATATATATATATATATATATATATATATATATATTAGTAATGTACCTTTACTCATCCTCATAATTTTGTTGGTCCTTCTCAAAATAGTTTGCCCTGAATGAGATGCACTTGTCCCAGGGTTTCTGCCGGTCTTCAAAAGACATGCTGGAAACAATTTTTTCAGAGATCCTTCAAAATCGTCTCCGCAGCCTTCACCACTGCTTCTGATGATGGATAATGCCTCCCACGAAGGCGTTTCTTCAAGTTAGGGAATAGGAAACAGTCACATGGGGCTAAATCCAGACTATAGGGAGGATGAGGGATGCACTTCACGTTGATTTTTCCAAGATCACTGGCAATATGTGGTCGCGCATTATCGTGGTGCAGCATCCAGCCTGCTTCACGGAAATGTGGTCTTTTGCGCCTGATGTGGACTTGAATGTTTTCAGGACATCCCTGTATTATTTTTTCCAGTTACTGCTGTGTGTGCAAGTACATGTTGATAAACCATTCCATGAATATCAAAGAACGAGATGACCATAACTTTCCCAGCGGAAGCAACCACTTTTGCTTTTTTGTGGGTTGGTGATGAAGGATATTTCCACACTGAGCTTTGCTGTTTGCCCTCAGGATCAAAATGATGTAGCAAAGTTTCATCAGCAGCGATTACGTTTGAAAGAAACTCCGGATCTTCCTCTAACATCAACTTTAACTACCTGCTATTTCCATTGCAGCGGTAGGCGATACTGAACATGTCTGAACTTGCCTGGTTCTCAAAGGCGGAAACCAGGAGTACCAACAATGAAACTACTACGTCGTGTTTGTTTCACATTAAGCTAACATAATATAATAAGTTTGAATTTTAGTGCGAAAAATTCTTCTTCTTCTAGTGCGAAAAATTATGACCGTAAAAAAGTATGGTCATTCTTTATTGAACAGCCCTCGTAGTAATTTTATTTTATTTGCGATCGACTTGAGGTGGAGTATAATTAAATATGACAAAAAGTAATTGGGTTAATTTAACGTTTCCTCTGCACTCTAGCTGCATATTTTTTAATTCTGATATTTTAGTGCATGTTATTTAATAAACTGCTCATACGTACTCTATAATGGTGCAATTCCTAAGTTGCCATTTCCACAGAAAGTAGTTTAGGTATTTATCACAAAGCATAATCATTGTGATGCAGCTTTCATCCAGAAAATACAAAAATTCTATCTAATCTATTAGAGCTAATTTAAAAGCACTAATTTATTATACCTTATAAGTCAGAGTACCTCTGCGTAAGAGAATATTTATGCCACTTAATCTGGATATCAGCTTTTTGCATGGAACACGGTACTTTTTCCATTACTTAGGTATGCCAGATACTGGGGTTAAAACGCAAACTATAGATCTTGTTTCCTACGTTTTCTGAGTTTGGTCTTTAAGCGCTTTTCCTTTCAAAATCATTTTATACAATTGCTAAACCTAAAGTGCTACATAAACGCTCAGGAAATAAATAACATATTTATTGAAATTTCAGTTTCTCAGTTAAATTTGAATTATTCATCTCAAAATATGAGTAACTACTATTTGCCTTTTGAATGTTCTCATACTTTTAAGTACTGGGTACGTATTTAAATGATTACCCGTTGTTTTGTTTCTTATTAGTTCTAGAAAAGAGCATGCAATATCATAACTATCTAATAATTATCATCTGCTTTAAAACTTTAAGTTTAGTTTGAGTCTAAAACATATGCACAATAATAGTATAAGCATATGTAATTGTAGCAATTTACCAGAACTTCATTTTGAATAGGCATTAAATTACAAAACGCTTTGTTTGAATAATAATTTAATATGGAATTGTAAATGGTAATATTTGTTGTTTAAAATCAGGTTTAACATTATATATTTTATTCAGAAGTAATATATCATAATTTTAATTAATTAGGCAAAAATATTAATGAAGTTGCAAACCATGAGCCATACCATTAGAAACTGAGAAGGATGCCAAATATAAGTTGAACCAATTGAATTTCAAATTCTGTTGCGACGATGAAAATAAAAGATATTGTCCTCTGTATATGGTTTGAGTCATTTCATATAAAGAGACGCTATACTTATGTCCATATATCAGTCACGTAGCTATAACTATATATGTCCCTCTTGCACGTGGATCTATAATATAATCCAAACACGTTCCTGTCGACTCCAGTTCTCTAATGAACACGAGGAAGGTGGGTATGCTAGGGGAGTGATTTTATGAAGGCCTGTGTCGGTGTACGTAGATAGCTAGGTAGACAACATCTTCACCCTCCACACTACGTCAAAGTCTCTGATTAATTCGACTTCTTGGATTTGCAACGTAAGTCATCTCCCGCCCAGAAACTTTCGCGGTTCTACTAATGCAATGTTAAGGAATGACGGGTAATTGTGGATTCACAGCGGATGCTCATGCAAGGCAGCAGAATCTGAAGAGCCAAAACGTTGGGAAAGGTTGTAGCATTATTTAAATATATTTTTATTAGTACAAACTGAATCTGCGTTTAATTTCTTTAGGAATAACTATTTTGTTTTGCATTACTCTTAAGAATATTGTTCATTTACATTTAAGTTTGCTGTAGAGTAATTTGGAATTAAATAGATTGGTAGGTATATCGAGAAAACAAAATACCGGAAAATTTTCTTAGAAATAAGTATAAATAAATTGGATGGTAAAGTGAAAATATTGCACATGCACATGACTTTCCTCACACACGATATCTTATTACTGTCTTGCATATACTACTTTCTACTTTTAGTTAACATTTTTATACATACCTCATATTAACTGACATGATGGTTTGCTTTCCTCGCACATTTTGATTAAGGTATACGGATGGAACAAAGGGCTAACGCATACAGATGACTACGCATGAAGTATAATTTTAAAAGCGAGTCATCACAGCATTCCACTGTTTTTGGAAACTTTATAAAAACTAAGCCTTAGAGCTTCCAAAAAGTTCATAGACAATTCAAATCAATTTGCATCAGATATTCCAGAAATGTGAAATGTTAAATGTTTGATGCCCGGGCCCGATTTGAGCTGTTAACCAAAGATTACCATTAAATTTATCGTTTAAATGCTACAATAATCAATTCTTTAAATAATCTTTAATAATTATAATCTTAATAATAATCTTTAATTACTTATGAGAAAATGAGAATAATGAAAACACGTTCACGAACCGTTTTCCAAATACCCTTTTGAGTTGAGAAAGCTTCAAAATGTATATCTCCAGTGTATTCTCGGTTTTGAATTTTGGGTGCAATATAGTAGGGTATTAGAGAGTGTTCCAGCGCAGACCCAAATGAGCAAGATGGCGGCCATGCGCAATCTGTATGTTTAGTGGATTTAGACAGTGTTTAGGTAGGCAGTCAGTCCTCTTAATTTTCTGTAACTTATAATGCTGTGTCCTGAGGTATGACCAGAGCTTGTCTTGAGCTATGATCTGGGGCTCTAGGGTTAAGGGTTGCAGGTTTTAACAGGTAGGACTGCTGGTATGGGAGGTTAATAGCTATAGGATTTAATGGTTAGCTCCTGTGGCATGATCTTAGGCTCTAGAGTTAAGAGCTTCACAGGTGATGTCTGTTGGTCTGGAGGTGAAGTCTGTTGGTCTGGATGGTTTAGAGCTGTAGGATTTAGAGACTAGGTCCTGAGGTATGATCTGGGACTCTAGGGTTAAGGGCTGCAGGGTTTCTTAGGTAACGTCTGTTGGTCTGAAGCTTGAAAGCTGTGGGATTTAGAGGTTAGGTCTTGAGGTATGATCTGGGGCTCTAGGGTTAAGGGTTGCAGGTTTTAACAGGTAGGGTTGCTGGTATGGGAGGTTAGTACCTATAGGATTTAATGTGGCATGAGCTCTAGGGTTAAGGGTTGTAGGGTTCATAGCTAAATGTTGTTGGTCTAGAGGATAAAGACCGTAGGGTCTTTTATCTATGTTTTATAGGCTGAGGTATGGTCTTATCTTTTTGAAGTTCAGTTTGCTAGTCCAGCGATTAAAGGCGGTTAATCTCGAGGCAAGTCCTACATTTATGCTTTACTATGTCATCCTATTATAAACTAACCTAATATACTCCTTCATTTCTACCTTTTTCATCATTATTGTAACCTAGCTGTGTTTTGTTAGCGGCTTCCTTTGTTGCATCTGTTAACCTAATTGTTCTCTTTCCTTAAGTTCCTCTATTCTACCTCTTTAACCTAACCTAATATATCCCATGGTTTTAACTTCTTGATCATTGTTGAACCTAGTTGATTCTGGTATTAACATTCGTTCTCTTTTCTTAAGCTGCCCTGTTTTTACCTCCTTAACCTATCCTAAGCATGTTTCTTTTCTCATGCTAACTACTTGTATGTATGATGCAAAGTTTTTAGGCATATCGATCGTATAGCTATCTTTGTCACTGCAAGAGGTATATATGCTGATTACAGATCTTTATACAGTAAATTTAACCCTTTGTGTATCTGCTTCTCTTTTCCTAAAAATTGAGCTTCTTTTGTTGCTGAGGTTTCTTGTTTTTCGTACCTTCTCTATGCTTTCAGGAACTCTATTACACTTTGTTATGTTTTGAGGTCTTATGCTTATATCTTAGGCTTTTTGATTATGTCTTTTGATCTGAAAGGCTATGTATATTGGTTATGTTCCTCATCTCTTTTGCTCACATGGTTAGATCTTGAGCCATGATCTTAGGGCCAGGGGGTTTAAAGGATGTAGGTCTCATAGCTTAAGCTCGCAGGCCTGAAGGTTAAAGGCTGTAGGTTTAGTGGTTAGGTCGTATGGATTCAAGGTTAGATCTCTCGGTCTAGAGTTTAAGGCTGTAGGATCTGGAGGTTACGTATGGTCTGAGGGCTCTAGGGTTGAGTTGTAAACTTCATAGCTAAAGGTTGCAGGTCATGAGGTTAAAAGCTGTACGATCCGGAGGTTAGGTATTGAGGTACGATCTCGGAGCTCTAGGATTAAGAGCTATAGGTTTCATAGCTACAAGTTTGCCAGCTAGAGATATCTTCGTTACTGTTAGTGGTATATTTGCAATGGTCTATGCGCATAGTTTTTCATACGTTTTACATGCAGATTGATGTCTTCATACTCTTGTGCCTTTTTTAAGCTTGTGCTCCCTCTGCATCGTCCTGTAATAAGTCGTAACGCTAAACCAATGTTCTAATGCTATTTTCAAGCTTTTTTTCAGATGTTATGAGGTTTATGCGCGTTTCAAGGATTTTTTTAGACCTAGTTCTGTTACTTAAATCATTTTATAACTAATTAAAAGGTTTTTCAAGGATATTTCAGATTAAGAGATAGTTACTTTTTCAATTTACCTATTTTTAACACTAACTAAAGTGCGTTCAGTTAGCTTATGTGGTGAGGCAGACGCCCCTCGTCTTTTTCTCTGGACTTGGGACCAGCGTCAGAATTTGGTTTCTGAACGGTAGACTTAACGCCCTCCTCTGCTCTCATTATTCAGCTCTTTTCGTGCTTAGATGTCAGCTACGTTCCAGTGTTTGTTGTTTCTCGGAATGAAAATTGTTTTTTTTCTGCTCTAGGGCTCCTTCTTTCATTCGCCGTTCAAAATATGGTAATGTCCATGGGCATATGTGGATACTCCATTATCTGCAATTACTCTCTTGTCATCATGTGGAGATAGGGATATTTTGTTCACTTCCACTGACGCAACATTATGTTGATGGGACATAATTAGGTTCATTGGCGTTCTTATGATTTCTCTGCTTTTAAGACAGTCCACATAGCTCTCAAAGGTGATGTACTGTTTAATGGCACTATGTTTTATGCCTTTTATCTTCTTGATTATGCCTCCATCGATGTCGAGTGCATACATCTTCGGTCTCAGTCCAACAAAACGACGAATGATTTTTCCATTGGCTTCATCTTTAAATTTTCCCAACACTTTCTTGTTTTTTGTAGAATGGCATATGTGGTCGCTAGTATAATCAGCAGTATCCAGGTGTTCCAGAAAACGCAACTTATCCTGGTATATGTCTCCGGTAGTCACACGATGGATGAAAGAGTCAGTATCCATGTACATGAGCTTCAGATTTTCAAGCCCGTAATACGGCATTAGCACATCATAATGATACCAATACATCAAGGTCTTCGAGATATCCAGCACACACATCCCAATGTATATAGGCTTGTTGAAGACTATCTCCCGTGACGCCATGTGTACTGCAGCCAGATTAGGTCCATATATAGTTCTATCAATAAATGTAGGCTTAGCAACCAGTATTTCCAATGTCTTCCAATCGGTGACAAGTCGTATATTCAGTAGGTTTCTGATGTTTTCCATAGTTTTACCAAACATGGCATTGTTAAAAAGTTTGTAAAGATCCTTCTCGAAATCATTTCTCGATCCTTGTCGTAGCCGGTTATTGAATTCCACATAAGGCTTTAACCAACATGACTGTTGAAATTGTAGCACCCGATGGTTGTAACCCATGACTAAGGGCCTGCTTCAAGGTCATGTAATGCACCACATACCTAGTTCGTGATCCAAGGTGAGGAATTAGTTTCCATGTAGAAGAACCCGGGGGCTTGATGCACTCAGGTAGGAACGGTAAATCATTGTGCAGCTCATGGAGTTCTGTAGGATATTGAAGGTCCACTTCTAAAATATATCCGAGCGGGTCATCTTCTCGTAGTATATCTAGGTTGATATCTTCAGGAGAAACCCACTTTAAACCCCCGTAAGCAAGGGCCTTCCGCATCGCCCACGCATATTGGTTATTTGCGTCCTCGTACGTAATATATTGAGAGGGCTTACTTGAGTCATACTCCTTCATGTAGTGATTGTTCTCTTCTGCATACCGATGAGAAACTTGGCATAATCCTCCTCTTATACCTGCTTCAACCATGAGTAGCTGGTCATAATCCTGTAGTAATTCCAGTTCAATTCCTGTGTACAACAGCATTGCATCCCACGGAAGCCCGGGTGATGTATAATAATGTGCAGGATCAACTTTATGGGTTTTCAGAGTCTGCTCTCTGAATGTCTCAAACACATCTGCTAGTAGAAGGACATCCGAAGTTAAGTAGAGGTCACTGTAGTCGCCTAGTGTTCTGATGCTGAAGTGACTCCATACGGTTTTTGCATGCTGATACTCTGCATCACTAATTTCTTCTTTGTTTAACTTACTGTAGAATGCTTCTCTCGGAGGAAGTTCTGTTTCACTCAAAACATCCCATGATGTAACGTAATCATAGGGAAACACACCTTTACGCATCATCAATTCGATCTTCTCTGCTCCAAAGTACTTCTGGGTTTCAGGATATGATGTTAGATTTTTTGCTAGTTTATCCCAGCTGGTACTAAGAAAGCGATAGGTATCCACAAAGCGGAGTTTAATGTCACCAACATACTTGGAAAATGATATATAACCTTCCTCTGAGCTAGGAATAACTGCTACTCTCTCGCTAGTACATCCTAACTCCTTAACAATGAAATGGGAGTCATATCCACTCAGGTTATGCATGAAGACAGGAATATAATTAGGTGTTTTACAGGCTAGGTTACACTTATTATGTAGACTTCCTCGGTATTCACCGGTTATATGGTCATGATCTCGTACCTTCCAGTTCTCTCCGGTAAATTCTTTACCACATAAGTAACATTCTGTAGAGCATTCGAAAGATTTTTGCTGCTCATATGTTAGTGTTAATGGAGCATCAGTTTTGTATATACTATTAATCTTCTTTGCAAGAGAAGTTAAATACTCCATAAACTTCGCAGCTGCATCATAACCGCGATATACGTAGGGTTCGGTAGGAAGATCGGTCTGTAGGCCTTCCATCGAGGCCGACGGTTTGACATATACACAGAAACTCATAGGGATATGATTCTGATATGGAACTGTATAAGACGTTTCGGGATTAGAAGAACAGCTGTGATAAGGGGTAAGAATGCTTTCAAAGTCGGCATACAGGACATAAGGCAATTTCTGCATCCTTTCAATGTTCTTGAAACTAACGATGGATTTCTCCGCTGTGGGCATAACAATCCTGGCAGCTCCGTGCTGATTACATATTTTTCTATGTTCATTCAACTTCTCAGCTCCACCTCCCCCACGCTGATCATCAAAGTGCGTAAAACAGCGCTTACAGATGTAGATCTTTCCGTGACGTCTACTTTTTTGCTGATGAATAAGTTTCTCAAAATGCTTTATATAGACGTAATGCTGGCGTCCAGCAGCGTCGCTTAATAGAAGCAGGTCGCGATGCTCAGTCAGTTCTTCATTGACAACTTTCATAGGAAACACTTGATTCTTTTCATCCAAACCGAAAACATTTATGGATATGTTATTTTTTCGTTCAAATTTCGGGATATCACTCCAGCTCATAGGAAATGAGACGCAGCTAAAGTCATATCTTTCTTGAAGATCCTTATACTTGCTAACACGTTGAGGATCCTTGTGAATGAACTTGGCAAGTACGGCGTACATAAAACATTTCTCATCATCATAGTTCTGCGGATTTATACAGGCTCCTTTAGCTCCAACAATAGCCGGTAGAGGGATGTAACTGCTCCCTTTTAGACCATTATTCTTGTTGATCCTAACACGCACACCATCAACAGCTAATAAAGCCCAGCTGCTTCCTTTAAGTTGACTTTCCTCCATTTCAGTACAAAGTTTCTTGAATTTACTTTCCAATATGGCGTCCAAGTCACTTTCTAAAAATATTGCTTGATTTGGTGTTTTAAAGGCTTTATCAGTAGTATCACCAACGGCATTCACAAATTTACATTCAGCCATGAGGTCAATTTTCACACTTTTATGCAGCCTCAGTTGCTTCTGAACGGCTTGAATTATCCGCTGTTTTGATTCCTGGAGATATGTATTCAGGTCTTGGCATGTAGAGCACTGGATGAAATATGATTTCAGTCGATCCTGGAAAGCTGTTTCATATTCTACGACATCGTCTTCATCAGGAACCATTAACAGCAATTTATGTTTGGTAGGCTCGATCTTGAGTTTCTTAGCAACCGTTATTCTCTCGCATCGTTCTTGATGAGTGTCTTTGCGATTCTCAGTATCATAAACATTACCACAATGTTTACATTCGTAAAACCGGCCACATACCAGCTCATGTCTCTTTTTATTGTAGCTTTTCAGGAAACTCTTTGCACATATGCTACACCTATTTTCAGGTATAGTGTCCAACAGAGCCTCCATCGCTATAGTTTTTTGTTGTGTGCAGGCTAATTCTCGGGGAATATCTTGCCAAGTAAGTGTCTTGATACACTTTTCACTTCTCTTCTTCACCTTGATAAGTTATCAGCGCTACTGATGATGAATTTCACTGTAGAAGCTGATCCGCTATGCTATAAACACACTAGCGTAATTACAATCTAAGATCGATCAAGCTCTCTTTATACACTTAGCACAGACCTAATAGAAAACTTCATCATCCTCTCCACCAACGGGATTCGAAGGTGGCACTCCTATCGGAGAAAACCTAAAGGAAAACTTCATCACACCACCACCACCTTTGTAGCTCGAAGGGGGCGGTACTATCGGGAAAACCTAACAGAAAACACTATTAACGTGCCACCACCGGGGTTCGAAGATGGTTCTACTATCGGAGGAAACCTAAAAGAAAGCTATTATCTTGCTACCACAGGGGTTCGAAGATGGTTCTACTATCGGAGAAAACCTTAAAGAAAACTCTATTCATTTTTGCAGTTTACGATTATTCTTTATCTAGTATACAAATCACAGGAGAGAAAAAATTAGACAAATTAAAATTAAATAAGGCAATAAATAACTAGATTTGAAGATAAAATTTAGACAATTCAAACGAGTATAAACATGACTAAGCTACGCGTTTTAGTTTTAAAGTTATATTAGGAGCTCCCATCGCCACTCTTAGGCATCTCTCCATCTTCAATCACACCTTCTTGGAGCCTTTTGATACATCTCTTAACATAACAGTTCGATTTTTTTCAAGTTCATGTATTATACCGTTTAACTCATCTATGGGGCACCCTTAGAATCCTTCACTTCCTCCTCAAACACACCTTCTTGAACCCTTTTGATATATTTTAACCTATTTATGTTTGTTGCTACGGGCATCCGTTCTCTTTTCTTAAGTTAAATTATTACGACCATCTTGTTATGTCTGAGTCTCATGCTTATATATTAAACTTTGTGATTAAGTATTTTGATTTGAAAGTCTATGTAAATCGGTTAAGGTAAACATGAGACAAGTCATGATGTATGATCTTATGGGGTGAGCTTGTCAACACGCCTAAAATCATTTATATTTAAAGGTATTTAAATTATCCCACCGAGATTTGAACCCTGATCCTAAGGCGTAAATTACTATTTCAACAACAATCCAGACCTAAAGTATATATGTATACGCTATTTCATTGCGCTAACGTTATTAGTTCAAGAGTTATTTAAGATTCAAGTTATTGCGACAGAAGCAGTAATCGAACCACGGGTCTCTAGGATACGGAATCATAAATCATTCACATCATATGTTAAATGAAAAGAACCTGCGCTTTCCCCGCTGTTCTAGGTCCAATAGATAAGAACTAGAACATAATTACATAATTCAATGGATGATGGGAACTGAACAAGGGACCTTCTCAGCTAAACAGTGATAGGGTATGATTAACTACGCTAGGTACCACCATATACATTTGATGTCGCCTCATTAGGCCCATTGGTTACAGAGATATTCAGATTAACTGATACAGGACTCGAACCAGGGACCCTTGAGCTACACATTGTCAGCAAATGATTAACTACGCTAGGTACCACCATATACATTTGATGTCGCCTCATTAGGCCCATTGGTTACAGAGATATTCAGATTAACTGATACAGGACTCGAACCAGGGACCCTTGAGCTACACATTGTCAGCAAATGATTAACAATGAGAAGCATAATCATATAAAGGTTATTTCACTTCTCTAGACCCACTGGTTACAGAGATATTTAAATTAAACAATTCAGGACTCGAACTAAGGACTACAGGTATACAGTATAATTCCTGCGGACCCTGCTAACCATATGTAAATAATAAAGTTTATCCGAACCCTCTATCATAATTAGTTTCGGAGTCATTCCAATATAAGCAGTACTCTTCTGCACGAGATTCGATTATGAACCGTTGATAAAACTACAAGTCACAGACAGTCAGTAAGGGCATGGACACCCCTTAGCAGACGGCAAAAAGGCACCATACATCGGCTTTCTCCCCTAGCCGGCATCCCATTGTTTACGCACCCTCTTTATTTATCACATGCAGGCGTGAAGCCGTCTTGTGACAAGGGTTTGACAGCACCCTCTTTATTTATCACATGCAGGTGTGAAGCCGTCTTGTGACAAGGGTTTCCCAGGGTTCAGGCACCCTATTGTGCAGCTGTCTAGTGACAAGGGTTTGACAAGGGTTTGACAGGTGATTAATCAAGGAGTAGTATATAAAAGCCTTTTCTAGATACAGCGAGGGGGAGGGGGAAGAGGGGTTGGGAGACATGTCTCGACAGGTGTCTGAGACATGTCTCCCAACCCCTCTTCCCCCTCCCCCTCGCTGTATCTAGAAAAGGCTTTTATATACTACTCCTTGATTAATCACCTGTCAAACCCTTGTCACTAGACAGCTGCACAAGAGGGTGCCTGAACCCTGGGAAACCCTTGTCACAAGACGGCTTCACGCCTGCATGTGATAAATAAAGAGAGTGCGTAAACAATGGGATGCCGGCTAGGGGAGAAAGACGATGTATGGTGCCTTTTTTACCGTCTGCTAAGGGGTGTCCATGCCCTTACTGACTGTCTGTGACTTGTAGTTTTATCAACGGTTCATAATCAAATCTCGTGCAGAGGAGTACTGCTTATATTGGAATGACTCCGAAACTAATTATGATAGAGAGCTCGGATAAACTTTATTACTTACATATGGTTAGCAGGGTCCGCAGGAATTATACTGTATACCTGTAGTCCTTAGTTCGAGTCCTGAATTGTTTAATTTAAATATCTCTGTAACCAGTGGGTCTAGAGAAGTGAAATAACCTTTATATGATTATGCTTCTCATTGTTAATCATTTGCTGACAATGTGTAGCTCAAGGGTCCCTGGTTCGAGTCTCGTATCAGTTAATCTGAATATCTCTGTAACCAATGGGCCTAATGAGGCGACATCAAATGTATATGGTGGTACCTAGCGTAGTTAATCATTTGCTGACAATGTGTAGCTCAAGGGTCCCTGTTTCGAGTCCTGTATCAGTTACTCTGAATATCTCTGTAACCAATGGGCCTAATGAGGCGACATCAAATGTACATGGTGGTACCTAGCGTAGTTAATCATACCCTATCACTGTTTAGCTGAGAAGGTCCCTTGTTCAGTTCCCATCATCCATTGAATTATGTAATTGTGTTCTAGTTCTTATCTATTGGACCTAGCACAGCGGAGAAAGCGCAGGTTCTTTTCATTTAACATATGATGTGAATGATTTATGATTCCGTATCCTAGAGACCCGTGGTTCGATTACTGCTTCTGTCGCAATAACTTGAATCTTAAATAACTCTTGAACTAATAACGTTAGCGCAATGAAATAGCGTATACATATATACTTTAGGTCTGGATTGTTGTTGAAATAGTAATTTACGCCTTAGGATCAGGGTTCAAATCTCGGTGGGATAATTTAAATACCTTTAAATATAAATGATTTTAGGCGTGTTGACAAGCTCACCCCATAAGATCATACATCATGACTTGTCTCATGTTTACCTTAACCGATTTACATAGACTTTCAAATCAAAATACTTAATCACAAAGTTTAATATATAAGCATGAGACTCAGACATAACAAGATGGTCGTAATAATTTAACTTAAGAAAAGAGAACGGATGCCCGTAGCAACAAACATAAATAGGTTAAAATATATCAAAAGGGTTCAAGAAGGTGTGTTTGAGGATGAAGTGAAGGATTCTAAGGGTGCACCATAGATGAGTTAAACCGTGTAATAGATGAACTTGAGAAAAATCGAACTGTTATGTTAAGATATGTACCAAAAGGCTCCAAGAAGGTGTGATTGAAGATGGAGAGATGCCTAAGAGTGGCGATGGGACCTCCTAATGTAACTTTAAAACTAAAACGCGTAGCTTAGTCATGTTTTTACTCGTTTGAATTGTCTAAATTTTATCTTCAAATCTAGTTATTTATTGCCTTTTTTAATTTTAATTTGTCTAATTTTTTCTCTCCTGTGATTTGTATACTAGATAAAGAATAATCGTAAACTGCAAAAATGAATAGAGTTTTCTTTAAGGTTTTCTCCGATAGTAGAACCATCTTCGAACCCCTGTGGTAGCAAGATAATAGCTTTATTTTAGGTTTACTCCGATAGTAGAACCATCTTCGAACCCCGGTGGTGGCACGTTAATAGTGTTTTCTGTTCGGTTTTCCCGATAGTACCGCCCCCTTCGAGCTACAAAGGTGATGGTGGTGTGATGAAGTTTTCCTTTAGGTTTTCTCCGATAGGAGTGCCACCTTCGAATCCCGTTGGTGGAGGGGATGATGAAGTTTTCTATTAGGTCTGTGCTAAGTGTATAAAGAGAGCTTGATCGATCTTAGATTGTAATTACGCTAGTGTGTTTATAGCATAGCGGATCAGCTTCTACAGTGAAATTCATCATCAGTAGCGCTGATAACTTATCAAGGTGAAGAAGAGAAATGAAAAGTGTATCAAGACACTTACTTGGCAAGATATTCCCCGAGAATTAGCCTGCACACAACAAAAAACTATAGCGATGGAGGCTCTGTTGGACACTATACCTGAAAATAGGTGTAGCATATGTGCAAAGAGTTTCCTGAAAAGCTACAATAAAAAGAGACATGAGCTGGTATGTGGCCGGTTTTACGAATGTAAACATTGTGGTAATGTTTATGATACTGAGAATCGCAGAGATACTCATCAAGAATGATGCGAGAGAATAACTGCTGCTAAGAAACTCAAGATCGAGCCTACCAAACATAAATTGCTGTTAATGGTTCCTGATGAAGACGATGTCGTAGAATATGAAACAGCTTTCCAGGATCGACTGAAATCATATTTCATCCAGTGCTCTACATGCCAAGACCTGAATACATATCTCCAGGAATCAAAACAGCGGATAATTCAAGCCGTTCAGAAGCAACTGAGGATGCATAAAAGTGTGAAAATTAACCTCATGGCTGAATGTAAATTTGTGAATGCCGTTGGTGATACTACTGATAAAGCCTTTAAAACACCAAATCAAGCAATATTTTTAGAAAGTGACTTGGACGCCATATTGGAAAGTAAATTCAAGAAACTTTGTACTGAAATGGAGGAAAGTCAACTTAAAGGAAGCAGCTGGGCTTTATTAGCTGTTGATGGTGTGCGTGTTAGGATCAACAAGAATAATGGTCTAAAAGGGAGCAGTTACATCCCTCTACCGGCTATTGTTGGAGCTAAAGGAGCCTGTATAAATCCGCAGAACTATGATGATGAGAAATGTTTTATGTACGCCGTACTTGCCAAGTTCATTCACAAGGATCCTCAACGTGTTAGCAAGTATAAGGATCTTCAAGAAAGATATGACTTTAGCTGCGTCTCATTTCCTATGAGCTGGAGTGATATCCCGAAATTTGAACGAAAAAATAACATATCCATAAATGTTTTCGGTTTGGATGAAAAGAATCAAGAGTTTCCTATGAAAGTTGTCAATGAAGAACTGACTGAGCATCGCGACCTGCTTCTATTAAGCGACGCTGCTGGACGCCAGCATTACGTCTATATAAAGCATTTTGAGAAACTTATTCATCAGCAAAAAGCTAGACGTCACGGAAAGATCTACATCTGTAAGCGCTGTTTTACGCACTTTGATGATCAGCGTGGGGGAGGTGGAGCTGAGAAGTTGAATGAACATAGAAAAATATGTAATAAGCACGGAGCTGCCAGGATTGTTATGCCCACAGCGGAGAAATCCATCGTTAGTTTCAAGAACATTGAAAGGATGCTGAAATTGTCTTATGTCCTGTATGCCGACTTTGAAAGCATTCTTACCCCTTATCACAGCTGTTCTTCTAATCCCGAAACGTCTTATACAGTTCCATATCAGAATCATATCCCTATGAGTTTCTGTGTATATGTCAAACCGCCGGCCTCGATGGAAGGCCTACAGACCGATCTTCCTACCGAACCCTACGTATATCGCGGTTATGATGCAGCTGCGAAGTTTATGGAGTATTTAACTTCTCTTGCAAAGAAGATTAATAGTATATACAAAACTGATGCTCCATTAACACTAACATATGAGCAGCAAAAATCTTTCGAATGCTCTACAGAATGTTACTTATGTGGTAAAGAATTTACCGGAGAGAACTGGAAGGTACGAGATCATGACCATATAACCGGTGAATACCGAGGAAGTCTACATAATAAGTGTAATCTAGCCTGTAAAACACCTAATTATATTCCTGTCTTCATGCATAACCTGAGTGGATATGACTCCCATTTCATTTTTAAGGAGTTAGGATGTACTAGCGAGAGAGTAGAAGTTATTCCTACCTCAGAGGAAAGTTATATATCATTTTCCAAGTATGTTGGTGACATTAAACTCCGCTTTGTGGATACCTATCGCTTTCTTAGTACCAGCTGGGATAAACTAGCAAAAAATCTAACATCATATCCTGAAACCCAGAAGTACTTTGGAGCAGAGAAGATCGAATTGATGATGCGTAAAGGTGTGTTTCCCTATGATTACGTTACATCATGGGATGTTTTGAGTGAAACAGAACTTCCTCCGAGAGAAGCATTCTACAGTAAGTTAAACAAAGAAGAAATTAGTGATGCAGAGTATCAGCATGCAAAAACCGTATGGAGTCACTTCAGCATCAGAACACTAGGCGACTACAGTGACCTCTACTTAACTTCGGATGTCCTTCTACTAGCAGATGTGTTTGAGACATTCAGAGAGCAGACTCTGAAAACCCATAAAGTTGATCCTGCACATTATTATACATCACCCGGGCTTCCGTGGGATGCAATGCTGTTGTACACAGGAATTGAACTGGAATTACTACAGGATTATGACCAGCTACTCATGGTTGAAGCAGGTATAAGAGGAGGATTATGCCAAGTTTCTCATCGGTATGCAGAAGCGAACAATCATTACATGAAGGAGTATGACTCAAGTAAGCCCTCTCAATATATTACGTACGAGGACGCAAATAACCAATATGCGTGGGCGATGCGGAAGGCCCTTGCTTAAGGGGGGTTTTAAGTGGGTTTCTCCTGAAGATATCAACCTAGATATACTACGAGAAGATGACCCGCTCGGATACATTTTAGAAGTGGACCTTCAATATCCTACAGAACTCCATGAGCTGCACAATGATTTACCGTTCCTACCTGAGTGCATCAAGCCCCCGGGTTCTTCTACATGGAAACTAATTCCTCACCTTGGATCACGAACTAGGTATGTGGTGCATTACATGACCTTGAAGCAGGCCCTTAGTCATGGGTTACAACTGACTAAAATCCATCGGGTGCTACAATTTCAACAGTCATGTTGGTTAAAGCCTTATGTGGAATTCAATAACCGGCTACGACAAGGATCGAGAAATGATTTCGAGAAGGATCTTTACAAACTTTTTAACAATGCCATGTTTGGTAAAACTATGGAAAACATCAGAAACCGACTGAATATACGACTTGTCACCGATTGGAAGACATTGGAAAAACTGGTTGCTAAGCCTACATTTATTGATAGAACTATATATGGACCTAATCTGGCTGCAGTACACATGGCGTCACGGGAGATAGTCTTCAACAAGCTTATATACATTGGGATGTGTGTGCTGGATATCTCGAAGACCTTGATGTATTGGTATCATTATGATGTGCTAATGCCGTATTACGGGCTTGAAAATCTGAAGCTCATGTACATGGATACTGACTCTTTCATACATCGTGTGACTACCGGAGACATATACCAGGATAAGTTGCGTTTTCTGGAACACCTGGATACTGCTGCTTATCCTAGCGACCATTTATGCCATTCTACAAAAAACAAGAAAGTGTTGGGAAAATTTAAAGATGAAGCCAATGGAAAAATCATGCGTCGTTTTGTTGGACTGAGACCGAAGATGTATGCACTCGACATCGATGGAGGCATAATCAAGAAGATAAAAGGCATAAAACATAGTGCCATTAAACAGTACATCACCTTTGAGAGCTATGTGGACTGTCTTAAAAGCAGAGAAATCATAAGAACGCCAATGAACCTAATTATGTCCCATCAGCATAATGTTGCGTCAGTGGAAGTGAACAAAATATCCCTATCTCCACATGATGACAAGAGAGTAATTGCAGATAATGGAGTATCCACATATGCCCATGGACATTACCATATTTTGAACGGCGAATGAAAGAAGGAGCCCTAGAGCAGAAAAAAACAATTTTCATTCCGAGAAACAACAAACACTGGAACGTAGCTGACATCTAAGCACGAAAAGAGCTGAATAATGAGAGCAGAGGAGGGCGTTATGTCTACCGTTCAGAAAACAAATTCTGACGCTGGTCCCAAGTCCAGAGAAAAAGACGAGGGGCGTCTGCCTCACCACATAAGCTAACTGAACGCACTTTAGTTAGTGTTAAAAATAGGTAAATTGAAAAAGTAACTATCTCTTAATCTGAAATATCCTTGAAAAACCTTTTAATTAGTTATAAAATGATTTAAGTAACAGAACTAGGTCTAAAAAAATCCTTGAAACGCGCATAAACCTCATAACATCTGAAAAAAAGCTTGAAAATAGCATTAGAACATTGGTTTAGCGTTACGACTTATTAGAGGACGATGCAGAGGGAGTAAAAGCTTAAAAAAGGCACAAGAGTATGAAGACATCAATCTGCATGAAAAACGTATGAAAAACTATGCGCATAGACCATTGCAAATATACCACTAACAGTAACGAAGATATCTCTAGCTGGCAAACTTGTAGCTATGAAACCTATAGCTCTTAATCCTAGAGCTCCGAGATCGTACCTCAATACCTAACCTCCGGATCGTACAGCTTTTAACCTCATGACCTGCAACCTTTAGCTATGAAGTTTACAACTCAACCCTAGAGCCCTCAGACCATACGTAACCTCCAGATCCTACAGCCTTAAACTCTAGACCGAGAGATCTAACCTTGAATCCATACGACCTAACCACTAAACCTACAGCCTTTAACCTTCAGGCCTGCGAGCTTAAGCTATGAGACCTACATCCTTTAAACCCCCTGGCCCAAAGTTCATGGCTCAAGATCTAACCATGTGAGCAAAAGAGATGAGGAACATAACCAATATACATAGCCTTTCAGATCAAAAGACATAATCAAAAAGCCTAAGATATAAGCATAAGACCTCAAAACATAACAAAGTGTAATAGAGTTCCTGAAAGCATAGAGAAGGTACGAAAAACAAGAAACCTCAGCAACAAAAGAAGCTCAATTTTTAGGAAAAGAGAAGCAGATACACAAAGGGTTAAATTTACTGTATAAAGATCTGTAATCAGCATATATACCTCTTGCAGTGACAAAGATAGCTATACGATCGATATGCCTAAAAACTTTGCGTCATACATACAAGTAGTTAGCATGAGAAAAGAAACATGCTTAGGATAGGTTAAGGAGGTAAAAACAGGGCAGCTTAAGAAAAGAGAACGAATGTTAATACCAGAATCAACTAGGTTCAACAATGATCAAGAAGTTAAAACCATGGGATATATTAGGTTAGGTTAAAGAGGTAGAATAGAGGAACTTAAGGAAAGAGAACAATTAGGTTAACAGATGCAACAAAGGAAGCCGCTAACAAAACACAGCTAGGTTACAATAATGATGAAAAAGGTAGAAATGAAGGACTATATTAGGTTAGTTTATAATAGGATGACATAGTAAAGCATAAATGTAGGACTTGCCTCGAGATTAACCGCCTTTAATCGCTGGACTAGCAAACTGAACTTCAAAATGATAAGACCATACCTCAGCCTATAAAACATAGATAAAAGACCCTACGGTCTTTATCCTCTAGACCAACAACATTTAGCTATGAACCCTACAACCCTTAACCCTAGAGCTCATGCCACATTAAATCCTATAGGTATTAACCTCCCATACCAGCAACCCTACCTGTTAAAACCTGCAACCCTTAACCCTAGAGCCCCAGATCATACCTCAAGACCTAACCTCTAAATCCCACAGCTTTCAAGCTTCAGACCAACAGACTTTACCTAAGAAATCCTGCAGCCCTTAACCCTAGAGTCCCAGATCATACCTCAGGACCTAGTCTCTAAATCCTACAGCTCTAAACCATCCAGACCAACAGACTTCACCTCCAGACCAACAGACATCACCTGTGAAGCTCTTAACCCTAGAGCCTAAGATCATGCCACAGGAGCTAACCATTAAATCCTATAGCTATTAACCTCCCATACCAGCAGTCCTACCTGTTAAAACCTGCAACCCTTAACCCTAGAGCCCCAGATCATAGCTCAAGACAAGCTCTTGTCACCTCAGGACACAGCATTATAAGTTACAGCAAATTAAGAGGACTGACTGCCTACCTAAACACTGTCTAAATCCACTAAACATACAGATTGCGCATGGCCGCCATCTTGCTCATTTGGGTCTGCGCTGGAACACTCTCTAATACCCTACTCAATATAAAGCATAATAATTAATATAATATAATAATATAATACTATATATAATTGCATGTTGGAGTATAACATGCGTATTGCATAACACACGAGAATAAGGGGCATTTGACTCACCTGGTATACATGGATAGATTTGAAATACATTGCTTAAAATGAGCACGAATTTGCAACAAAACTCTTGGCAACGACGAAATTTTGGCACAATTCTTGTACGAAGTAAAAATTGGAAGCCACGATTTATTGCTCGGCTAGTAGAGAGTACAGTGAATGGACACAGGAAATCCTTTTGTAGTGAACATAAAATTTGTAAAATACAGCAGATACGTACTCCGTTTTTCAAGAGGCACTATTGAAGTTGTACACACTATATACAATGTTAATTTATATAGATGTTTTGTTGACATTTGACCAAATATTTAAAATATTCTCATCTCTTTACCCTTTTCTCTTACAATACGTCAAAATTTGTATTACGAAATACAGGTTATTTTGCCTTAATTTTGCATCAAGCGAATACATTTTCGGGCAGGTCCCACTATTAGGTTTTGTTAGCATGCCATACTTTTTGCCTTAACTGAAGAGAATTAAATACAAAAAATAATGACTTATCTTTTAGATTTCCATCCCAAAAGGACTTATTTTCAACGTGAAATGTAAACTTAAAAGAAAGTCTCGTTGCTCTTTCCTTATTCGTTTTACCGTGCTCTTTGGCTTGAGATATTTTGCGAAGAAAATGAACGATAATCTGTTAATCTTATTATCTGCGCTACGCTCTGTCACTTGAACGATTGACTCGTCTGGTAATTCTCTGGGGGTTACTGCGGAAAATTAATTAAATTCTCCACCAACCACAATTAGTCAATCTTAAAGGAGGAGAAGAAAATGTACAATTTACACGTGGTGATATTTCTGAGAAGGTTTCGTAGTCAAGGCAACGATTGGAGCTTAACAGAGTTCTCTATCAGTTTTTTATGATTTCACTTGACAAAGAAAACCGCTGTCAAACATACCGGAAGCTCGTTAGCTATAAAACACCTTATTTAGGTTAAAACTTATATTTTATCACGATTTCTAACCATGAAGATGTGAATATATTCTTTTGGAAGTTTAAAACAATACGTAGTAACACAATGTTGGGAGTTACATAAAATGCTCATGAAACTCTTGTTTAATTTAGAAAATTATACCATTCTCAACTCCAAGTTTCTTTAGTTTATACATTGTAAAACAAAATGTTTGCTTTACATACATCTTCCTTGTCAGGTGTACACTTCGTTACACGGAACAGTTATTCCAGATTGAATTCCATCCAAATAATGATGATGATGATGATCCATACTACAGCTTTGCTACACTTCTAGAGTTAAAAATTCACCATTTGCGTTTTAGCGTTAAGTGATTTGTATTATCCATAAGAAAAACTGCTCCAAGACGAGTCAGGTTACACATTGTAAATTTAATATTCCACTTTGGGCTTAAGTTGCAGAATCTGCAGAGTAGGGAAAAAGATTGAAACAATTTTGCATACCTAGTTAATGTGGGGTGAAAATGTATGACGAAGGAGGGAACACAAATTTATTTTGGAATTCTGAAAGTCTTATTGCTAACAGTTATGCAATGTGAGAACCGCTTATCATGTGGTATAAGTTTAAACCATAGTTTAGTTGATTCCTTTTTCATAAAAGATACTCATAAAGCGTGTTTGCCATTTGTGGACTGGCAAGCAGTAACAATGTTTCATCGTAACTTCGGTAGACCCTTGGTAAGAGATGGTACTTACCCAATGTGTACTCAAAATTCACCAGGGATAGTATCAAATGGTACTATGACATTGGTGGCCACTTTTAAAATGCAAGATTGGCAGCGGTCGCGTGGTCAAACCTGCGATGAGGCAGATGTCTATCTCGCAGTGGTAATGAGGCGTTGCTCCATTCTGTTGTAGATGATATAGTAGTCCTCTGGGCTCCTCATTGAGATGTGATATTAGCTGTTAACGCAGAATATCAAACTATTCTATTCTCGTAAATATATCTTCCGTTAAAAATGTATCTAACATATATCCTTCATTGTGAAATTGCACAAAACACATTGAGTTTCGCTGAATCTCAGACATCCTCTATGTTTACTGTTATTTTATGTCGCTATCGTCTTAGAAAATGAAGTCTGTAAGAATGTCATAGTTCAAGTCGCCACACATCCAGACAAAGCTGCTAGTGCAGCCAAAGTTCATAACAACTGTATGGTAGAGGATGTGCACTTTAATGCCCACGAAAAACTGACCGGCGTTTTTTGGGGGGTTAAATGACTTTTTTCAGAAAGTGCGGGAAAAATATAATTATACAAATGTAATAGAGTTAGATTTCGCGTGCTCTTGCCAGAGAGTAATAAAGGACTAGACAGCTAAACGATTCCCTGTGCATAATTAAACTTAGGATTTTAGGTAAACACCTTTTTTAATCTTTAAACGCTAACTTAATAAAAGCTTTAAAAGCACCCAAATATGCCTATTTTGACAATAAAGCCTAATTTTACGTATTACACACGTTTGATATCTGTTGGATTAAAACATCCATTGCTTTTTCGAAAGTATATCCATTCTTTTTTCCAAAACTATATATTTTGAATTCTAAAACATATTTTGTGTGTATTAATGTTTAACTGGACTATACATGTAACTTCCATGGTCAGTCTCAGGGTTGCTCTTATATGACCTTGGGAGCGGTGGCTGCAGTGCACAATAACTGAGTCCGTTCCCGGTAAAAGAGAAAGCACACCTTCCCAGCCTCCTACTTGGTGCATCTTTAGCCAGTCACATCTTCTCTCTCCCTGGAAATTTTACATTGTGTCTTAAGTGTTTAAGTGTACTTTTAATGAGAGCGCAATTTCTAAAATTAAAACTTCAAGGGTTTCGCTGATACCACAGTGGCTTCAAGAATTTCCAGAGTTCACCACGGATGGACAAACAATATTTTGTCAAGCGTGTAGCAAATAGCTGAGTAAATTAAATGTAGGTAGGTGGGTGGGTGGGTGGGTGGGTGGGTGGGTGGATGGGTGGGTGGGTGGGTGGGTGGGGAGGTAGGGAGGTATTTTTATTTATTAACACTGCATGCTCCGTTACATCGTAGCACTACATGCATTCCTTAAACTTATGACTAGTTGTAGTAATTACAGGTTTTAAAAGTGTTACATGTTTTCAATATATGATACAATATGTATGTATGTATGTATGTATGTATGTATGTATGTATGTATGTATGTATGTATGTATGTATGTATGTATGTATGTATGTATGTATGTATGTATGTATGTATGTATGTATGTATGTATGTATGTATGTATGTATGTATGTATGTATGTATGTATGTATGTATGTATGTATGTATGTATGTATGTATGTATGTATGTATGTATGTATGTATGTATGTATGTATGTATGTATGTATGTATGTATGTATGTATGTATGTATGTATGTATGTATGTATGTATGTATGTATGTATGTATGTATGTATGTATGTATGTATGTATGTATGTATATGTATGTATGTACCAGGGACCTTTGCAGCTTGGAACGCTCGCCTGGGAACTTTGGGGCTCGGCTGCTGGGCTCGTTGCCGTCCCACAGTAGAGGAGCGTGTCCGTTGTCCTGGCCTGTCGGGGGAAGTCTCTGTCCAAGTAAGCTCTAGGGACCCCACCCTCTGTACTGTCGTGGCTTCTTGGGTCGGCCGCCCTCTGTCTCCTCTCGCCTCATCCGTCCTCCCGGGGGTGCCACACTTGGGGGCATAGGAACAATGGGCCCAGCATGGTGGCCTACGTACCAAATCCCCTCCGTAATGAAATCCTAATCCTAAACTATAGCATCCAGTATTTACTTATTCGATTATCTCACTCGAAAATTTATCTTATCTTTCCAAACTTCCACATGTGCTCGCCATTAGTAATAGTTGTTGCCTTACAAAATAAATTCCCTTTAATATCGGTAACTGCGGATTAGTTTTTTCGCTCCCTCAGTATTGTGATTTAATGTTAAGTTGTTAATTTAGCTGAAGTCATATTCATATCTTTAACGGAATACTCCTAGAGGTCCCTAAATAAAACAGAGCTACTTGCGACCCCAAGGAAAATAATCGCAAGGAGGGGAAAGAAGAAATAATCAGGTAGCTTATGCTTCTTTTATTTATTGTAACAGACGTTGTTTTTTGTGTCATTCTTTTGAACTTTTTACCATAGCAGTTTAGCTATGACAGTAGCAGTATATCAGTATACTATACTGGATGTGTAATTGTAAATTTTAAACGATAAAAGCAATTGGTCAGATACATATTTTCGTCGGTAGAACATGGCCTGGTGTGACCAAACTGAACGTTCTTTACAAAGGTTATCTTTTGGCCAAAGCCTCTGATATATAGCTCAGAATTCAGAATTGACGGCTGATGAGGCAAAATTACCGCTCTGGAAGGACAAAGGGGGCAAGGGTTGTACCTTGTACCTACATAGTTGAGACAAACCTTCCACGGGTGAGAAACCTCCAAACGGTGTTATGTAACACGGCTGATATACGTGTAACAGTTGCTAGATAATGGTCTAGAATGACCCAAGCCACACAAACCTATGCTGTATGTTAAACTAATGAGTGAGGCGCTAGTACTACGTGGCAAAGCGAGAAAGCGTACCGGGAAATATTCCAAACACAGATATTTACATGAGGTATTCGCACATAAACGGCGAGTCCAGTGTATGGACACTCTTTAGATGCATTCTTGTCTTATGGACAGCAATGTTTCATATCTCGGCTGGCGCGAGAAATCATATTTAACATGTTTGAATTATGAAACAAGCAGAAGGAATGTTGTGATTCCGCAGTATACACTCCTGATGAACTGCCTATAACAATTTAGTCCTCCAGGTACGTTGGCCGCGCCATGGCTCAGTGGTTAGACCACTTGGCTCTCACCAAGGCGGCCCGGGTTCGATTCCAAGCGACCGCAAAGTGAGATTTGTCGTGGACAACACGGCGCTGGAGTGGGTTTTCTCCGGGATCTCTGGTTTCCTCCGTCACCTCATTCCACCGGTTCTCCATCTTCATCGCATGTATCATCTGTGTCATCGCCTGCGGTGCCGTATTTAGTAAAAGCGGGCGTTAAACACTACACATTTCATTTCATTTTCCAGGCACGTTGATTAATCAAAGTCGGTAAAACTGTTGCTTAGCTTTCCTTTCCGTGGCATGTTTTGCACAACGCCTATCACTCGTAGCTGTGTCGGTGCGGGGAACGGATTTCTTTTATATAATGTGATGTAAAGCAGAACTATGAATATGTCGAAAGTTAATTGTTCTTTCCCACTGGCCGTGTGTAGGCTTAATTGCGTAAACGTAGAGTCAGACTGAAAAATTTCAATGTCATAGCCAGGATTTGAACCACGGATCTTCTGGTCTCCGTCCAGCCGCTCTAACCATTGAGCTACTTGCCGATTTGACTTTAAATTCTCTGACTCGTATTTTTTCCGGTAAACCACTTAGGAGTTCGCATAAACACATGAGACAGCTACCTTAATGGCGACTTACAATATGTAAGAATATGTCGTTATTGTATCCTTTCATTGAGATTCATAATTATTTAACTAACATGAGATTGTTTCATTAGTAATTGCAATAATTGTATCTAAATTTATATACATATGATTTTGTGTATATTAACATTGTGATGCATTTAATTCATGTGTTTATATTATGGAAATGACCTATTTGTTGAGATTTCTCAGGTTCTGAAATTTATTAATTGTATTACCATGCACAATCTAAAATTAGAGAAATTATTTAATACGGAAAACTTTCCTGTAATACCAGACTGGTTTTTCTTTTTAACCAGAAGACTAAAAGAATTGATAATTTTTGGTAAAAGGGATGGAATACTGAAAGAAGAAGCTCGAGGTTGATGATTATTATACAAGAATAGCGATAATGATAGTGAGACAACTTTCAGTGACAGAACATTGCTGAAGACATGTTTGAGATTACGTCATTGCCAGTTGAGTAAATTATCTTTTAAGAAATTAGTTCCCTTGTACAGACTGATCATATTAGAAAATAATTACATTACAGTGTACTTCCCATAGTTTCAAAGTTATTTAATAACTGTAGCTTGATTTTCTTACTCATTGAAATGCAAGTTTCAGACTGGTTTAATGACTGCTTCTTTTTATCATCACATCAAACTCGAAGTTGCTGACTAAGGTTTACCAATATATCGCCGTATGTAGAATGCTTATTACGCGATAACACTTAATTCGTTATTTACGTATGAATCCACAGATATCTTCTCTCATCGCTTCTGGTCTGCCGTCACCCAAGACAGAACCAGAGGTCTCTTACTCGACCGCCACCCCCGTTCTGTCCTCCTCACTACAGCTGCGTGTGACTTTCACCTGTTGAAGCCTCTTTATTCACAGCAAAGCTCCTTTTGTGACTGTTTTGTCCATTGTGATTATTAGTCTCGGTCATGCCATTATTAAGGGTCCGAACAATGCCTTTTCAAGCGAAGTCAAGTGTTATTCCCTACTAGGAATTCCTGCTAAGAATCCGCTTTCTTCCGTCTCTTTTGTTAAAACGATTCAACTCAACTAACTGCACGTGCACGCGTTTCGACAAATATGCATTCCTTTGAAATCCATTACGACTCTTTATTCGTTGCATCCCTTAATCTCACTATCGTAACAAAAGTGTAGTAACTAATTAAGTTGGTTTTATGTTCCGTCTTTTGTGTTATGGAAATTGCATAAGATATGGCTTTTTAGGCTCATTTTCATTATTTGAAAAATATTACCATAGATAATTACGTAGATAGCTATTTAATGCACGTATAGTCATTAAATTATTCTTTATGATTATGCACCGGTTTTGCGTGCAATAATGTGCTAACCTTTCATGTCAGACACGTGGCTCACAAGTGTCCCATTTGTGTTTCGTCCCTTACTGTACGCCAACACACTAATACTTCAATATTTCTGTTCTCTAATCAGCAGGTAGGAGACGATCACATTGGTGGTCACTGAAGGCAATACGCCTCAACGCTCTCTCGTGTAGTACAGCCTTCAAAAAGCGGGATTAATCGGTGCGTTTTCCGAATAACATTTGGACACGATGAAAGAAAGTGAAGGGCTGATAGTAACCCTGACCTCCAAGCAACGAAACTGTCTGGTTACAGCCGGGAGGACACTTCTTATGCTGTAGGTGCATCTTAGCTATTTTTCTAAGGTAGGGAAAGGGAGAAAAGATTTCCGGTTGAGAAACACATCATGGCTGATCGCAGTAAAGGTGGGGGAAAACACTGAAAACATTGCTTTGCGGGGGCTGGGGGAAGAAAATGAAGGAGGAAGAGGATTTTCCAATTTCACACGTCTGTGCTCCCGTAACATGTAACCACAGCACCTCCCCCACCTCCCCGAGGGGCCTCGGCATGGACCTAATGGCCCACTGAGCAACCCAGGATCCTGATTACCGTGACCCCACCCCTTGCTCTTGTGGGACGACGGCAGGTATTCTGTTGTTCCGCGGAAAAGAACGCCACACTTCCTTTCGAGAAGTTAAAAAGCAGTACTGCCAACACATCTGTCAGCGCAATATACAACTGGCATGGACCTTACTGAGTGAACTTGATTTTTAAAACTAAGCAGTTGCTATGACTCATTTAATAGGCATGTAGTCTATTTTGGCGAAATTGGAGGGGAGAACACATTAATAGGAATGTTCAGGAATTTTAGGTCATGCAATATTTCAGACAGTTGTTATGACACCTTATTGCTTACTGTCCCCAGTGAAACTGCAGAGATTCTAGAGCATGTATTGTTAATTCTGTTTGCGTTAATCAACTACTAACGGATTTATAACAAATAACTTTAAAACAAGAGAAATTGTAGTTATGTTTCGTTATGTGTTTCAGCTGTACACAGCCTTTCTTCCCACTTCCTATATTTAGGGATTCGAGATCGTTTAAAACTGTTCTCTCTCTCTCACTCCTCTTTGGGTATGTATGCGTGTATTTTAGAGGATGATAAAGAAAGAGCTAGAGGAAAGATGAGACCAAAAGAGAAATTGCACACTATTCCTACAAAAGTTTAGAAGTAGTTGCTTAATATTAATCGAAGTAAACATTTGAAAAAATCGTTGCATTACATATTCCAGTATAGCTACAAGTGGGTAGAGAAGGTTGTGGTTATAGCCAATATATCTAAAAGTTGGTTTTCATGTTCCACTTGTTTTGCAGCACATCATGATAATAAAATAATGGTGACTTAGCACTTAAAAGCACATTGGTTTGAATGCCTAGGAATTGGAAATCAAAGAATAATGGAGCGTGCTAAGACCAAATAGCGGATACAGGAATATGTACGGGATATTTCTGAAATGAACCAATTTACTTTAGGGATTACAGAGAAAAGTTAGGAGAACAATTGTCGACGTATTGTGAAGGATGTAAAATGCTGTTCTCTTCGTTATTAAAATTTCTGTGAAATGATGCAAATGAAACAAATGAGTTTTGAGCTGGAATGTACAACACAAGTTACTGTAATGTTCTAAAGATACATATGATTTGTAATCAGAATCCTTCATGAAGATGACTTAAAGATGGCAATGCCATAACCTGCACTAATACACTATTGTACTTACGAATTGAACGTGTGTTGTTGGCTTTGGAAGTGTTCAAAACAAATCCCAACGTTCCTGTTCAATTTTATTTATTCAGTCTCAGGAACCACAGAAAGGTGTATTTCAGATTCAGATATACAGAAGCAACAAAACGTAATCATTCTCATTTGCAACTCTGATTTTCGAAACACTTTGCTTTTGGGAACCGCCAATTCATCACGAGAGAGCAATTATAAATATTTGTATAAAAGGAAATATATTTAGAAACACACTTGTCACTCACATGTAGCTCACTCGGTAAGCACTGTTGGCTATAGTGAAGTAGTGCTCCATTCTCTATGTAAAATAAATGCCTCTTTAGTATAAGATGAAAGGAGCATGTTTACGCAAATAGCAATAATAATTTCTGAATAATAAATAGGAGGAAAAGTTTAGCCTTATTGTACCCTCTATGCGTGGTATTGCCGTGTAATGTTTTAACCTATCGTTCAAGGATACAAGTATTCTTGTTCGTATAGTGAGATTGCAGTACTTTAGAGGCCTGCTTCTTCCTCAGGCCAGTTCCTGCCAGATAAACATTGATTTCTGTCCTTCGGATAGCAAAGGAGAATCCCACGTGAAAAATAAGGTCGGATTTATATTAAAATTTAACAAAATATGCTGTCTAGTTCGAGCCGAAAGTTATATTACTGGGATCACTCTTCTTTCCTGTACGGCAACTGTTGTTTGCGGCCTTTTTTGTAACGCAGAATGTACCGATTCTGTGACGTTAGACCGCAATAGTAATGCTGAAGTGAGTGTTAAAGTTAGTGATATAAAAGATGGCAAATGCTCGCTTCTGGGCGTTGTTGCCAAATGTAGCAGAGTTAACTCTACGCCAGCAACGGCACCGCCCATTGCTTCCTTATTATGCAAAACCTTAAAAACATTAGAATCTTAGACTATGACGCTCTTAAACAAGGAAATTTCGTTGTTGAAACGTCCATACCAGTAAGTCACTTCCCAAAGTTGTGGATTTTCTCAGGAATTAAAATACTAGAACATAGCCTTCTCTTTGCATGAAGGTGCCTCCTGACATTACCTACACCATAAGCTTCCACGATCAATTTATGTCTTTGTTTCTTAAATTCCGCAGTGACTCTATATTCCGGTTTGGATATAGATATGTTCTTAAACGTTGTATACATCAAATACAGTTTTTCTGTCCAGTGAACAAACTTCACGTTTTTTAACAGAAAAAATTATTTACTGCAGCTTCGGTGGACATATTCACAAAGGATAAAACAAATATACTTTAATGTACATATTAACAGCATTTCTCATGCAGTTTGAAACAAAATTTAATACATTCGCGGTCACTATTACAATGAAATAAAACATCACTGCATTGGAAACCAGTTGAACGATTACTCATTCCTATTGAAGCTGTGTGGTTATTATTTTCATAGCTCACTCTGTTTGTATTTGAGAGCAAGGAATGCTGTTGTTTTTTCAGGACATTTTGGGTTGAATTATGAGTAATAATAACCATGTGAAGATAAAGGTACCAAGTGTTTTCCTGACTTATCACCTTTGAGTGAATATTAATGTGAAATTAAAGCATGCACAACTCTCTTTCTAAATATCACAGAGGCAACTTTTCGAAAGCCAGGATAAAAAATATAAGTTTGACTAATTATAAGAATGACATCTATAACTGTCGAGTATTTATCTGAGCTTAATGAAGATAATCTTATCAGCTCAGTGTTAGATGTGTGTAGCCCCTTGAGAGGGGCTCTTCGGTAGTCTTCGGCGAGTCAGCGAGTACTGTTATGACCGTGTAAACGAACTGTTTGGAGAGCTTGAAAGATAAGTCGGCGTACCGGGCAGCTCCAGTTCAAAGGGAAGGCAGTCGCTGATGCTACAAAAGGGGAATCCGGACTAGCATCCTATCAAACAGAGCATTTAGTTACACTTGACTGGACAAGCACAATTAAAATACAACAACCCATTTCTCAACGTTTGCTACCAATGATTAGCTTCATATTTACAGATTCTAAATCTGTTGACCTTAATACTTATAAAACAATTTTTGGGACCTGGATTAACCAAGTTAATCCATCTTTGAGGGGTAAATATTCAATTCTTGCATTTGCATTTATTTTGTATGTGCATCCTTCCTTCCGTATACATGAAACAACTTGCAAATAGCAGAATGTGCAGATATTCAAAATTGCACATAAGAATTGCTTCAATATTTGGAATACAGAACATTGACAGAAAACTGACGTGGTTTATGTGTATGATATATACTAATAATTTGTACAAAAACTACCACAAGCTTGGGGAGGAAATTTTAAACAGCAATTGTTACGTCTTTAGCATTTCACTGAAATGGCTCTTAAATTGCGCATCTTTGTAAGAAAGCCGTCGAATTATTCCCAAAATGCCCATAATTTTACATTTTCTTGCTGGCCCAAAAAACACGGCCTAGAGTTTCAATGCTACTCATAAATTGGGAGGGCTGCTAGGACGTGGGGGAAGCCATACATTGCGTTTGTTTCTTCAAAACCAACAGTATCTCCATATATGAAAATACCTTGAGGTCTGACTATCATGAGGATGTGAAATATATGTATTCGGTGATGGCTCTGGACCATAGCAAGGTTATACATACTTACGGGAGCCATATGCAGAATAACACAGTACAGAGCCTTATTTCTTTGTTAACGACCTCTGTGTCAGCATGGGTGCACCCTCAGTCTGATTTATCAGACCCATGTGTGGTCGACATTTTTGCAGTGACAAGGGTAAAATGTTTATGGCTAGGGATCAGGTGGCAATGCTTCTCACAGTAAATATCCTATGCTACGTGGAGGGTGTGTTCTTGCTGAAGGGAGAAGATTACCCTCCTCAAGAAAGTCAGTAACGAAAAGAAGGGGACACAGAAATGATTGATAAGCCTTGTGTGGGAAAGTTGAACACCCCATAGCAAGGTAAATACCAGGCATGTGCACAATGACGTGTTCTGAATAGAAGTAGTGACGCAGTCTAAGATTCCAACACATTTGCTGGATAAGACCATCTGTCAGATTCCGACTGTGCTTGAAAGGGGTTAAAATATATTAATTTCATATAAGACAAAAAGGTTAAATATGCTAGAAGTATGGGGTTTTAAAAATAGTTTTCTATGTAAATTAAAAAGATACATCTTTAAAAAGGAGGAAGAAGAAGAAAATTCTCATCACTGCACACACATTACTCTCTTTAATCACTCTTATACACAGTATTCTTACAAAGCATTACGTTTATATTTCATAATAATCGATACAGATATATGCAGGAATTGATTTATTTCACATTTTTGGGCACGAATAGAGGTATACAGTAGATTAAAGCGTTAAAGCGATAGCCAAGTCTTTTAAGAACTAGTCGTTATATGATATTGAAATTTGGTTTTCTTTGAATGACCAGGACTAGCGGAAAATTTCTTTTACTTTGAGAAAATATAAGTATTTAAAAATTAACAAGGAATATCTCAAAAGGTTAACTCCACAAACATATTTGACATACGCAACGGAATTATGGTGCTGATGGGAGGATGGTGTTCTCGGAGTCTGCGGTGATCATGTGGAACGGGATTATTCTCACCTGATGTCCCGCGTGCTGACTGGGGCTGTGGGTTCAATTCAGCCCTCCGGGATGATGGTGACGATGCCGCAAGTTGCTAACTCTTCTTGGTGCTATATGGCACTCCGATAGATGAATCTAAAATATCTCCGGATCTGCCTCAGTCTGAGCTATGCAAACTCTTTATTTTCAGTCATGGTCACGAGTGAAAGGATAAATTTTCTAAATAAACTTCGATACCAATGAATTCCTTTTACCTTAAAAATATCAAGGTGTTCAATTTATTTTGCATTATTTGTATGGTTTTTCGTTTACAACTTAACAATAATATTGTACACCTTAATTACAATTAACAAAAAACGAATATCGACTCTTTTACAAGGTTTCGTCGTGGCACTGAACTTACGTCTGTTCACTTAAACGTTCTTCCATCAAAAGACGCTTTCTTTTTTCGCTGTTTTACCAAAATTATTGATGTTTCATTCTGTCGTTGCCATCATTACCAATCAAACTTCATTTTACCGGTCCACGTCACACATTACATAAACTTATTTTTAAAACTACCAATCGTAAAACATTCTCGTCATATACACATGTTTTGGCCCAAATGACCTTGTTGTCGACGGGCCCTAAAACACCACACACACTATACACATGTTGCGTCATCGCATGATCTGCTGAATTTTAACAATTTCCTTTCGAATTCATTTTAATCTGCCCAAATCGATTAAATCATTAAACATCTTTAAATAATTTTACAATTTTGGAGCCTAAACCAAAGCAACCGTTACACATAAATTATTTGTGGTCGTTGTCGTTGCCGCCCCTCACCAAAGTGACCCGAGTTCGATCCCAAGGGACCATATTAAGGATTTGTGGTGGACGAAAAGGATTTTCTGTGGTTCTCCGGTATCCTTCTCCACTTATTCTACCACCTATTCGATAATAACCTTTCATTTCATCAATTGCACCGATATTTTATGTCATCCACTTCATCCTCAGAACAGGTGTCTGCTCCTCTACAGGATCTGCTACCAAATATTCACTTGTAACGTTTATGTCCTCCTTAAAAGGTGAGTAAAACGAAAATGGAATAAATGAAGACTTACGATTTTTTTAGAGTAGGATTTTTATCCGTTAACGTTTACCAGTTGTGCAGAAGTCGTTCAAAATGAAGAGCACTTCATAGGCAGTTTCCCAAAACTTAGGATGTACATTTCCTTTATAGTAAAAAAAAAATCTTAAACTTTTCGCAATTTTTGAGAAAATTCCATTCCGTTTTCTAGAAAATAAAAAGGTTTGAAAAGCTTTAAATATTAAGGGATAGATATTGGGATGGTGGATTATTTTGTATCAAGGTAGACAGAAGCATAGGTCATGCTCTTTCCCCCTCCCCCTCCCTCTCTCTCTCTCTCTCCCACTCCCACATACATACATATAAACACACGATCAAAGATCTTTGACCAATACCGATGTTAGTTACTCAGAAGGTTACAACACTTAATTACGTAGAAAAATGGAATATCCATCTGATGATTCCGAATGCAAATATCTATTATGTGTTTCAAATGGGAACAGTTCTGGAGTCCAGCCGTATCACTCAGCGTTGCCAGCTTGTTACCCCACTCCTTTTATATTTCCCTCTCTCTCGCACACTCATACAACATGCAGGTCTGCTTGACGCAGACGTAAGGGTAAGCAAATTATATTTTACAAACTTTTACAATTATGTAGTTGCCAAAATCAAAATTGGAAATAGCATTTTCGCAAATTATGTATATCTTAAATACTATAACTATAATTATAGTTCATGAATTGCCTGTTTTTGTAATCCAATGGAACTGCCAGTGGCTCATCCATATCACTGTTGGTGTCACTTCCATTAAGAGACAATTCGTCATCGTCACTGTCTTCATCGTCTGAGTCTTGCAAATTTATGATTGTAGGCTCCAAAATCTGGTCACGTGCTATTTCTTTCTTAAAATCGTCCTCTTGAAGGTTTTGTGCATGCCTTACGCAGTTTACCCAGTCCTATTGTGTTACCATGTCAATTTCTTCGTGAACAAGTCGTTTAACGTCCGTCAGTTTAAAAGTATTATTTCTGTTTGCAATGCCCTTTTTTATTTGAGCCCACTCCATCTCAATGGGATTATACTGGCAGTGGTACGGTGGGAGGTGTATTACCTCGTGTCTCATTTCAATTGTAAGTTGGTCCGGCTGCTACACTTTTTCATTGTTTTTAAACGGAAGTACTCTGCAATAACTCATTTTAGTTTCTGTATCCAAAATTTTTTTGAAGAACGTGTGCATCTTGAAAACAATACCTCGAACCTGACTTCGCAATACCTGCCTGTTTGACTCGCCACTAAATTCACCGCAAGATGCCATTGCACTATTTAATTCTTGCTCTATTGTTGTGTAAAGTACAACTGAATGATATTGATCTGAACTCTCCAGAGTAAATAAACATTTCTTATCCACCATTCATTCATAAACATAAGCATACAGCATTCCACAGGCTAACAGGAAATGAAGTGTTTGCACTTTCTCGAATTTAACACCTTGACTTATTCACAGTAATTCTTTTATCACGTCATGTCAGTAGTTTAAATTTCAGTTCTGACTAATTAAAAGTATGTGTACATAACATACACACCAACCACTTTGAACTCTCTAGTGTAAATACAGATTACGAACCATTCATAAACAAAGATATGTGACCAGACACGGTCTGCCAGGGCAGCAGAAAATTGTTTCCTCTCGCCCGAATTGGCTTATTCAAAGTAATCCTTTCGTCACGTCATGTCAAACATTTACGTTTCAGTTTGAGTAATTACAAATATACGTAAAAGCATATATGACAACCAATAATAATATTCATACAGTGCTTAGTCGCGATTTATTGTTATAATACAGGTAATAGTGGTTCATTTATTTGTATTAGAAAAACTATTTGAGCTAAAAATATGGGGTTTTCATGGTTATGTTAGATACATTACTCTCTCCTTCCACATGGATCAGTTTTGGCAAAATCTGAATTTTTGCCTTAGCGCGAATAGTATTTCATACAGACTGATTAGGTTGGCTCTACTCACACACCACTTAGCGGGAATGGAATACGACAACACCGCAGGACTCCGATTGATTGCTCACCTAGTGGCGCTCAAGGACAAACACCTTCACATTTGAAACACATAATAGTAAGAGGTAGAGGATATAAAAATAGTGAAGTCTGAACATTGGACATTTACTGAGCATCAGGGCTTTTGCATCCAGTTTCCACCATGTGGAAGGAATTGCAACCTCTTCCAAATATATTTTTGGGGATCTTGTACCTAAGGATAGTGCAAAGAAATAGAGTTTTATCCTAAAAACAAAACTCAAACAAACCTCAGAAAGAAATAATGTCTTACATTCACGATATAAAATATAGCGGACGCAGATGACTACATCGAAACTTATATACAGACTGAGTTAAAATTGAGCACCCTCTAAATGACTTTTGAACCATCTGACCTATTAACACAGAGATTGCCTAACGGAGATGATTTTGTACACCGAACTAAAAAATTATATTACTGACATTTTTCTGCTTCGGTTTAACCGAACTCTGTTTTAACTAGAATAGCCTATATTTGTCTTCATATTCAGCAGGTTTTCAACGGTTAATTCTGTTTAATTGCTCTAAAGAACGTGTAGATTCAGCGGAAACTATTGTTTTTCCCTGATTTGATTGTCCTTTATTTATATCCGTAGACACGTGCTTATTATAAGTTTTCAGCTAATCAGCCACATGCGTTATCAGTTATAGATGTGATGTGGGACTTTTTTCTAAATTACGTCCTCCAACGTTAAGTCATATCGGACGTTGAAAGAAGTGGGTGAAATGATGCTCAGATGAGTCCGGGGTCCACGGAGCTTAAAATTACCCAACATTCGTCTTTCAGAAAAAGGGAAAACTCCGGAAAAAACCCTTATCCAGGTAACACCCTAACCAAGATTCGAACTCGGGACCTCTTGAACGTGAGGCAGACATGCGATGTGGGACTTTAAGCCAAGCCCATGTACATAACCTATTAATCTATTTTAATTTCTGAAATGTAGATAATTTAAAAAATCCTCTATTTATGTTTATCTTAAAAGCCATATAAATATTTGTGGCATGCTCCTGATAATTCTTTTATTCATCAAGTTATATAATTCCGATACCAAAATATTAGGCCAAAGGCTACGTAATTAATTTCATAACTGTTAAAGTTTACTTAAATCCAATCGCATTTTCTTTTTAATAAATGTTCTATTTGCAGTTTAAGTTTTATTGGCAACTTAGTCGTTTTCTGAGCATCGCATATTACATTCAAGTTTCACAGTGCCGAGAGAGGATTATGTTGAATGAGAAACAGAGGGAAGGGATAGAGAAATAAAATTCGCAAAATCGGAGTATAGTGGTACCTCGGATGCCCAGAACAGGTCTCTTTATGATCATAGGTGTATATGCTAATTAGAACTAATTTAATCGACTCATGCAGAATCACAAATAAATTATCGTTAGAACTAAATGGTATACGAGGACTGGAATTTTCATAATTTCGTAATTTTATATTTTTACAGCGCTAAACACTGCATATGTCTCAGAAAATTGTTAAAGGTACTACTGATCCAGATCTAAATACTTAGTTAAAATTAAACTGGTTTAACTTGTGCAGAAGGCGCACTGGGATTATTTTCAAACTACCATATTTTTGATTAAGTAGTTTTCTATGTATGTTGCCATTGCGTTACTAATAATGCTTCAGTTTATTTTTTCATTTTAAACTCCGTGTAATAACTTTTTAATGGGGGTATTATATACTAATATAAAATGTTACTGAGTTTCGGAGAAATCTCACGCGATTGGATCACTTTCAGTATATAAAAAGTAGTTTTGAGAACTACGGGCTTTTAATATCAGGAGCACGGGCTGGTCTGCCTAGTTCTGTAGTGGAAATGGGGTATGAAAACATAAATAACAATAGATTGCTTAATGTCCAGGGAATGTTTTCCTGCAGACACTTCATATTCGGATGTTGACCAAATTTATCCAAATTATCACCCTTAAGTAGCAACGTTGCTAAATCATAGTTTTTCATTGTTTGGTTAGCAGTATTTATACAGTATAGTTTGAAGCAGCAAAATTAGCGTTAAAGTGTAGGAGATCTAATTACTACTTCACTTCTTAAAGTCAAATCCGATTTTAGGCACTGGCAAGCCCATAAATTTAGTTCAGTGGTTCAAAGCTAAATACAGACTTGCAGGAGTGGCACATACTCAGAGTATACAAAATCAGATTATGTTTCTTGTCTGGAATTATCTGATTGCTCATTTAGAACAGAAACTGTAAACTGAGACAAGTTAACTGCTTAGTTAAAGAGTTTTGGGAGATTCTGTTTTACATTTCATCTGTAATCAAATCCTTAATGAGTCGATCTGAGTCTCTCAATCTCTTCTCGGGCAAGGAATTTTATCACTTCCTGCTCGTTTCGAGCTCTTAACAAGGTTTACGAGAAATTTTATAGTCGCGCATCAAGTTCCCTTCGTGCACAAAAATAAACTTACGCTCCGTTTCGCTTTTCCGAATATGTACAGCCCAAATAAAGGGAAGCAAAGCCATTTCCTCAGCAGTCGTAACAATGTAAGATGTTAATCTAGCAGAATCATGGTCCCTTACTCTTATTTAAATGAAAATTATTCGAAAAGGAATCTTACACTGGAGTGAGATTGCTTTGCGATATTTAGTATTGATTCAGTAGAAGTGAGAACGAATAATCGTTGTACTTACAAGTATATGCAAATTAACCTTTATATATCAGAATAATTTAATGTCTGACTGTTCCCTTTTGTAAGGAAATGTTGGCAGAATAAACGAAGGAAAGTGGGTTCCATTTCTGAAATCTAGTTAAAAAATTAGAAAAAAATATGAAGTATTGCACTTTAAAATAGAAGTTCTGATGTTGAAATCCATATTTGTAACTGTACACAATTTTTTTAACTGAAAGTTTTGCAAATAAGTGTTTTCGAAATGTTTCATGTTATTCGGTAGAGATTTATCTGCTCTACAAAACAGTGCCTTTAGCTTTGGTATGCTGAATAATGGTATTCTTTTCAGGTCAATTAAATACAGCAGCCCACAGCATTTTCCACACCTTTTTGCGCTTATTCGGGCGCGAGCTCGACTCAAGGGTTGATACAAAGTCTGTATAGATGAGTAGGTGGATGACAGCCACGTTTTTGTTCTAGGGCGGCACAGAAGCTGAACCTGTCGTCCTCTCCACATCGACGGAAGCGTCATTCCTCTGGTGAGGATGATGCTGCAGCATCTGGTTTCAGCGCCGTGGTGCGCCGCTCCCCACCTCCCGTCCCTCCAGCACTACTACGTCGTATCGGCGTTAAGGAGGTTACCGGCGTCGGCAAGGTAAGTCCTAACTAAATGTACTAATGAATTCGTTCTGAAATCAATGCGTTCGTCTCTACTTCAAAAGATTTTCACAGCCAATTAAATGAGAGAAAATGCTCATTTTATGATGCAAAAAGAATATAATACAGTTCGCCTTCCGGTACTTGAAAAGATATTTGTATTTTACTAATTTCGTGTTCCGTCGGTTTCACTGAATTTTCAACCTTTTTGAACTTGTTCAACACTTTTATGTGCATTTAATAAGTCATTGTTTCACGTAATGCTCGACAGTATAATTGAGGTGTGGCTTAAACCGACGGAGAAGTAAATGTGTAGTCATAGAAATTGAGAAGTTAAAAGGGAATTCGATATAAACGTTGATATTTCACGAGGGACACGTGACTTCTCCTACAGAGCAAGCCCATTTTCAATGCAACACAACAAAACAACTGGTTTTCTAAATATATTTGAAAAATTTTGCAAATATGCTGACAAATATGATGGAAAATCGGTCAATTTTGAAACATTTACAAAATAAATAAACTGAAAAATCTTGGAAAAACTCTAGCACACTAACAGCAATATCTGGTCGCGGATGAAAATCAAAATCTCCCCTTGATCTCCTAATTTAAAACGTTTGTAAATGGATTCCCCATGTCCACTTTTCAATAGCGATACTATTATCAAAATAGATGATTGTATTTTCAAGATTATTCCACCCACATGCTCTAATTTTATTGTATTTGTTATTCCTATAGTAATCTTCTTGAGTAAGATATGACTGAAATATCCGTACTTACTAATATTAATGCCAATGCTGACTGTTCTTTATTACAGTTAAAATAATATCGTTCGAAAAGAAAGCTGGTTATTTGTTATTTATGTTTAATAAATGGATTTGCAAAGTAAAAAGCGCCATTTCAAGTCACTTTGGCGTCATTAATTGCAAGCCATTCTCTAACCAAAGTACCATTGCGGTTCAAATAGAGCACGTGAAATTATATGTGTCAGAGAGCATATTAGATTAAGTATTTATGCAGTGGATAATAGAATAAGCATACAAGTATAAGTTATTTTCTCAGCAGTATAGCGTATAGGTGAGTATGTGTGGAAAACGATAATTACTAATAATTAAAATAACACTTTTAAAGGAACGTGTTTCAACGTCTACGTATACGCGTTTCAACGTGTACATTGTGCACTATGAGCAGTCTAGCATATACTTTACCAGCCGGGAAGTTGTTAATTTACGCACTGCTTCCTTTAAAGCTTATGACTTTGGGGGATGTAAGAAGAGTGCATGTCCTTTTTTTTTCGCAATTAATGACACATTTTCCTAGAGATTAGCTGACATAATTGCGCTCGCAGAAATGTCTATCCCATGGGATAGGTAGGCGTTTGCATGTTTTGAGTCCCACCTCGAGCACGGACGTTTGTGAATATGTAAATTATATACCATTGAAGGGAAATTAACAAAAGTTTTCACAAGTATGTACTTATAGAATTTCAGATATATATGTTCTTATTCCATGCATAGTTGAACATTTGCCATAATTCTCTAGAAATTTGACGCTGAATTTGGACAAGGTTGTTTTGGTCAAATTATTTTGAGCTAACATATTATTTATTTATTTATTTATTTATGTATTTATGTATATATTTATTTATGTATTTATGTATTTATTTATTTATTTATTTGTAATTTACATCCTCCAACGTTGTCATATCGGACGAGGAATGAAATGGGTGAAATGATGCTCAAATGGGTCCGGGGTCCATGGAGCTTAGAGTTACCTGACATTAGTCTATCAGGATAAGGGAAAACTCCAGAAAAACCCTTATCCAGCTAACTCACCCCAACCGAGATTCGAACTCGGGACCTCTTGAACCTGAGGCGGACACGCTACCATCTACCATCTACGTTACCCAGACGGGCAAACATATTATGTAACATAAAGATTAAGCCAACTTTTAATAACCTCTCCAGAACGTAATATCAGTATTAACAGTAACGCCTTGGTGCAATACACTGTTTTGCCTGTTAAAGATAGCTATACCTCCCAAATAACATATTCCATAATCCGCTGAAACGATGCTCATTTATTTCATCGCTGAACAGAAGAGGAGCGGCCCCAAGATTTGCGGCGTGTCCCCGACATGTGCGGGGCGCGGTTTGACATCCAAACCCTCGCCCTGTCGGCATCAACTGCTCAACATTTTTGTTCTCGGGTTCATTATCTAGTAGAGAGCTTATTGATCGGGCTGATTTCGTTTCTCCCTCGGTTGAAAGGAATCCTAACGCATTATAAATCACGACGGCAAAGAGAAAATTATTATAATCGAGCACAAGGCCAATGAAAGGCTAATTACCGCTGCTCTGCCGTTTTGGTGGTTCTTCTCGCAAGTGGATATCGTAATAATGTATGATTAAGGTAGGGGATAAAGGGGATAAAGATTTTCCCTTCTGGTTCAAGTGGCGCGGCCTCTTTTTCTCCACAGTCAAAATGACTGCAACCCTCTTTGGCCTCTCACATTTTGATAGTTCACTTTGCTTTGCGGCGTTCAAAGAGTTGCCGATCCGAACCTGCGACCTCTCAAGGGTGAAAGCATTGAGACGTTAAGTCTTTTTCTTCGCAGCACCGTCAAAGGGCCACACACGAGGTAGGTTAAAGGCTTTCCGCATGCAAGTGGAATGTGATCGATCAAAATGAGGCTCATAATAGTCTCTGCGATGGGAACAAACAGCGCTTTTAACGCATTTTTGGGGTCAATAACTGCCTTCGGTTTTCAGCATCCTTTGAAATGTAGCAAAAGATTTGGAATCCACTTCTGGAATTCTGTTGTGCTAATGGAATTTGGAAGTAATGTCGTTATATATGCAAATAAAATAAATAAGTAAAATATGAAAGGGCTAAATAAGTAATTAAAATAGCTAGTGCATACTGATTTATCGTCTAAATGTAAAGAGGATTATGTCAGACTTCCAAGTTCTAAGACTAATTTGTTATTCAGGGTGAGGTGGTGCGCGAGAACAGCGATTTTAATATTGCAGAAATGTAACCAACTGAACTTTATATACATGAAACATAATTATCTTCGGAAGGTAAAACTCTTTTATTCTTCTAAATATAGACCAATTACACCATTTGCTTGCAGCTTAAGGCTATTTTTCATTGTGCAGTAGTCGCCAATATAATAAGCGAGGACTTTCTGCAGACCAGTAACGAAAGTTAGCATAACCTCTTAAATGGAGATGTGTTTCGTCAGACATTCACACCTAGTATAGAAATATTTAATCCTTTTCACATTTTTGTAAAAAGTATTCAGAATAAAATTATTGTTGGCATCACATTTCAAATTATTGGACGATCTGAAGCTTAAAGCTTGATGCAGTTTTAGATCCGAAAACATTATTTTTCTCAAATTGCGGGGAGATAAACATGATGAAACTGAATGTCACCGTACAGAAGGCTATGGCAGCATTGACTCTCGGCGTTGAGATTTGGATGATTCTTGTTCAAGGCAGAACGTGTTAATTCAAATGTTTCAGCACATATCTTCATATCGTAAATGGGCGTGACAAGATGGAGAGACTTAAGTAGAAAATGATCCCGAATTTCTTGTTTTGCAATTTCTTAGTAATTAGTTTTTCTATATATTGCTTTTCTGCGAATCATGGTGCACTCCGGATCACTATACCTTAGCAGCGGCATTGTTAGAGGAACAAAGTAGAAACACAATAATCCTAAGAACTTCAAAAATGATGTAGTAATCATTTAAAATCACCCATTCCCCACACAATCCTATATAAAAAACGAAAATTAATACTAGATGGAAATACAGTTATTCATAGTAATAAATACACACTAATGGCCCATTTTCATCTGCTATATGTTTTCCTTAATAACGGCAAATCTTTCCCACCCTTTCATTCTCTCTCTCTCTCTCTCTCTCTCTCTCTCTCTCTCTCTCTCTCTCTCTCTCTCTCTCTCTCTCTCTCTCTCGTGCCAGTGGAAGGGGATTCTTTCTACAGTGAGCAGTAAAGAACTCTAATGCCTTGTTAGTGTTCAAGCGCTTAGTTCAGCAGTACAAACGCTTTACTGTGCTTTTCATCGGATAAAACAAAGGCTGGACATAGAATACTTATGTGTTTCTTAATCGCTTCGATTTATAAACTATTCATTTTGTTTTGTACTAATTGTGTTTGAAATTAACATGATCAGCACAGTGGCTGAATAACCTAGCACATATACGCCCCAAACTGTTAAAGTATCTCTCGCTTTCACACAATTACATTTGCGCTGTAAACTAAATTATCAATATTGATAGTTTAAGGAGAAAATTGCGTACCATAAGGGGTTTTAATGTACTCCGTAACAAGAAGCTCTGTAACTAGCTAGAACGACATGGGAGTAGATGGTACAGCTAAGCGGTAGAGCAAACAGGAGCTGAATTATAGATAAGTAGAGACAAAACCGAGTTCTATAATAAGCCAATTTACTACATCCTATTCATGAAGCCCTCCCTAAGTCTTGAGACTTAGGAGTGAAATAGTGTTAACAGTTACATTATTATATTAAAAACTCATATGGGCTTACCTCGGAGATGTGTAGACGTGTATGGTTGGAGAATGCGACGTGCAGGTAGCCGTTACTGGAGGACGGCATGACGAGCCTGAATAAAAGATCAAGCATGGCCTCTGGGATTACCGAACTAGAATGACCACCGACTACTAAAATACGCAGTCTTTAAATACTGTCACTTTCAATCTGGCGATATATTGCCAAATCAGCTTTTCTCACGCTAAATAAGCTAAGATAAGCAAGATCTGGTTCCTCAAATACATCTAAACTGTAATTTGGCGTCTGCACGACTCAAATTCGTTTGGTCAGAACAGTACATATCTTGCCCCCTGTACGTGGTTGGCATGAGTAAACAGGAAACTGATGTCATAAGCTAGAAAAATGCTGTTCTCATGATCAGCATGACCAAGGACTTTAAAGTGTGCAAGCGAGTCAAGTTACAGGAAGTGAGCACCGAATAATAAGATTCCAGAATTTTATGTTTCTAAGTATTCCTCAATCAAACACGTGACAATATTGTGAGTAATTTTAAGTTCCATTTAATAACTTCTAACTAATCCAACCAATCTAACCAATCTAACATGCATTAAGAAAGGTCAGCTAAAAATGCAGGCGAATTGGATAAATTTGTAATAAGTTACCCTTTGAGTTATTTCTCACAAAATTTTTTGCATTATGGTAGTATGTTGTATCTTTCTTTTCTGGATATTCAACACAAGAATCAGTACATGTGCCTAGTAAGTTCAATTTTATAACTTCAGTCATTTGTTTTGTGCTACCACTATAATTCAGTTATTTTTCTTGTATTGGATTCAGCTCTTTTGTTTTGCTTGAACGTTGATATTTTATAAATTAAAATTGTTTGGTATAACGATATCAATGCCTCCGTTTTAAGCTCCCTCATTACAAAATGTTGTGCTGTTGAAAGAGAACAAAGAATGGACGGAAAGAAAAGGAATCGAAAAGAGGAAATAAATGAAAGAAGAAAGCAGAAATATTCAAGTTGACTAAGGAACTGGCAAGCATGAAGTACATATTTCACCAAAGGTCAGTGTATTTACCACCCTACGTACTAAGAGCACCGCCTCCACTAAGACGACGCTAAGGGGTACGTAACATTACTACCAAGAAAAACTCGCCGCTCGCTTTAAAACTCATCTCAGGAGAAGTTCACGTTTCATTAATTTTCCTCTCCTTTTTCGTCGGGCGGAGGGTGGAGGAAACCGCAGTACACACCATCATTATATGCAATCACCATGCAGGACCCCGAGGGCATCTTGAATTGCAATGTAATGAGGGGCGCATACACACACAGGAACCTTTACCGAATCTCAAGTATCCCATTCCTTTACATTTCCCTTCACTGAACTCTTACACGTGGAAGGCTCCCCACAAATATTGCAATTAAAACCGTTATAACTGCAATTAACACTCCCCACCCTAGCGGTGTGAGTGGATAAAAACCAGTTTACCAGAGCTGCTAACATTTAATTAAATGCATAAATTTCTCTTTATTTTGTAGTCCAGAAAGTTAGTTTGTTATTCTCGTACCTTTTAGTGATTTTTAGCCTACTTTCAGAACATTAAATTTCGTAATCAAAGAGGTGCTAAATAATGGTCTAATTTTCGTAGTGATAAAAAGAAACAGATGTCTTAAGCATTTATACAGCATTTAAAGAATAAGAATAGTTACAAAATAATTTTATAGTCAAAATAAGAGAAACGCTGTTTGCAATGGTATGAAATACATCTAGGTGCGCTTGTTTATAACGTGTGTTAGTAGTGTATCTTCCTCACATTCAGGAGGTCCTAAGTTCGAATTTCGGTGAGGGTAAGTTATCTAAATAAGGGTTTTCTGGGGTTTTCCCTTAACCTGAAAAATGAATATCGGATAACTCTAAGCCAGGGCCGGCAAAATGAGAACCCAAAGCGTGAAATGCATTACTTCTGGAACTAACCCTTTATTTTAACTTCTATCTGGTTTGTAAACAAATAGGTGGCGTGTGCCACGGTGGCGGCCATTCGGGTTTTGGACGTAATCAAATGCATACTTCTGAATACAGGGTTTGGCTAGGAAAGCACCTGCAAGGGTGAATGACACTAAAGAATATGAATGAAGGACGGGGCGACTATGTTAAACGGCTCAATTTGACATTTGAACGAGATCCCTCACTTTATTGACTCTAGCCAAGCCTTAAGCTGACCAAAGCAGTTCTATAGAAGTAGCATGTTTTAATACCCTTGTTTTGTTATATAATTGTTGTTATGCAGTGATAAATATTTCCCGTATGCTACTAAAGACATTATAATGCTTTCTATATTGTAATTTTAAAAAATCATCATCTTCAAGGATTGGGCGCTGTGACCCGTTCCGTTTTCTTCAAGAGCCTACGGTTCCTTCCAGCGTAGAGCTGGGCGTCCCACATTAAAAAAAAAAATAGTTGCAATCTATCTGAACAGTGCACTGAATTTTCATACTGTAAAATAGTGGCTTAGTTCTGATGATACTTCTTTAATTTATACGTTTGGGACGCTCGCTGGATTCATTTTAAGTATTAGTGTTTCAATGTCTGGCAACAAAGTACATGGACGTAAAACATACTGAAGACCCTCTGGGTAGCAGACTCTTGTTGAATGTCAGTATGTTGTACAGTTTTACACATTGATAAGTAGAACCAAACATATCCAGTAATTTGTTTGCAAAAAAGTGCAGCTTGGGAAATGTGTGTAAACATTCAAACCATGTTTTCCTGCACTGTGCAATGGTGTGTTGCTTTGAAGGTTTATATAGATAGACTTCAGCACGAGCCTCATTAAAGTGCCTCCTTAGAGGTAGCTCGTAAGGTATCCGATGTTAGTAAGACATATCGGAACTATGGTTTACACTGAAAGACTGCCACGCGACTTCAAACACAATCAACCGGTTTAGCTGGCTGTGTTTACCTGTTTGTTTAAACTAGTGGGGACAAGTGCAAGCGCAAATTCACACTTTAAGGTTCCTTCCATCTCGGTCCTGCTCTAAGCTCTATGGACCTGGTTCATTTGAGCATTATTTCGCACATTTTATTCATTGCCCAATGTGGAACAATCTTATGAGTGATAGTCCTTTATTTCTTATTCTGAACGTAACTGAGAAATTGTTTCATAAAATTCGCAAATGCTTGACATTCTCGAGCAGTTGTTGAGTATTACTGTTCTTGTAAACATTTCTGCAAGCCTAACAAGACATGTGTTATTTAATAAGGTTTCTTCAAGTTCTGCTAGGCTGGGTGCGTGCACTTGCACGCTTGAGCTTGTGTCCTTTCTCATAGCCAGGGCTAGGTATTTCCATATTTTCCCTCCTTTTTTGAAATCATTAAATATGAATTTTTAGACGTTACATGCTTACTGAAGTAAAATATTCTGATATTGTAGCACACTAATATAGCTCACTAATAAAATAACGCAATTTCCATAGTATGCCTTTAGGCAGCTTAAGGGCCGATAATGGCTTTTTGAGAAATTTCATCAAAGTTTTGACTGTCGTCATTGACTTTTGTTATCGTCAGTCACTTATCAATATAGCTATCCCCATATATGTTATTCTTATTTCACACTCTGATCTAATGAGTCGTTATAAATATTATTAATACATTACCTAGTTAACGTTTTGTTCATCAGTAACTTATTCTACTTCCCTTATGGGCGAAAACGTAATAGCGTATTTCATTGTAAACACAAGAACAGCTTTTTAAAAATGATGCAAAACAGATCAGTAACAATTTCGTAATTTAAAGTGCATTCAAGAATAATAAAATTTTCTATTGAAATGTATAGTAACTGAAGAATTCAAATTAAGTCAAATGTTTATACTTTACTGAAAGAATAGCACAGATTGGTGCATTTAGTCATGTATGGCTCTTTGATGTTTATTTTGCTCTAACATGCCGGAATATATTTTCAGGAGTATGTGAGTAAATCAAATGTATAACCACATATTTCCTTATTTTTTATTTCTAATTTTTGAAAGTATTTTTCATTAGTGCATAGAAAGTAAATATTTTAAACTCTTCAGTGCCTAAAATCCCGCCTTAGTGATTACTCCCCTGATTCATGACGTGCAAGGAACCTGGAACAGCCTGACCGACTGATGTGGTTCGGCTGTATTAAATATTGTGGTATAATGATAACTATTGATTATTGATTCTGCAATAAACTGCTACATTAGATATATATTGATAGGTAAGAAAATGTATGCTGATATTATCTCTATTTGGCTTCGTGCTCCATGGTTTGGAATACTACTTTGTTCAGGAGGCATTGGAGTTTACTGTATGCTTATGTTAAACAACACTGAATTTCAATGCATACATTCTGTTAAAAAATCATATTGGAAATATCACGTAAACCCACGCACACATTTTAATCATACTGGACATTTGAAGTGATACCTATTAACATAGCGTATTTTTATCATGCTATAACATATATACTTGTTAATAAATTGAATAAAATGGTAATTAACCTTAATGGGTGAACTAAACAAAATGATCATTTCTGCTAGTATATATGTAGCGGGCTCATATTTTAGGTTATTTTTCAAGGAAATGCCGCGTCTGCTTCATTTGTGGGCTCCAGATTTTGACTATATATATTAGCAGAGGATAACTGAACACATAACATTCAAAATGTTGGAGATCCTTGACCACACTATCTCTGTATCCCTACCACTAATTCTCTTACATGGAGCTTGTGCTACTTAAGTGTATTTGTGCGTGGCAAGACATCCCTCAGCGGAACGTTTAAGTACGCTGGTACCTTCATATGCCAACCGAAATACCACCAGGTTGAGACACTAATCGGCTTACTATACGAGACTCGCATAAAGTGCAGCCGCACGTAAAGTATCTGCCTGACATTAGGCACTCTGTCCTCTTAGGCTACAGAAAAATGACAAACGGACCGTGTAGTTTCCAGAGTAAGAATGTGTCATGAACATTTTTGTAATCATATCTGAAGACTTTCAGCTTCACAAAGCCTCTGCGTTTCGAACAGGTTTGCATCGTCGAGATATGCAATCGTAACAAATTTAAGCTTTGTAATTAAAACTGTTTCATTAATTAATGACGCTCTACTGCTTTAATATCCTTGCTCCAGGACTACAATTTTAATTATTTTTAACTTGTTCTGCCAGTAGTTAATGAAATAAAAAATGTTCTAGTTGTCTTGATATCACGAATAATTCTACAAATTTTGAAAGCTTGTGTGCGTCTGTGCGTGTGAGTGTGAGTGCGTTTGCGCATTTTAGTAAAACATTCCTTTCCTATTGATTCAGGGCCAATATTTTTTGCACATTTCTATGAAACTCTTACACTTTCAGTTGTAAGTATATAAACGATTCTGAAAGCTTCAAAGGCACACAGAAAAACTGCCTATAACGGATATTTGATAAAATTAAAAACGAAAAGTAAATTATAGCATTTAATGTCTTTTAAATACCCGCCACTGGGTTTCTCCAAATTTCTGTACGCAATTGATGTGCAATTTTATAAGCCCGATTTAGGCTCGCTACGTATTTTACATACGCGAAAGATCAGTCATTGACAGAAATTTTAGGAATGCGGTTAAACTGCGTTGATGTTTATTTTAAAAAAAAATAAAACTTTGGAGTTATATGAGAGGTGGTTCACTTGGAGTTTTCAGCTGTTAGTAGCAATATCTGTGGCCAAAGTGTAACAAAATTGCTTTAGAAACTGAAACGCTTGTAAAAGAGTGTAATGTCAAAAGCACTCAAGAAGAAAATTGTGGATATTCACAGTTGAGGAAGCGATAGACTAGGATAACAAGAGACATGTCTGCGTTCAGAATGTTTGTTGTACGGTTCATTAAGTAGACCTTGTTAGATTAAGATTTCAGTCTGCTTCAACGATACCTTAATACGATAAACAGAAAAGCTTTAGTTTGGAAATTGAGGATGAAAGGGGGAAGTTGAAAATATATGAAAGTAGAGAAAATCTATGGAGTGAAGTTTTGCATAAGATGGGAAAAACGTAATTACAGAGATGACAGAATAAAAGATATGCCTAGACAAGGATGAAAAATGAGTCCAATTTTATTAAACTTATTTATAGATGAGATAATAGACAGGGTTAAAGAAGTAAATCAACACTGTCCGGTAATAGCAATGCGGATCACTGCTATATGCGGATGACTTAATGGTAGGATCTAAAACGGTAGATTGCAGAAGGCAATGAATGAAATCCATAAATTCTGTGAAGAGTGGGGAATAAAAATAAACATAAGTCGAAAGCTATGGTCTTCAAGAAGGGAGTTAAACTAAAAAAAAAGATGAAAAGTGGGTACTAAATGGCAAAAGGGTAGAAGTGGTCAATAATAGTGGACCAAAACTACAGAAGGATTTGTAAGGAGCTACTAGGCTTACCGAGATCAGCACCTAGGGAAGTAGCTTTAGTAGAATTAGGAAAAACAAGAAGAAATGGAATAATAATGGAAAGAATAATAAAATTTTGGTTTAAGTTTTTGGCCAAAGAAGAAGGGGGAATGACGAAATTATGCGTGAGGCAGCTAAAAAGATTAGCGAACTCAAATAGTTGGTGGGCAGAGATAGGAGGAATTATGGCAAAAATAGGAATGGGAGATATATAGAAATTAGAGGAAAGGAATACAAGCGATGTGGGTAAAATGGTAATATGCAGAATAGAAGATATAGAAAGACAGGAAATATTGGGTAGTATAGAAAATATGAAATCATTACAATTTTACAAGCAAATAAAAAGAAATTAAGGACGAGAAGCGTATGTAGATTACTGCAATAGGCAAGAAAGAAAAGGGTTAGCTTGGATGAGAACAGAAACAATATTTCTAAGAGGGATAAGAGGTAGGGAAAAGGGAATTTGTGAATTGTGTCGGGGAAGAGAAAGTATAAAACACTATGTAACATAATGCGAGGAGGTTGCAATATGGAGAAAAAGGTGAGTTCTTGCAGAAAGTAAAAGAAAAATGGGCCATATATGTAACAAATATAAGAATGGAAGTTAAGGGGGAAGAACGGGACTAATTAAGTAACAAGGAGGCATGGAGTTTAAGAGCTACCTGGCAGAGCAGAAGACAGGGTGTCATGTAAGCCAAGGTAGCAACAATGTAAAGACAGATAAATGTAGCCAAAAGTTGTAAATTGAATGTTTAAGTATATTGCATACTAGCAATGAAATGCGAAGTCTTCTCGCTGTGTTGTAACGCAGAAGCGGGTCATCGCTACAGTTCAGGACAAGTGGTACTCGAGTTCCAAATTTCAATAGTTTATTGATGATGATGATGATGATAATAATAATAATAATAATAATAATAATAATAATAATAATAATAATAATAATAATAATAATAATAATAATAATAATAATAATAATAATAATAATAATAATAATAATAATAATAATAATAATAATAATAATAATCCATCATAATAAATCCTTAGTTCAAAACTAGTAAAACTGAGTATGAGATAAGTAATTGGGAGTAGATTTAAACTTTCCTTCCGCTTTTCTTTCTTGTTTTAGATTTGGGAATAAATCATTACATGTTAACAAATTATACGATAGTTACAAATAATTCAGTTTGCTGGCGTAATTTAGACATAACAAAAATAATTATTAGTAATGTTGACATTTTCCTCTGCTTATTGAGGAGAAAGTGACATTAAGTTAATAAAAGCTCTTCCTGCACACCGGGATGCAACAGTTACTGCCAACTTTAACCTCTTCGGTTAATGTAACAAAGAATTTAAAATGGAATAAGAACACCTTAATCACGTCATGAAAATTGAACTATCACCATACATCCATTTAGTTTGCAAGCTGTAATCCACTCGGCCACGTGGTCACAAAGGACTATTATGTTATCTTATGGTCTGGAAAGATAGTCAGACTGAAAAATTCAATGCCGTAACCGGGATTTGAACCCGGATCTTCTGGTTGCCGTCCTGTCGCTCTAACCCTTGAGCTACTATGGCCAACGTGCCGACATGACACTAAATTCTCCAACTGATTCATGTTTTTTCCGGTAAACCACTTAGGAGTTCTCATAAACACATGGGACAACTACCTTAATGGTGACTTACAACGTGTAAGTACTTTAAGGCCCGGGCTTTATAGTTAAGCTCTATTAGGTAAATTAAAGGAAATGAATTGTTCTTTCTCATTGGCCGTGTGTAGGCTAAAGTATGAAAAGATAGTCAGACTGAAAAATTCAAAGCTGTAGCCGGGATTTGAACCACCGTGGTGCTTGGAGAATTTAATGTCATGTCGGCACGTTGGCTATAGTAGCTCAAAGGTTAGAGCGGCTGGATGGCAACCAGAAGATCCGTGGTTCAAATCCTGGCTATGGCATTGAATTTTTCAGTCTGACTCTATCTTTCCATACTTTAGCCTGCACACGGCTAGTGTGAAAGAACAAGTAACTTCCTTTATCTTATGGTCATTAGATCTTCCGTAATCCCGTTGCCTTTTAAGCTTTCTACTTATATTGATTTGTGTAACATTTCATAGTTTGGGTTCAAACTCGGTCCAGACAGAAAACGATAGTTTATAAGCTTGCTTAAAAGCTACATGTGATATTTACTGCCTGCTGGACGAAATTCCGGTGCACCGGCGGCACTTATACATAAATCATAATAGTTTACAGCGTCATTAATAACTAAAATACTTATTTTTAATAAATAAATAAAAATTAAATTGGAGAGTTTAATGTTGTGTCGGCATTTTGGCCATGGTAGCTCAAGGGGTTAGAGCGACTGGATGGAAACCAGGAGATTCGTGGTTCAAATCCAGAACGTGGCATTGATTTTTTCAGTTACTCTAATTAATTAAATAAAAATTAACTAAACACAAGATGAAATGCTGCACAAAGCAGTAACTTTTTCTCAAGAGACAAATTTTACAGGAAACATCTGCCTGTTGCGTAGTTATGAGAACCTAGGGCCTCTTATTAACTGGTCGCAAGAGTAGATCAGCATCATTTACTCCCCTCAGGCATTTTCTTAAATTCTCTACAAATATCTTCGGAAATTCCAGTATCAAGGTTACATATTTCGCAAAGAATTATTTGTCTAAAAAATTCCTCTTTCTGTATTATTAAAGCTGATGAAAATGCATTGACAGCATAATCGATCAAGTGCGAACTTTTAATTATTTAGGTCATTCGAAATAGATTTAATATACATATGGCATCATCAAGCGAACACTTTCGAAGAGGACAAGGAAAGACACTGTGCTATTAGTTTATAAAGCTGAAGTATTGCCATCTATTTTGTATTGATGTGAATGTCTGACGCTAACAAGAAAAAAAGTCAAATGGAACATGGAGTAACGAAATTTTTAAGATCGTTGGCGGGATATAGAAATAGATAAAAAGAAGAACTTCAGGAAAATAACTAAATAATGTACAGCTTGAATTAACAAACAAAATAGCATTAAATAAACTACTTCCAACATGTACAAAAGATGTTAAGACCACCAAATTCCAAAACATCTACCGAAGTATATCAACCAGGAAAAATCTAAAAGGCTTCCAACAAACAGATGGACCAATTCACAAGAGGATGACAGGTCTAAACCATGTAGATGATCATGGTGATGACCATGTAGATGACGACGATGACCGGAAGGTAAATAGGTGTAAACTCTCATACTCAGTTAAATCAAGTAGCTGACAAACTAATTGCATATTTCTCCTGAGAATGCATTTTTATATAAAATGATCTTTAACACCAGGAGTTAACATTTTTTCTGTAGGCATATTTGCATAATTTTGCTAATTATACTTTCCAATTTTTTTTTTTTTTTTTTTTTTTTTTTTTGCTTTTTTTCTTCTTGTTACATTTATATCCCGCCTTTAACTCCTTTGGAACATATCGAAGCTGTTAACTCGTATACGTTGGGTTGCTGGTACTTTGTATTTTAATCATTAGATCACGCACACATTCACTCCCTCATTCATACTTCCAGACTCTGGGGAAGATGAATTATCTTGGTCGGAGAAAAATCCCCACCCCCACCGCCGGGATATGAAACCGGGATCCTAGCACGGAGACAGGTGCTCTACCTTCTGAGATACGGGGCCAAATTTGTCTTGCAATTATTACACTGCTGGTGATACATAATGCAAATATTCCTAGTCAATAAGCTTCGATTATAAATGCAGTTATTAATCCTTCCATCTTCTTCGTAACTTTAATAAATCTGTAGCAAACATTCTCAGCCTAGATATATGTAAATAGCCATGAAGAATATCTCAAGTGTCACTGTTTGAAACTCCTAGTCATGTTATATAAAATTGAAAATTCATTGCTGGTGGCAGTGACCTCTGTTAAATGCCATAATACTTGTACTTTTAATACAAAGATTTTCAGTAACCTGATTATGAAATTGTAAAGATGTACATACCTATTCCGGATAAATACAGCAAAACCTTCACTATCAATTAATAATTTCACAGGAATACCCCATATTTATACTATTTATGTAAATATTCTTACAGTTATTTAAGTCATAGAACAAGGATAAGAATTTTTTTAATAAAAAATTTTGAGCAAAATAATATTGTAGTTTTATGGTGCACTGCTCAAATCATGTCATTTGAAATGCAATTGGGCTGAAGTTTTGGCCAAGTTCCTGTTTGAAAACCCAAATAGTATTATATTTTAATAGTATTGTTAAGTTTTGGTCACATTGGTACAAGCTGATCTCTGTGAGACGGTTGGAGAATTACGCTTGTGAGTCCGTCAGATGTTTTTGCAACTACATTCTGATTGGTTGGATTTTGTCCACGCACCGTTGACTCAGATGTCTGGTCTTGAATTCATCCCATTTCTGTAATTGTGGTAAAGTTACGTATTATTCTCCCTGTAGACCACCTCGTCCAGGCATGCTTTGAATTATCGTACAATCGAGGTATTGAATTCCTAGCTGGTCGTTTTATTGCAGGAGCGAAATATTTGAGTTCCTTTGTGTTTGCTCGGCTCACATGCCAGCTGTCAGCCACGTCCACCAAGAGATGAATTTAATCCACCTGCAGAATCAAAGAGCAGAAAGCCGACGGTCCCTTCTTCCTCCATGACAAATACGCTCATTGATCTCATTTTTATCATCATAATCATCAGCAGCACGTCTGGCTTAATGCGTGGACGCTCGTTTGCCTCTCAACTGTCGTTCGTCCGCTGGCTCTAATCCGCACGGATTACAGAGACATCTGGCGAGGCGCGCGGAGTCTGTTGCTCTGCGATTTTCTTGTCAAAAGTTGGCATTAGAGAAAGGGGGATGTCAGGTGATAATTCGCGCCTCGATGAGTTCGCTGAAACTGGATCTCTATAGGTAATCTCTGGCTATTGAATTTTACTATTATTTACCTTCCCTTTTTCCTAGGAAGTATTGTTTCAACCAGCCCACATTAATCATAATAAATATTCATTTATCAACAGAAATCCTGTTAGTAAAGAAGTTGTTGAAAGCAACAGATAGCACGAAGACATTTAAAAATTTTAATGAGTCTTAGCTGGTTTGTTTTAGCGTATATGTTGACGATATCCTATTTGTTTATTCTAAAAAAGTGCATTTGTCAGTAAGACCAAATTATATATCGCCGATTACTGATAGTTACGAAATGGTAGGGTACAAGGAATATCTGAATAATTGTGTTTTAAAGAAAGATCACCCTTAAACCAATCTTCAGAAAGTGCATATTATATAAATCAAATTCGTATATGCTATCAACATAATGGCCAAGTCTCGAAAGTATTAAGTTAAAGCTATTGAACACAGTTTTGACAAATTATATCTTTAAGCTTCTCTCACATTCACCAGTGATACTTCCTACTGAGCAAAAAAGACAATTCTAGTTACCTGGTTTCTATTTCTGCACGTAGAAATAATTGTTCTTTATTTGGAACAATTTTACCCCGCACATTATTAGTTCATGTAACTTTCACGGGAAAAAACAAGACCTGAAATTAGTAATTAACGGCGCCATTTTTTTCAATTTCAAATCTCTAATGTAGCTTTAGAAGTGATAAAGAGCGAAGTAGTTTAACGTATCCCCTTTGTTTTAAGAACGCAACATAATACTCGTTTCTGCAACCAATGCCTTGGGCTAACGTTAGCGCTATCTCAAATTGCAGCAATTTGTTATGAACATGTTACCCTGAAGAAAGAGAAACTAAACATAATGTAATTAGAACGTTCTTAGCCGTGCAACAGAAAACTTTTGCAAAATGTTATGTTTGAAGTCGACGTTCTGGAAGCCATGCGTTGTGGCAATCATTTTACAACGGGAAATTATGCAAAAGGCGTGATGATGGATGATTAATTAATCTCACCTTTGGTGACGATCTGGTAGAAATCTTGTAGATGCCTCGGCGCTCTGGAGCAATGAGTCTTACTTCTGGTCGTAGTCTTGGAGTGAAAGTATTTTATGCTGCAATGGTTGGAAAACAACAATTCTTCTCCTTTAAATATTGTGGGATCTATTCTTTGGAAACATAAATACATAAATTCTGCTACAATTTTAAATGATGTAGATTCCGTCCTTTCACATAAATGAACTTCAAATTTCTGGCACACGCCACTAGTGCAACACATGCATTTACAACTAAAATGTTTTGCTGTAAACTTGCAGAGCAACATACAAAACACTTTTTACTCTCACGATCGTTGTTTGCCAGGTGACGCCAAGCTATCTGATTATTTTGGGTTCGCTGCACACGATGTTTCTAGAACAACTAAATTACTTTTCATTTATTGGTCCAAGTCATCGCATTACGAAATTGCTTTATTGTAATCACCAATAGCAACAATACTATGTAATATTCAACTTAGGTTGTATCATTCCGTGGCCTACCCAGTTTCACATTTCCTATTTTGTACAAATTACTTTTTCCAGAACAATTCAGAACAAATTCTTAAATATTCGAAAAACATGAAATAACCGTTACAGGCGTTGATTGGTGGAGGATCTTCTGAGGCGAAACCACCTCTTTAAACACCCATGATTTTTTCCGCGACCAATCAGCGACTTCAGAGGTTCCGTTACAGCATGTCTGTCTCCTTATCCACTCCCACATGCTTACAACAGCATAATTCTCGTTTTAAGAGAGATTAAATTTAGTTTAACCCATAATCCTCCCCCTATCTCTGTCTCTCTCCCTCTTTCTTTAGGAAATGCTTCTTTAGATAAAGTGCACACGCCGAGCCTGATCACATTCACCTCGAGCACATTCTAGTAATCAATTTGGCAAAGCATTTTTACCTCCCTTACTATATGGCCAAATGTAGGTTAGCCATCCCACGTTCTCACTAGCCGATACTTTCGTTGAAGTACTAACATGAGATTGTCACTTTTAAGAACACGTGGAACTATGTAGGTATCAATTTGGATACATCTGTATTGTTGTTAGTAGAGTCCGATCCAAGCATTGGAGAAGAAAACATCGGAAGCAGAGAGACAGTCTGGTGCCAGAAAAACGAGTGTCTTGTGGACCCAAACAATCTTCTCTTACCATCTTTACACATAAAATTAGGCTTAATGAAGCAATTTATTAAGGATTTAAATAAGAATGAGAACTGCTACAAATAAATCTACAAGAATTTCCCTGAAATATCTGAAGCTAAATTAAAGAGGGAATATTACGTACTTTGGTCACAAATTCGGAAGTTGTTTACCTTATTTGAAGAAACAATACTGACAGATACTGAAAAACGGACATAGATTGGTTATAAGAGCGTCATCATAAACTTTCTGAGAAATTACAAAGATACAAATTACAAAAGTATGATAGAAGATATGCTTAAGAAATCTCAAACTGGGTTGCAATTTGAATGTGAAAGTTTTTTACTGCACTCTCATTTGCACTTTTTTCCCCAAAAAATCTCGGCTGTGTCAGCAAGGTGAACGATTTCACCGCGACATAAAGGAAATGGAAAACTGCTTTTCAAGGCAAAGTGTAAAAAACCGGTGTAATGTTTAAATTTATGTGATTATTTAGAACCGATGTGAAATATTAGTTTATTACGAAGAGTGTTGTGTTGAAATTTGTAGATATTATTAACACTTATTTAATAATATAACATAAATTCGAAAGAGCTGAGTATAAAAATTCACATTTTACTAATTATTATATTATGAAAGGTAGGTACGTGATGGAGAAATCTAGGTTCACATTCTGATTCAGCTTACTCAGATTAGAGATAATGACGCATTAAAATAAAAATCCCAGACAAAAAGTCAAATTATGATATTAAATTAATCTACCGTAACTTCAATTTGGCCTGAGTCAACTTACTCCATGCTGTTCAGTGACTTCAGCTACGAGATTTCGGTACCTTTTATTATTGTGATATCAAAAATCTATGATCTCGCATCTGTTTTATCTAAATTTAATTCTTCATTTTGAAGCTAATATTTCCAGAGATACATCATCAGGGATATCACATACGACAACGTCTAGGTTTCTAAGTTTAGGGACATTAAGCTCCAAATTTTGGCTACACTGTGTATTTATTTCATTCTTAAAGATGGATATGATCTTTGCTGTGTGATTAAAGTATTAACTTCCCATTCTTTAGTACTTTCAAGTTCGTCACGCCAGGTTTTAATTTCATCGGATTAACGTTTTGCTTTAGCAAAAGTTTTCATTTCATCAGTGCTCTCATTTTGTTTATATGGCATTGTTTTATAATTCTTTCTTTTGTTTCATAGTATCTAAAACATCTTGTATGGCCTCATACGTGTAGTTCTGGTCTCTTCTATTTAGTGCTACACGTTTGCGATCCAATTGACCATGTTTACCGCTTACGCATAATTCCCAAGTCTGTCGACAGATGTCGCATACTTTCTGGCTGTTTCTCTGTGTGTTGCTGCTACACCTTGTTTTTAATTCTATCATTCTTACTATTCAGCTTTAAAGTTCTATATAACATTTTCTAGAAGTACATATGTTCCACTTCAAGCTATTATTAATTACCACTCTTTTCTTCAATTTCGATCAAATTTTCTAAAGCATTTTCCTACACATGAAAGAGTGTCATCCGCTACTTAAACGTGTATCTAACATGGACCTTATATGGAGAAGGTACAGGGAGCAATTGCTTCCCTGTATCCAATGCTGGGGTCAACCTCGATGCCAGTTGGCATGAAGTTATACCTCTTCCGAGCGCTGGTAATCCCGGTTATGCTTTACGCCTGCGAGATCTGGGGCATGGCCGTAGACAGCTGGCTAGCATGGCTCCAACGTGCACAGAATAGAGGACTTAGGTCTATATATTCTGTGGGACGTTATTTTCCTACCAGGCTGCTTCACGAGGCCTCGAGTCTTCCATACGTGGAGGATAAAATAAGGCGCCGGCCGCCATCAAAATTATACGCAAGTTTACGCAACCACAGAAGCGCCCTTGTCAGATCCTTGGGAGATTATGACCCCACTAGACGTCGTTCTAGACAGCACCGGTTACCCCGCATAGCTTGCGGGCATCCGAGATAACCCAGGAGCTAATCCGAACAGCAGCTAAAGCTGAGCTCCACATAATCCTTCCAGGCTGCTTGGCATCAAAATTATTTCCCCAAAGTAAAACAAATAAAAACACCAGGGTGCAAGGTGTTGCATCCTGTCCTTCAACCCCCAGGTACATCTTGTAACCTCATAAATAACACCAATCCAAAAACCCACATTTCACCCTACAATATCCCGAAATCTACCTTACCTGCGGTCAAAACCCTAACGGGTGGGCACGCAGCAAAGAAACCTTCTGGCTATATACAGCCAGCCAGCACCACATGGCATGGTAGCTTATATGTTTAGACTCCAGTCGGTGGTTGGATCCATAGAGACTAAATACTGTGTGAAAACGTAGTTTGTTTACTTCTTCTAAATCTGCTATGCATGTTGAGTAGAACCACAGATAGATATATAAATACCAGATTATAATTTATCTAAATAAATACATACATTATATTTGGCCTTTTAGAAGGAAACATATATTTAAACCTGAGCTCAGGATGTAAAATTAAGGGAAAATATTAGTTTTCTTGAGTTAATATAGTGGCTTTTAAAATATAAACTAAGATATGGCTAGAGCTTCAAGCTTTCATTACGTAAGTCAAAGCCATACAACTTAAAACCTTAAACCATAAGCTGGTGACTTAAAGCACTTACATCATAGTAAATCTCCGTTAAGGTACGTATCTGCTGCACATGGGATCTCTTGGTGGGAGTCAGTTTGCGTATTTTAGTGCCATTCGGGCACGTTGCCATCGTAGCTCAGTGGTCAAGAGCAACCGGACGGAGACGGGATGATTCGTGGTTAAATTTCGGGTATGGCATTGGATTTTTGAGTCTGGCTCTACCCTCCGGATGTTTTCCTACACGTGGTTAGGTCGAAAAATAACGTTTATAAAATTAAATTCGTTTTATGAGTATGCCGATATTTTGAAAATTATAGTTTCCTTGCCACTGGGAAAGCAATCTAATTCGGTAATCATAAACATCGTTTAGTAGTTCCAATATTATACTGATCAATACACGCTATTAACAGAAGCTTCACTACATAATGTCTGTAGAGTTAGAATAATAAAAGCAGCTTGTCTCAAAGGAGGAAGAATTATCAAATGAATCGAATAGCTTCCAAAATTGTAATGCCCTCTACGCTTAAGCACACAGATGTACAATTTGTGTCTATAATATTGGTGCAAATGACAGAAGGTTGCACGTGAAGTTTGCTTGTGAATTACATGCATTAGTATCGTGATGTCAACACACAACGGCATTAACGCAGTATCGAACACACTCCTCTTCTACGAGCATACGTAACGATGACGTTGTGCTCCACAGAATATGAACACGAGGTAAGTGCGGAAGGATATAAAAGTTATGTTTATATCAGTTATTCTAAGACTGGTTTGGCTATAGTGAGATATGGCGAGTGTGGCATATCATTATGTTTATAAATCAAGTAACAGAAAACCTGCAAGATTTAGCAAATATTGTTTCAGAACTGTAAATGTTATAATCAAGTGTTGAAGTTAACAGCTGGAGTAAAATGCGTGAAAGTGTAGCAGATATTGATTGCACGTGAGTAATTTAATCTCTCGGAATATCTGTTTTCGTAGTACGGATCGTATACTGCATCTACATGATTTATAAACATACCAGTAGCGCCAGCGTTGGTGACTAAGGGAAATGGGTTGTGATGGAAGCGACCCACATCACATATTCTGCACGGCTCTACAAATCCTGACGTATTATAATTATTTAGAGGCGTGCATTCTGCATACCTCACAACTCAAGTTGAGTTTCGTAGTATTAGGCTGCCTGCTTTCCAGAGAGCTCCGGAGAGAATGGCCTAAGTTGGAAAAACCATCGTCTTTTTTATGTGATGCCTCCCAGGAAGTCATGTTTCACATCTTCAAAATTTGGTTGCTTAAAGTCTATATTAATATATGTTCATGGTTAGTTAAAAATCTGCACCTCCATCATTGTCATTTCTAAGCACGAATATAGGTATTAAAGTATCTCTTAAACCATGTTAACGTTAGAATAACACTATAAATGTTTACAATTCCATGTAGAGTATCGTACGATAACATTTCTGAGCCCATGTAACTTTATAATTCCTCTAATATAATTCCCCTAAATGATATCGATTTTTCTAATCGGGTCTCTTATTGGCTTAAAAGCAAAACTAAATGTTAAGATACAACGAAACCATTAAGCTTGCCTTGCACATATTAAAATAAATAGGAATTAAACATAATATATTATATACACTTCTTCTACTAGCGCTTAAATATGAATAGTTTCTGTCAGAAGTTTCTTGAACACTTCACCTTAAAAAATGAAAGTATTTTCCGGTTGTGAAATTTACTGATTCTCAGTTAATATATCACATTATGAATTCTTAGTAACAAACTTTTCACGATAATTTAGATTGAACCGAAAGGTGCTGGTGGTTACTCTTCCCTGCGGTCTTCAAGTCGATTTGTAGGTTCAGAACTGCCTTGTTCCACGTCGGTTTCATCGCAAAACTCCATGAGGTGATGTGTCATCATAGTTGCTACGTGACCTGATGTTAGGTTTCTTATCTGTTGTACAGCTAGTGAATGTATCAATAAGTAGATTGAAGTGCTTTGCGAAATTGTTCTGTGAGGGAAATAGTCATTCTTGTAGAGCTGGCGAATAGCTCTTACTATCTAAATAACGTTTAGAAATACGTTTGAGGAATATAGCTTACTAACAAGAACCTTGGTACACAAGAGCGTCATGCACAGGGAACTAAAGAACTATATTAAGACTTGAATGAGTAGAGCCAGACAGAAAATTTAATGCCATAGCCGGGATTTGAACCACGGATCTCCCGCTCTCCGTGCGATTGCTCCAACAATCTAAGCTACTATGGCGAACATTCCGACATGTCATTAAATTCTCCAACTGACTCGTATGTTTCCGGTAGGCCACTAGGGGTTCTCATATGCTATGAGACACGCACCTTTAGTGGCGACTTACGATGCTGTAAGTACTTAAGTCCCAGGCTTCATAGTTAAACCACTATGTTATTCAGGTAAATGGCCTAGCCGTGTGTAGGCCAAGGTTTGAATGAGTAGAGTCAGACTGAAAAAATCAATCCCATAACTTGGATTTGAACCACGTGTAGTAATAAATTTTGTAGTAATAATTTTGGTAGGAATTTCCAATATCCTACATGTAACTATGTCAGGTACTGGTATAATGTGATGCCCGTTGTTGCGGTAAGTTTCCTGTTCACTGCCTCAAAGAAAAGATGAAGGTTAAAGTATAGTGACAGATGAATATATTTGCATAACATTCGTGAGTTATCATCACAGTTTCTAATCTACAAATGCTGAGTAATTGCATGCCATGTTTCCGCTGTTTGACCAAATAGGAAATGACACGCATATACTTGTACAGTTTCCTAACAAGAGTAACTTAATTAACAGAACTGTCTGCTGTCATCTGTGGCAAAAAAATCTCCATCTCTCTCAGCACACAAAATACAACTGATATCAGTCGATAAGCCGCAGGTAACATTTTAAAATTTTTATATAAGCATGTTCCTCTTCTAGGAGAAAATCTTGGACACTTAATAAAGTGCACATTATTTAAGTTTTTCACAGCGCCGAAGTTCTTGAAATATTGCATGTTGCATATATCAAGCAGGTATAAGCATATGCTCTGACGAGAATAGCACAAAATTGAACATATATTGAATAATGTACCGTGAACAGAAGAATTTATGTTAAATGAATATTGTCATATAAAACTTGTGCCTGCAAATTTATAATTTTCAAAGTAAATCATGTCCCTATACTACTTCAGAGTGTTTGCTGGATACATAAAGGGCCTCAATATGAGCTTTATATGATTTCCCATATGTTCGACAATTTTAATGGGTTCCCCAGCCTTTCTCTGTGGACTCTTCTGCGTTGGTTCCTGCTGTAGCGAGCTACAGAAGCTTATTCTTAGCTGTGCATGAGTGGATGTGAGACAGCGCAATTTCAGTTATGTTTAATTATGTTAATAGATGAACTGTCTGAAGCAAGCTGTTTGAGGATGAAGAATGTGCTCATGAATCTTAGCATTGTGATACACCTGCTACGTTCTGATGCATGGGGAAATTTTCGGTTTAAAATAAGTTGAATGAATAGAGTCGGACTTAAAAATGAAATGCCATAGCCGGGATTTGAACCATGAATTTTTCAGTCTGACTCTATTCATTCAAACCTTATCTTTTGGCTAGTAAAATAAAATAAATAAAAATAAATAAATACAAATCTACAATACCTTACCCTGGCACCTAATTTTCTCAAGCCAGGGTATAAATATTTAAAATTTTAAGGTTATTAACTGTTATATAATTTATTCAATTTTTTTACAGATATTAAAACTATTCCTACTAAAAATAGACCATAAAACAACACCAAAATAAAATACTAATACAGTACAATAAATAACATTTTCTTTTAAACACAAAACATTTAAATATTTTTCTTTTTATATTCAACTCTTACCCATTTTAATACATATAAATTTAAATAAATACTAAAATAAATTTAATAATAAACAGATATTAACACTATATAATTTATTACTGGTATCCAGTAAAAATAACCTAAAGCAAAACAAACATCTACCCCTAAAAAATACGGCTAGTGTGGAAGAAATTATGATTTCCATCAATTTACCTAAAAAGCATAGTGATTTAACTATGAAGCCTGGGACTAAACTACTTAAGTCGCCACAAAAGGTGCGTGTCTGTATATGAGAACCGCAGTGCTCTACCGGGAAACATACGAGTCTGTTGGAGAATTTAATGTCGTGTCGGTTTGTAGGCCATAGTAGCTCAGTGGTTTAGAGCAACCGGATGGAGACCTGGAGTTCCGTAGTTCAAATCCCGGCTATGGCATTGAATTATTCAGTCTGGCTCTATCTATTCAAATCTTAGCCTATACACGCTTAGTGTGGAACAAATGATTATTCTCATTAAAAGAACTTACAGTAATAGCGATGAGAAGTATCATTTGCCGTAACTGAAGTGCTAAGCGAAGAACCCACTGTAGACGACCGCCAATAACACGACCGTAGTCTTCAGACAATACGGACTCCCGATAGTCGATTAGGTACTGTAAAACTAAGTCTTTTAGGTCACACAGTTAAGAAACACACTCTCCTTTGTCAACATGAAGACCCGCCTACCTAATGATCAACCACAAGAAATGGTACGGAAAACGGTAAAATCCAAGAATCCCTTTTCGCTTTTAATTTTCAGAACGGACTGCGTGTTCTTCTCAGCCATGCTTTTTTAAATTTAATTTTTCGTTCTCATAAATTTCTAAATTAGTTACACATATATGTCCTGCGCCGTGGCGTAGCGGGCTAAGGCAGCATGCCTTGGTCCCTGGCCACGGAAAGCGGCCCGGGTTCGATCCCACCATGGGGCGTGGAATTTAGGTCCCGGGTATAGGACCGGAACCCACTCAACATCGTGAGGATTTTTCCGAGGTTTTCCTTATCCTGAAATATGAATATCTGGTAAATCCTTAGCTCTATGACACTTGCTCATCTGTACATTATTTCGCCCATTTCATTCAGCATCCGATATGACTAAAAGTTGGAGGACGCGGTATGTATACCTGAAGTACATGAAAGTATGTACATTTTTGTGAAATCAAATTGAAATCATTCACTGGAGATTGGAACTTTAAAAATATATTGAGTTTTTGGATTGAGGAATCCAATAGAAGAAATATCGTACTCTCCATACTGCTAATGAATTTTGCCAGAATACAATGATTTGTTTTGTATACACGTTTTCCAAAAACTTTTTTCTTTGCAAGCTACTTTGTTATTTTTATAAAACCTGGTCGCCGGATGAAGGAAATGTTCGGATGTTTAGCTAGAGTGAGGTTATTATCGACTTGAATTCGTAATAACGAAGTTCCTAATGTAAATAAAGAAGAGGATACTGAGATTTGTTTATTAATCCTGAACGAAGCTGAGCAAGTTCTCCCATTAAAAGAAAATTAAAAATGAGTATCATGCCTACAACATTAAATTAAATGCAAAATTTCTAAGGCCCCATAAAAATTAAAATATCACTATTGTCTTTCCCCTTATATATACACCTTATGTATGGTATATAGAGAAAATATGTATGTTAGTAAAAAGTTCGAAATTATTAGAACAAATGACACTCTGTCAGTTAACGTAAGATCCATACTTACCTGCAAACAGAGATGATTTAAATCTACGGTTAGAGGAACGACAACGGTGGCCTAGAATGGAAGCTGTATACCTGCACCATGAAATCTCTTCTCAGAAGTTGTAGGGAAGAAGGAACATGTTAATCTGAATGCATACAGAATTAGACTTCGCCGCCGTAACTTGGGATGAGATTTTTGGAGTTTACGTGTGACGAGGAAGGTGTCCCTAGACTATAGAAGAGGGGCGTGCTCGAACACACAGGTATCGCCCTTCATCTATCTGCAATTCAAATGACAAAACCCCCAAAGCATTCATCCTCATCCAAAGCCCTACCGCGCTGCTACTGCCAATTTCTGTATACCAACCTCTAACCTGTACTGCATCTGACAATTATGTACCCATCTTAGTTTACCAGAAACGCCTTGTCCCACCCACACATCAAATTTTAATTATCTTATAATGGGCAACTCTACGAACAGTACATAAGCGGGTGTTCAGCGATTTAGAGACTTGAGTAAACGTGCAAGTTTGTAAAAAAGGCGTGGACAATATGGACGAACCGTATTTTCTGAGAGATTCTTTACTCGTTTAAACAGAGAATCTCATATTTAAAAGGCCAATCCTGCCACGTTAAAACGCAGGTTTTAAAGGCCTTTGACGTATGTTTCAGACTGACTATTTGCTGATAGTCCAAAATTCTGAAATATTAAAATTTTCGGTCTTAAATGATTATTTTCAAGGTGAGGCTATTGAAACGACCAATCGTGATGGCACCACAGTGAATAAGTAATTCGCAATTGGCAGGTTTCGGGTTCAATCCCTAGAGCCAACCAATCTGGCTATTTCGCGGTTTTGCTTGTTCGCTAGCAGAATACTTTGATCTGCATTTTTTATACCTTTTATCATTGCATTTCTATTCCCATCTCGACCGTCATGGACTGAATACCCATCCTGATATGCTATGATGCAAAGTTTACTTGTACCTTGACAAGTTACCGACACACTGCTGCTACATTTACGCACTTGGGGATCTAACGAGTGAACTATCACTATGTTAATACCTTCACGCGCTTGAGAATTTTATGACGTCATCTCTGCTCTATGTGTGTCAAAATTGGATACGGAATATAGCTGGAAGCACCCGAAAATGAGTAAGAATACGTAGGAACATACAGACATAACAACACATTGTATGGGAGTGACTGTTTATCCCTGACACTCATAGAATAAGTAAGGAGCGCCGTCCCCCCATACACAGTATACAGTTGACGAGGGATGTACAGCAGCTACTTGCAAGTGGTCGCATACGGCACCTACCAAGCTTAAGTTTTGGGCATTGCGGTTCAACTCCGCAGCAAACCTTGGGTGCACGTGGTTTATTTACAGCAGCCATTATACCATCAATTTTGCAGGTGCGTAGCGGTGTGAAGACAGTAATGGTTCCCTTGTAAGTTTTACATGATATGTATTATAATAGCATTATGGAAATGAAACTAAAATAAATTACTAAAGAGACATTTATTTTAATTGTATGTCATGCAGAGTGGATATAATGCAACGACCGAGAGACAAACAAACTCAAACACACACGCACGCGCGCGGACTAGATATAACTACTAAATCATGGGGAAATATAATGCAGCAGAAGACAGAATAACACCAAAAATGCATAAAATGTGTACTTTTTCCATATAAAACACATAATTCAGAAAACTGTTTTCTACATCAAGTAAAAAAAAAAATAATAATCATGTAACAATTTTGACAAACTTCAGTTATTTATTTTCTTTCAGCTTTATTCTTAACATACAAAAGTCAATTAAGTCATGATGCCCAACGGTTTCATTATTAGTCATTTATCACATTCAGTTTGCGACATAATTGTATTAAATGAGTTATTAATAATACGAAAATAATCTCTTTTAGCCATTAGAATGTACAAATAAATTTACTATAAGCACTAAAGTGATTGGATTTCAGACCAATAAATGATAAGTTACTTTTCTTTTCTTGATTTATTTCTAGTAACAAACATAGAACACAAAGTTCATATAGGAATTTGGTACTTCCTGCTTCTCTGGAATATTTCTATATAGCTTGGGTTTCGCTTTCTTGTGTCGGAAGACGAAGAAATTCCACGCAGCGCCACATGACTATAATACGTCTCTTGTATCACACATGTCTACAACAATATGTATAAAAGTTTAATTTAAGTTCGTCTGGATTAACGAGATACAGGCAGGAGAATAAGCTTTTTAAGAACAGTTTGTATAAAAGTGAGCAATCAACGTGATGCGAATTCAGCCTGACTTAGTTTTCAACTTGAACTCTTAATTTTATAGATAGGTATTTAATTCCTTTTTTGGCATTGAACAAATGACCATGTATTTTAAAAATTATGAGAAACAAACTGTTTTAAGTTTTGAACAACTTATTTTCTTTACTATTTTCTATTATTGTTAAACTGAAGATTATCTTTGGAGGGGGGATGTACAGGTACTTTGTGCTACGAAGTAAGTTTTATGGCTTGATGAATATTCAATTGTTACTATTTTAAGTACACTTCATGTCATGATGTGTCGAAGAGAATATCAATTAAATGACTTCGGCTTCATTGACTTGCTTGTACGCGGTTCTTTTAATTTTCAATTAAGGTAAACATAAACCAAACACAACTTCAGGTATAACTGGTCTGATTTGTTCCTTAGGTCATTAATTGCATGTTGTAAACATAAATTTTTGACTCATTGTAACCGCAATGAATCCAGCAGCACTAAATCACATGGTCTCGGAGGCCAGTTAACATAACTACTATGCTAAATGATGAAGTCTCTGGACTTACCATTTAAAGGGTTGATGGTTTCGGGATCACTGGCTTATGGCGTCATTCAGCCAAATGTTTCTGAGACCCATGATCATACAATTTAGGTAAGAAATTACCTTGGTAAGTTTCAGCATCCACCGTGAAACCCTCATGTTAGTTCTCCTATAAAATATAGGAGTCAATGATTTCGTCATACCAAAATCCATGAATCTATGAATCATGAATTTTCATTGCTCCAACTGCGGCAAATTTGTTCATTGGTAGAATTATTCATCTAAAATATGCCTATCGCCTATGGTGAATTTTCGTCATCCTATTTACATTTCCAAATTTAACCTTAGCTACTTAGATGGAATAATTAACACGTATAAATGAATCTAAAATAATTTTTCGGTTGAAATCAGAGTCAACTTCCAAAAGCTTCACAGCCGAATGAGAGAATATACGGCGCAATCTGTCGTTATTTGGCTTCAGTTCACTATTCAACACAATTCTGTAAGAGTGAAACGTAGGTTCAGATGCCAAATCTCTCAGTTGTAGTCGATAAAATTACCAAATGTTGTGCGTGTTGGAAAATTGATTTTCGTGGATTCTCCCGTGTATTTTCAGCGAACAGTAGCTGTGCTTTGTTTGGAGCGTTTACGTTTTTGACATACAGTGGTTTTTTGTCTACTGCTGAACCAACTGCCTGCAATTCTTCCATTTCACAGCGAATAGTTCTTTCGGCGGGACGATTTATAACATCAAACACTGAGCGTAATGCATGGAATGTTTGGCAAACGAACGGATCATTTTGGTAACATATTCCACGATTTGTAGTCTTTGTGGAATTGTGAAAAATTTAATTTTTATTTTACAATAATAACTGTAACCAAGTAAAAATGAAAAAGAAAATGTCAGCTTCATGGACATGATAGTTGTGTGTTGAAGGTATGAACACTTACTGACTCACCAGAAGAGCGAAATGCTTATTAATGATTGCTATCATATTTATAACTAGGCTTCGGATATAAAGGTAGGTTACGTTCTGTTAAATTACTACGTTTTCACCAGCAAGGGGAGAGGCATCAGGTTCGACACTACTGAGCTTGGAACGGCCGCCACTGCTTGCGGAGGGGGAGGTCGCAGTGAAAGCTTTTGCGCGCTTAGGTAATCGTTTTCCAGTCAAAGTGCTACCAAACAGCAAACGTGTCCGAGATCTATTTATGACGCAACATAACGTAATTTTAAAATAATTTATTAACGTTTTTAATATCTACCTTCATAACAAATATACCATGTATGAGATAACTAAAAATTTTAAACCTATCGGTTCACTGCTTTGATAGCCTTGGCATGCGAAAGACAGAGGCAAAATATAATCCAGCCGATATGAAAATATGGGTCAGCACCATGGTCACTCGCATTGTTGGATAATGATGAGTGTATATCAGGTTTGTAATATTCGGTTCAATAGGAATAGACTATAGTAATATCTATTTTCTTTCGAAAACTTTGGAAAACACAGTTAAAAATTTATAAGACAGTTGTAAAGTGAGCTTATTTTTGGAGGATTCCAATCATAAGGCCAAAATAATTTGAACTAGATAATATGAATCTTAGGTGTTAGATGATTTATGTTCTTTAAATATTAGATTACATCAATTAAGGAAGGAATTCGCAGCTAAACAGAAAATACATCAAGAACTCCTGGCTAGAAATGGGCTAATAGGATGTTGGAATGTCGTTGAACATTATGCCTTTGCACACACTTTCAAAGCACCTTACAAATAAAAAGTGATTTGAGTCCACTATATTAAACCTTTATTGTTTAGTCGTAAAATGTTTTGTACCTCAAGCAGGAACTTTGTACAACTTATTTTTGTCACTAATGCTGTATACTAATAATGTTATTTGGAAAACTGTATTGTCAGGCCTCTGCCACGAATGTCTTTGGATTATGAATTACTAACCTCGACAACCATGAACAGAACAGACTTATGTGGGGGAAATACATGGTTAACAGCACTTGATGAGAGGTAAAGGAATCACGTATTTTCCATACAGGAAGACTGAATAACAGAGAATTTAGAACATAAATATTTAATTTACTTTCAGAAGTTATTCAGAAATGAACATGGCTCCAATAGGTGCCAGACCTGTAGGCCGAAAGATCGATGTTTTGATATGTAGTAAACATGGCGTCATGTTATAATGCACAATCAAATGCACGACCATATAACATAAATTAACAATTAGAATAAATGAATGATATGTAATTTTCATTTTGCTTGAAAAAAATAGTGTATGCTGAAGGCTATTGGGTTGAGCAGTTTTGTCTTCGATTTCTGTCTGAAGACGGTATAAGCAAAGTAGTTTCTCTGATATAGTCTTGATGATGATGATGATGATGATGATGATAAACGCTGTAAAATTGACGTTGCCTTATAACGCAAGAGACCTTTCAGCTCGCTGCCTGATATACCTAAATGGATAACTACTTGAAAGCTTTTGTATTGAGCTGACGTTCTAGTTGGGACTAGGATTTCTAAAGTTTTTACCAGGGTCACTATGCACATGTTAAGGGGGTGATCATAATTTAGTGTTATTTAAAATGATGGTTACTATCTGATACGCATTTAGAAACGCAGGAACTTACTATAGCTTTTGTATACTGATTATGTAAGAATGTTTTGAGTTATGGTATATGACTTACTGTTTGGGTAATGGAAATACAATTGCAAATATGTGCGTCTTTATGGAAGTATCTTTTCGTTAAATTCCAAATAAGTGCATGCTAGATTTATTCTAAATGCTGATAAGGAATTCTGAAAATTCGTGAGCAGAAAACTCTTGAATCTGCGTCTTCAGGCCGCCATCTTACCTTTTCTTCAACTTGCTCCCCAGATCTTTTTGCTGGGAATATATAGCAGAAATGTCAGGCAAGTACAGGTCGGTGTGCGGCGGGCTAGTCTATCCATCAGGGTAAATTGGTCCCTTGTGCGTCTCCCATTGTAGCGAGGCATCCACTCGTGGCGACAGCTCACTACAATGGCACTGTTCCGCCTCTTTGTTCCGTTGGCACGCCTGATTTTATCCTTGTGGTGTTTAACCAAGATACACCTTGCAACTGACAGCATTCTAACTCGGCTTCCTAGCACGAGATGGAGAGATCATCTTCCACCTCTGGAAACAGATGTGGTGCTCCATTTGAGAAACTTAGGCTTTGTAACCTTACTTTCCGGTGATGATTTCAGCAGTACGGCAAAGACTGCAACGACAATAATGGAAGCTTTCTAAACGCTGTACTTTTGCTTACACCCCATCCTTACTTCAATTCCATGCAAAATTCCGATATCGAGATTTTATAGGAAATGCATACACTTCTCATGTTTTTCTTCGCTTACCAGGTAAATGTTGTATTTTACTTCGGAGGATTTTGATGCCGTTTATTTGTTCACCCGTTTTCATTTCTCTTGGGCTCCATCGTTGTATATTACCAAACATTCAATTAGGGTTATTATAGTTATATGTGGTCAGTTATTTCAATCATCTTACAGCAAACTTGTAAATATTTCCATCTTCGTATACTCACCCATAGGTATTTCTTCTTAAAATTTCTGACTTTTATAGCAAACCTGAAAATATTTATTTCTAGTGAAATTTCATGTAGAGAGAATACTGTTTTCTCTACCTTTACCTATGATATGTAGAGGAAATAAAATTAGGAAAACTTTCAAAGGTCCGTCCATTTTGACAGAAATGGACTACATCTTCCAGACTACGAAACTAGTAAGAAGGATGCGCTGTCCTATAAATTTCGAGATTCTGCACTCATTCGCAAATATCTCATTCATAACTGAATGCATTACTTTATTCAGCATTTGCGTTGACCGTATTCTAAACTTTAAGCCAAACTGATGTTAAAAATATATTGGAGCCGTGACAAAGTGTTTATCGTCAGATTTAATTAACAACCGCATCTCAAAATCACAGCACCCCGCGCTTCGGACATGCTCACACTTTGAGCAATTGCCTCTTTTTCCCCCTCTAACCTTTAATACTTAGCTATTCTCCCCTTGCGAACGAACGTCCCCTTGTCATGAGGCTGTTAAGAACCTTAACTTTTCTTGTAATATATGAGCATCACTGTGCAGAGTGTCGCCAGGTCTGACAACATTACGCTCGTAATTCTTCCAGTGTCGGATGTTGTCTTCCCCCCGCAACGAAGTTCTTGCAGACAGCTTTATGAAAAGCGTATTTCACTTCGTAGTCGCTACGTGGGAATATTAACGTGACTTTCTTGACATTTCTTTTGTTATAAATGCACATATCCATGGCCTCTACAGCTAACCTACGATATGAAAGGTTCCAAACCACTGGCAAAACACACACACTCATACCCACGTATACATACAAATATCGTGTTATTTCCTCCTCTTGCTGCAGGTTGCTGAATTTCACAGAATACGTTGATTCATTGTTTACATTCTTGTTCTTAGCTGGGTAGAGAAAATGTGTCTTTTGATTTCTTTACTAATATTTGACAGCTAGGTATGTGACAAGGTAAACAATGAACTATGCTGTAAAATAACATGGCGACAGTCATTTATAATTATAGCTCCTTTTGAACTTATTAAACTGTTCAATTCCGAGCTTTGAGGATTATATGACATTTTAAAACTTATAGGTTTAACAATAAACTTTCCGTACTAATATTCGCTTCAAAATACTCCTTCATTCACAAAAATGATTCCCGTCAACCAAGTAGCGGAGACTAAGAATTCGTGGTATTTAAGGAATGCCACATTCTTGCAACAAGAACCTACGTCTATTTTTCAAGAATCCAATGAAATAGATGCAAATAGCAGAGACTGCGAATCCAAAAAAATACCGGTCAATATCCCACTTCACCAAGAAATCTGTAGGTTAACAGGTTAATGGAAAAACATCGCTCATCGTTTAGGTTTTAATGAGCTGTTAACACCATTTTCTTGTCGAAGATATTCATAGAAGATAATGTTTAGCGATGTTGAGAAAGCCAGTGGCAAAATCACAATTACTGAAAAGCAAACTAAAGATAAAAACGCAAAAATTCTTCCAGTGATTTGGACTCTGAAATTAACTAAGAAGACGCTGAATACATATATTCGACGCTGATCGCTTCTCCGGTGCAAACATGTAGAAAGGAGGAAGGAAGGTTGTAGTTTTTACTCGTAACATACCATCCTGCCATTCTCTGCCGGGACACCGGCCGACTTTTCTATCCTGAAAGAGATCACCAGATGAGAGATGGTGTGAAATGATAATGGAGATGAAATGAAGGGACAGGAAATTTAGGGGATGTAATTAATCTATCCAGCATTCGTATGGTGACCTGGAAAAAAAAACCGTCGAACCCGGGCCACAGACGAAAGCGCCTCAGTCAGCCCGCTCGGTAGTCTTCGTATGTACATTTTAGTCTTTCAGTCATTTAAGGAAGAGCGAAGGGTTATAAATGCGAGAATTAATATTGAATAGAGCAAGTTCTACAAGGTGTCACACATTCGATCTTTTTTTTTTTTCCCTCCATTTCTTGTCCACAGTTCTTTGCCAATGATTACATCACTAGTGCGTCTAGAGAAATAAGTGGTGAAGGAAATGGAATATTTGAGATTAAGAAGGTAATTTTTATAAAGCTGCATCCAATAATACTATGTAATATAGGAGAGGAATAGGGGTAATCAGAGGAATAAGAAGAAAGGAATATAATAATAAAATATAAAACAATGGTAAAGAGAACAGGTGTCCTGATGTGAAAAAAAGTAATTTAAAGAAACAGCCTCAAAGAAAAGAAGAGAATGTAAGAAAGGAACACGAAGAAGAAGAAAAGGAGAGGTGGGATAAATCGAAGAGCTACAGTTTCTTCTCCCACACCCCTCTACTGCAAATGGCTGGGGTGAGGAGTGAGTGAGATTCCGGCAAATGGTGCTAGTAATCTATAACTTTCCCTAAAGAGTTTCCCCAAATAAGTGCACAAGGAGGGGGTTTAGGACAAGCGGTTTTACGAGTACGCCCTCCGGGTGTGCGCCAGATGAAGAAAACAGGGACGTGTAAAGTGCCCCAGGAGAAGAAAGGACAGGGCTAGGGGAGGATGTATATTGGATCAATTGCAGATATCACATCCCTCCTCCAAGTTTTAAACCCTCCACATAATTGAGGGTTACTTTGTGATTTGTGACCAGTACCACCCCAAGCAACAAACACGCTTTAATCTTATCCTATTATTTGACCCTTGTCTAGTTGAAGGTACTTAGAGCGAAAGTTTCAACTGAACTCCCGGAAAATTATCGTTTCTTATACCTAAAAGTTCTTAGTTTATAAATCACTGTAGCACAGAAGGTGGAGCCCGTGCACACCGTTCTCTGGCATGGTGTAATCGATAACTTTGTAATAGAGTCGGTGCCGTGGCCCGGTAGTTAAAAATCCGGGTACCCGTCAAGGTAATCCGGGTTCAATACGTACGGCCTATGTGAGATATGCTGTGATACTTAGGCAGATCCCTGTGTGTTGGTCCGGTTTCGAATATTCACTCCGCTGTATGGTGTTCTGGGCCCTTCCTCTTCGAGCATTTAATAATTCATGGAATGGTGTTACGTGTGCTTTGAATTAACAATGAACCCTTTCTATTACAGCATGTCCGTAAATAAGTATGGATGTAATAACATGGCTTATTATGGTTTCACGGGAATACGGCCGAATGGCACACGGTTTCATAGCCATTTTTATGGTTATGATTATACATTGCTGTGACTGTTCTAGAACCTAGAATCTCAACCTTAAAAAAATAAGTTGCTCTACTTCTAGAACTTAGAATTTCAACCTTTTAAAAATGTTGTAATTTTAATGTACTAAATGAAAGCGTCTGTTTCTACTTCCAATGATCGCTGCAGGGATCATTTTCAACAATTTCCTGTAATGCTTTCATAAATGAAAACATACACAAATGTTACTGTACCATCATACAGGTTCATGAACATCCATTTTCTTCAGGGTATTGATTATTTTTATTACTATGAAGAAAATTTAAATATTATTTCATCATTTCTTCATTTCTAACAACTTTAATAAACTTAAAAGGAGAAACAAAGCCTTAGCTTCCTTCATCATTCTTCATTTGCACTCGTTTACCTTTGCAAAGGTGGGGGAGGTATAAGATTCATAACGAAATACACAGCCGGGTGTCTATGCTCTCTTATATTTAGTTATAAAGTGTTATTAAACCTAAAATAAGGTGTCTTTCATCATAGCACTATTTACCCTTTAAGAATAGTAAAATTTATTTATAACTATAGATTTTTACCTTGTTTAATTCCCCTGAAGCTTATCCATCTTGCCCATAGTTCCAGCTCTGCAGTTTAGGCACTGGGCAATGTAGCAACAGCCACTGTAGCCGCTTTCCACTTGAATCTTGAAACTGCCACAGAATCATTGTGTGTTTTTTATCAAATTTTAGGCTTGAGATCTTTGTAGAGAATTCGAACACGCAAATTATAAGGTACCTATCTGAAAATTAATTATATTATTTTGTAAATGTAATTAATTTGTACGGTCGAATTCATTAACATGGGACAAGTTTCAGTAATTAGAGAAAATTATTACTCCTCATTCTTATTAAGAAAACATTTAACGTTTTACAGGCCTATGATTAATTTGCATACTACGTGAGTATATTCTATAGTGTGATACTCATAAACCTGAACCATTTCAATAGCCCGTAAGCTTTGAACCAATAATTGGACACACTTACAACTTTGGGAGAATATATTGTAGGGTTTTGTTAGGTTAATTATGTGGATTATCTTGAGTTTATTAGAGTAGTCGTTAGTACAAATGTCCTTCCTTCCGTCTGTTACGTAATAGGCTGTTCCAAATACTGTTTGCTCCCTTGGCTCCACTCATGTAAATAACAATAATAAATAAATTAATGGAACAGCCCTTGTGGAATTTGTAAATAAGGTATTGCATTATTTGTACATGATGTATTGAGTTATTGGCACGTCGCCCATCTTGTTATTTGTGTATGAAGAGTTGTATGTTGGGGTGTGTGAGCGGTTGTTGGAATAGCTCGGTGTAGCTGTGGTGTGTGTGTGACTAAGCGTGGTGGTGAGTGGACAACCGAGGAGATGGACGACGCTGGACACTGTAAAAGATTATTTAAGGTATAATAAATATAAATAGTGATTGTGAAAGTGTCTTTAATATTGTTCTGAATTGTATATTAAGCCTCTGAGTGAAACCCCCGAGTAATGTGTTCTCGTTCGCCAGCTCAAAAATGGTAACAGTTTTTGATGTGAATGCAATACATTTTTCAGCATTCAGTAAAAATTAAGATCCCGGATAGTGCCTGGCAGCGAGGGATATTACATTTGGTGGAGGCGCCGTGTTTGTTCATTTTAGCATCAGTTTAAGTGTAAATGTGCTTTATTGATATATATTTCATTAATTGCGTTCAATTTCAGTTCTGCGTAGGACGGCGGTAGCCATCTTATGATAAGTAACTTGGGTAGTGACGTCACCCCGGCATTATTTGTTCACGTATTAACATGTTCTTTTGTTTTGTGCAGGAAATGCAGTGTTTTTGAGCTTAATCCTTGTGGTTCTGTTTGCGATTATGCTCAGTTAGAAATTTTACGTTAATGATTTATCTTTTTGCATGGTTTTTTCATTTCCATTTGCATTGTAATAATCAGGATTTTCTTTGCAGCATTTTGTGCAGTGCTAGTGTTATTCAGTCACGTATTGTGTTCTCACCGTGTTGCTATTTCTGCAGGAATTTCAAATCTTGTGTTCTATTACGAATAGTAATCACTATCAGTGATTTTTGTAGTAATTTTGCATGTGCACATCGTTATCTTTTCTTTCACCATGGAAAATTTTGTGGAGAATAACACCAATGTACATACATCCTCTGTCGGCACAGATGTCGAGCCTGATGAACGTAGTTCGGTACCTGATCAGTCACCCCCTGAAATTATTGCACAGAATACTGACCTTCTGGTTGCGGTACAGTCTACCATCACTAACACGATGGCTTCAATAAAACCTGTTTCCTATTAGTCCGACGAGCAGGGGCTCGTCTTTTTCTAGAGGGGAGGGAAATGTAGGGTTTTGTTAGGTTAATTATGTGGATTATCTTGAGTTTATTAGAGTAGTCGTTAGTACAAATGTCCTTCCTTCCGTCTGTTACGTAATAGGCTGTTCCAAATACTGTTTGCTCCCTTGGCTCCACTCATGTAAATAACAATAATAAATAAATTAATGGAACAGCCCTTGTGGAATTTGTAAATAAGGTATTGCATTATTTGTACATGATGTATTGAGTTATTGGCACGTCGCCCATCTTGTTATTTGTGTATGAAGAGTTGTATGTTGGGGTGTGTGAGCGGTTGTTGGAATAGCTCGGTGTAGCTATGGTGTGTGTGTGACTAAGCGTGGTGGTGTGTGGACAACCGAGGAGATGGACGACGCTGGACACTGTAAAAGATTATTTAAGGTATAATAAATATAAATAGTGATTGTGAAAGTGTCTTTAATATTGTTCTGAATTGTATATTAAGCCTCTGAGTGAAACCCCCGAGTAATGTGTTCTCGTTCGCCAGCTCAAAAATGGTAACAGTTTTTGATGTGAATGCAATACATTTTTCAGCATTCAGTAAAAATTAAGATCCCGGATAGTGCCTGGCAGCGAGGGATATTACATTATTACACAATTGGGAGATTACATTACGCTATTCACATCGCAGAGAAAATGCTGGAAGTGTCCTCCTTCAGCTTCTATACATGTTTGCACTCGTCTCACCATATTCTCTAAAGTTTTAAGGAGTATCCTTGCCAATGTTACTTGTTTAGGTCAATGGATACCTTGTACACTATATTTTTTAAATGCCACAAGAAAAAATCCGGTTATATTAGATAAGGGGACCTGAGGGCATATCTAGCAATGATATTTGGGAGATAATTCTTTTTTACTGTATTTGAGAGTTATGATGACTGAGAAATATCTGGAGAAAACTTCAGTTACATAGGAGGGTACTGGCGGGATTTGAACTGTAACCTGCCGAATACGAACCTTTTTACTGCGGAATCAACTCGTTCGATAGTGTGTATGTATATATGTATATATGTATGTATGTGTGTGATAAACATATATATATAGTAAAATAAATAATCTACATTTGTGTCACAGCATCCTACCACTGGATTTATATCTCTGGAGTTAAAGCATGGCCATGACATCGTATCACTTTACACATGACTTAGTAACATCAAGCATCACACGTTTTCCATACATGTTACGTTTGTTATAATATTCACTTTGAGTAATGCTCACTCCCCTTAATTAGCTACACACGTATGCTGGCAGATTGTTTCTAACATTAACATGGGTGATGAGTTCCTTGATGTTCTAAATATGCACATGAGCCTCTAATACAAACGTTATCCACTACATTTGCTAAAATTACTTCGGTTTTAGGATATTTAGCATTTACATGAGGTAAAACAGAACTTCGTGAGAATTTGTTATTCTGTAGTTCTTCACAAACACATATTTAAATTGTGTAGCAGTCAAATGGAGTAAAATTAATAGAATTCAGGGTAAAGTGTATCTATAGAGCTATCCTTCCGTTCATATTCATTGTTTTAAATTCGCGCTTAATACTTCTGTAGTATACCAAGAAATACTACTACCTATAATTCCTGCTGGTATGATAATTCCAGGCTGATTAAACTTTTGCAAAGGACATTGCCAATTTATCTCAGCTTCTTATGTATAAAGATTAATGATTATAAAGAATACTTCGGAAAATAAAACCTCTCTGGATTCTGGAGGAAACTGGATGTTCTCTACCGTCCAGCACTACTGGAATGCAGCAATTATGTGTCTTAGAGTAGACGATAATGAATTAAGTTAAAAGGCAAACACCGCCGCGCGAAGTCATGCACTCTCAAAGCAGAAAATGAATATTCAATGTGTTACAGTTTTTTATAGAAGCGAAACATAAAGATCTAATAATCCCATCAGATTTTGCTGTAAAAAACGGCAACAGCAGTAGGACAATATGGACGAGCTGTGTATAATATAGTGATAGAGGTTCAAAATTCAAAGCAGCGGGAGAACATTTTTCAACGCCTGGTAAACATCGCTTACATCCAAAAACGTTCAAATTCAATGAGTTTGAAAAACGTATTGTGCGCAGAAATTTTCTCGCGTTTTACGAACAGAGAAGAGAAATGACGACAGTATGTAAACTTAGGAATGATTAAATAAAATATCCCTTTTGAAGTTAGAGGACATTCTGAAGAATACTTTTAAGGTTCTGGGGTCTCCATTTCAAAAGGAAAACAAAATAGGCATCGTGTTATGTATGTTGTGCTGATGTTTTGATGATAAACTGTACTGCATTATATTTGTGCCTGCTCCAAACTCTCTGAACAGGCCATGCTACACCGGTGAACAACTGCATAGTTCGTCAGACATGTAATACGTCTCATAGCATTAGGTACGCTCTCGTCAAAATTAGTGCCCGTACATAGTCCCTTATTGTAATACTGAATTCCTATTCGTAGATATAAAAATGCTCATACTAATTTTTGTGTAATTTCCGTCGTCTTTCAACAAAAATACACCTTTCTTTCAATTGTATTGTGAAGAAAGAACATTCCTATTCCAGCGGAGAGTAAGTGTTCCTCTTAAGTAGGTCCCAAGGAGGACCACAGAATCAATGGAAAAGAGCAGGGCTGAGAAAAATATAGACGGATATGGAAATTTCATGGGAAATTCAATTCACGTTTCCAGATATATGCGCATGCAATTATAATTAAGAAACCAAATTTGGATATTTTTGATATTTTTACGCCACGTTTATGAAGGATACAAAGATAAAATTAAATGTTCCAATTCGCCTCATAACTTGCAAAATTAGTCCGTTTTCCAGATACGTATTTAATTTTCAATGAACTTCCTAATATTCTGCAATTGTTTATCTATCCGCGTACTTTGTTTCTCCTTTATTTCAATCTATTTCCAGAAAACACTTTCCCCATAAGCGCGCAAAAGGCCAGATCTGACAACGTTCCCTGACGCTCATAAACGATGGTGCTAAAGACGAAAAAGAGAGAAACTTGGGCCAAAGTTGCTGACCGTTCTGCTCGGGAGCATAACAAAACATCTGAGGAAAAGAAGCAAAAGATGGAGGAGAAACAACTATTCAAGACATCTGCTACCGCCTCCCCATGGAGCCCACTTTTTTTCTGCTTTGTAATTGGAATTTCGGTACCACAATCGCGAACTGCTTAGAGCAGAAGTAAGAGGAAAAGCTGAGATGAAACCTAATTACCTTGAGGGCGTGGCCGAAAGGGATTTTGGGTAATTGAATGTCCTCCACACACAGTACCACTGTTTTCATTCCATTTCCAGGGGACAATTTTTTAGTGGAAACCTGAATGCGGTTTTGTATCAAGCTCATTAAACTTTCCTTCAAATCGAAACACTCAGAGGTATTTGTGCGCATGAGCGAAGAAACACCAGACATGTTAATGCAAGTTCAAATGGGTTTCCCTGCGATGAATACGAGAGTTGAATATCTTATCCCCAAGGTTAGGTTTTTATTGTATTTATTTTAAGCTATAGTTTGCTTTCTAATACTTGATTTTCAGAGTATTTATGAAAAACCTTTTTAACTTAGTGTTATAAAGTACCATGTGTTTTCTTCACGGTAAAGTTCATTTAAAATGTTTACAACTGATGTGCTGAACCTTAGAAGGTTGATTTGGTAAGGATAGAAGATAGTAATCGGTTTGGAATTGAACTCTAGGTTAGGAGGAGGTATTTCACTGGCTTCTAAGATTTTAGTCCAGTAAAACGATTTAATTTTTTTTATTCTGGTGTCCCTCTCTTTTGTGTCCCATTAAATTTAGGTATATCTAAGCCTGACGTGTCTTAAGAACATCTAACAGCACACGCACAAAATATCTTTGAAGTCATGATGGTTCCTGATTACTCTAAATGGAATGGTCTATGGTACGGAGACTAAGAAGAGTTAACGGATGATAGATTGAGTCAACATGAAAAATTCAATGCCATGGTCGGGATTTGAACCACGCATCTCCAGGACGGCACGTTGGCCATATTAGTTCATGGGTTAGAGCGACTGGAGGGAAACCAGGAGATCCGTGCTTCAAATCCCGGCAATGGCATTGAATTTTTCATGTTGACTCAATCTATCAAAGATCTTAGCCTATATACGGCTAGTGTAAAGAAATGATTAATTTCCATCAGTTAACTAAAATAAAGAATGATTTTTTCTTAATCGGGAGCTATTGGTATTAATTCCACAAACGCATCTTCTACTTCTTCATGGGGAAGGAATCATCCATCTGTGTCTCCTTGCAGACTGAATTCTGTGTGCTGTGCTCTGCCTCTGTGGAACTGAACCGATGAAAGAATCATTTCTCGAAATATGAAATTGTTTGACGACTTCTGTTGATTTTAGGACGGTAGATGAGAGCAAAACGAAACGTGTTACTCCTCAATACTTGTGTATCAGGATACAGGAGCTATTTCAAGAGCTTTTGTTTCTGTTTGGATTTGCTTCGCTTTACCCGCAAGCCATGCACGGAACCCAATATTACAAAAGCACTTACTTCTGGGGATCATAATCCCTTAGATATTTAACCAGGAAGCTTTCATGTGGCAGTAAACTTCGTATAATTTTTCTGTGTAAGTTCCAATTTCATCCTCGACTTCTGAAAGATCTGAGGATTCGTAAATTCGTCTCAACGTTGAAATGCCTTCTACAGAATTTTTGTGGAAGATCTCTATTCTGTGCCCGTTGTAAGAAGAACTGCTAATTGCAGGCTGCAATATGAAGGGAATTATGAGTACACATCTCGCAGGCTACAATCTGAAGGTAATTATAAGTACTTAAAAAGGTGCAAGATAAAGGAACTGGCATCCCGGACCTTATCCTGGAGTACAAAAGGCAATTGCACGCTGCATCCTTGCAAAGAGATCCCTGTTGGGCTCGCGGAAAGTTAGACTTTGACCATCTGCACTTCAAGGTAGGTGATGGAATTTCCGCATTCAATTCTTCGACGTTTAAATTGTAATCTGTGGCAGTATGCGGGTGTGTGGCGCGTAGTTAGAGGTATGGCGTGACTTTTGTCCGGATTTACGGAATAGCCTACGTCGGAACCACTCTTGGACGAAGTGGCTCTTTAAATGGGATTGAAGGCATCGAGAAAGTGTTTGTCGAGCAGAATATTATCCGTCATCGGTTTTACTGGGCAGTTTTGGTGCCAGGTTTGTGAAATCCGTATTAAAACGCTGGAAAATTGAAGTATATCACAGAGCCTTCGGGGACTCCGTATCTCATGGACCTAAGATTAGATGTTATCCCCGTGATTGTGACTTTAAAAGTGGAAGAATGCTGTGTAGGAAGTTGGCTAATTTAGTAGGAAGTCCCAGTTGGATAAGTATATGCAGCAGGTCTCATTACAGGTCACGGAAAAGGCCTTTTCAACAACAAGGATACACCGCAGTAGTGAAGATCCCCTCCGGGAATTCAAAGCACCATCCGTAGCAACTGCTGGAAATACGAGTGTCCTGGACGGGTACTAGAGGAATATAATCCTAAACAATATTTCAACCATTTTCATTTTCTTTATGTAATTGTCTTTCTAATCTAAAGTATGATTTTTACGCATGAAAGGCTCCTATATGAAAATCACAATCCCTTATTTCTGCTTCAGGATAAACTGTTGAGAAATCTTACTGTGCAATTTTTTAAAAAATTTTGAAAGGCTCTTCCAGGAGAGAAATGCGAACTTAACTGCTTACATGCTATGTTTATTAGATTCTACTTGCTTCAGAGTATCCCAATGACGTAGTGGGCACAGGACAAAATACTAACTGGAATTATACACCATTTTTAGTGAATTCGCCGTGTACATCTGAGAAATAACATATATAGAGAGTATCTCTAAAATATTCATTTTCTTATTAGAAAAAGAACACGTTACATTAATTTGAGTTGATGATCTGAATTTGACCAAAATCTACATGTTACCGAATATTCGCGTGACTTAAAAAATGGCATTGTCAAAATTTCGAACAAGTTCCTGTAAGTAGCGTATTTTGGTACTAACCATTTCTAGGGCCTTTTTGTGTACTTTTATAGTTTTAGCTTCGATAATACATTAATATCAACCCGCCTACCAACATTCGTCGTTTTGCTATTATTACTTTGGCCGATAGAGTCCTTGGTTCGATGTCACTGCGGCGAAATCTGACGTTTCGGGACGATGCAGTTTGGGGGCCGCAAGGGCCGCAATTTCTTGCAGCTTGTTCACGGATATCTGGGCTCCATCTCCATGTTTTAAATTTTTGCGCTGGGCCCTTAATGTAGCCCGTGGGCCTATGTCGAAGTGGCTCAGACACATAAATAAAGAAATCCCTCTTATTTATTATCCACAAGTATCATTAAATTGCAAAATACTTACTTCGAATTTCTGAGGGCTACAGGAATCGACACCCTTTTTTCCCACTGCATACTACTCCGACTTTCAAAGTACTAGTCGATTCAAACAAGTATTTTCTATGACTTTTAATTCCTGTGGTATTATGTTACTGGCTTTCTCACTTATTTGATCCTCTGCTTTACTCGTACAATTATTACTGCATATAATATGACTCTCCAGTGTACGAAAGTCCAAGGTTTCATGTGCATTACCTCAAACGATGTGTGTGTTGTTAAACTCTACTTGAAGAAGCCTTGGAACTGTATTTACGAGTACATAAAAGTTTATCACCACTCAATAGTCGTATTTGTCATTGTTGCACCTTCTGCGCTTTGTTTGGCACACCCTTGTTTTAATCCTGATACAGAACTCCATTTGAAACGCAACTGATCGATATTTATAACGTTCACCGACTATGCATGGCACTGATCAAGGCTGATGTAACAACCATTAAAAGAGAACTACCAACTCTCGGAGTAAATGGTGGTGTCATATCTCTTAGAGAAACTTTCACGGTTATCACTATTTTTATTTTACGTTGGCGCTTTAGTTATGTTTCTATTGGTGCTTATCATAGTCTTCATAAGCATTAATTGGCATAAAGATGTCCAAACTTCGCTGAATCGACTGGAAACAAGAAACTACATAGTAGATGATACATGTTTTTAGTTTTAATGTTACATGAAAGTTAAATTCTTTAATTTTACACATAAGTACTTGTAACTAAAACGAAATATGTAATAAAACATTTCTAGAAATTTTTATCTTGATTAACTAAAATTATGCAGACGAACGAGCGTTTGTAGGAATAATTTGTGTAAGTGTGAGAAAAGAAAGTGTTTTTTTTTTTTTTTTTTTTTTTTTTGTAATTTACGTCCGCCTCAACGTTAAGTTATATCGGACGGTGAATGAATTGGGTGAAATGGTGCTCAAATGAGTCCAGGGTCCATGGAGCTTAGAGTTACCTGACATTCGTCTTGAAGGATAAGGGAAAACCCCGAAAAAACCTTATCCAGGTAACTCACCCTGACCGAGATTCGAACTCGGACCTCTTGAACGTGAGGCAGACATGCTACCATCTACGCTACCGAGGCGGGCCAAAGAAAGGTATGTGAGTGCGGCAGATCAGAATTTATTTTATGGATATTATCCTTCTTTAGTTCCTTAAATTTCTTAATATTTCCTTGTTAGATGTTATGTTTTAATCTTTATGATGTGATAAAAGCTGCAGTACTAGATGCAGTAATGATGTGTGCCCTAAGAAGTGATTCGCTTTCGGATGATCAGGTTCATTTTCATTACATAGCTGGCTCGAATATAATTTTGTACTGCGGCAGCATTTTAAAGTAAAAATGGGTCCTTTTGTGAGGGAATATAGACATTAGAGAAATGTCAGTTTAAAGATCCTATAGTACTGTTCATGGTTAACGGAAGGAAATGAAGAAAAAATTGTGGTAATAAAAGGATAACAAATAAAGAAGACATCTCGGGTGTTGGAAGATACAGTGCAGTGAAGAAGAGATTGTGAGAAACAAGGGAAGGAGGAGTAAAGGGAAACAAAAAACAAAGACCAAACTCTTCAAAAAAGCAATATCGAAAAAAGACTAATCTCGCAGTAGGCTAGGGTGGTATTGCTGAATTTCCTCTACAGTGTTACCCATTGTTAAGTGTTGAAGAATATAAAATCTCTCTAGATATATACAAGGAATTTTCCATTTAATTTACTTCATGATTAATTTAATCTCCTGAAATAATTACAAAACTCATTTTGTCTGAGTATTAAGAACTCACACAATTAAAACAATTTTAGGCACACAACTTAAAACATTGTGTTGTTACGTTCATTGCAGATATTTTTACTAAACGCTCAAACCTTTATTCAGCTCTGGTATACATCTTACTTATTTGTCTTTTATACAATTTTAACCTGCCATTACATATAATATTGTAATAATTGCAGAAACAATTTCAATCACGTTCAGGTTAGCACATAAATATCTGGTGTGATCTCAATGTCCTTCATCTTCGAGGCAAGCTCCTGACCAATCCATGCAACATCTCAGTGGGATGTAACCCTTTCCCCATTCTTCGATTAGGACATCTGCAAGTTGCTCAATTTTTATTATGCAAAAAATGGCGCCATTCTGGATGGAATAGGTATAGCACGCCTTCGTACCACTTCAGCAATACACCTGTCAGCACTAAGTCGGTTTCTGACGACCATAAAATGTACTCGGCCATCAGTTGAACAACCTCCAGATCGTCCCTTTCCAGTTTTTTTTGCAATTTGTTCACCTCGAGTAACAGACATCGCACTGTGTTTGTAGGAAAGAGATTCACCTGTAAACTTGTCATTTCACCAGTGCCAGTTCAGCCTGACAAATCGCAGTTGGTCTCTCCTGCGAGCAGACGTTAATCTCGGGGCTCTAAAGAACTTTTCGCTCGTAAACCTATATCGGTTTGTCTCGTGTGGTCACTGATATTTACACCAGTTTAGGTACTCAGGTAATTTTTTTTATCCTCAGCAGTAGCTCAGTGCCACCTATCGGTCCTGTCTAGCGGTTTTTTTTTTTTTTGTGATCCGCGCCTGGTCTTCTGTAATAAGTAGCTGATTCCACTCCCTACCAGTTAAATATTAAATCCTCCAGAGCCACTGCAAAACTCTTGAATCTTCCTCATCAGTGTGACTGTCTTAACTCCTTCACTTCCATTAGGTGTGTCGTATTAACTGCCTAAATGTAAACATGAGGTACAAAGTCGAGCACTTTAACTACAGGCATCAAATGTAGTTTCAAACAAAACCAATCCGCGAACATCATTTTAGCCTTCAATATTACTCGCCATTCTTATGTGAACTGGAAAGTAACATTTTATATACTTCTGTTAAGGAGAAGCAATATTATCACCCTAAACTCAAGATCCCCTCTATACAATTGTTCAAACTTTTTCACTCTAATTGGTCTGGGAAATGTGTGATATCACAGAAGCCAAGATAATGAACACGCTAGTTTTCACATGAGTTTAGTATCGTACAGCGAGGACTCTGTTACCACCAAACCTATCCTCTTGTTTGAACACAAGATTTGATCTTTTACTGACCTAACATTTTACCATATATTTTTGCATATAGTAAAACTGTAACAAGCTTTCAACTTTTAAGTATTGATTTTAGATTAATAGTAGCATTAACTATAATAAGAGCTACCTAAATGCAAAAATTTACGTTTTTAAAATGGGTGCATGGGAGAGAGCGAAACTGGTGAACCCCTAGATCAGGCAGCTTTCATACAAGAGTGGCCGAACCAACTGACTATATTTAACATATGTACCTTAATCTTCGCTTATAAATCAGATATCTTTACTCCACTCCACTGGGGATCCAATGCCAGGTAAAATAAAAAATGTAATCGAAACTGTCTCACTGATTACACTACCCTGCATTATTTTTGCGGCAAAGCATGTGACACGTGATTATGACTAAATAAGGTCTCCTGATTTCAGAAACACACTGGTCTTCCAGTATCATGTCTAGTTTTCACTCTAATCGTGATTTACTGTTTTAAATGCGTCACTGTGGCTCCATACTGCTTTGCAATAATTGCGAATCTGCTGTTAGTGTAGCTGTGCTTTGCTTTGTTATTCTTGTGCGTACTTGTCAACCTAACGCTATTCCATTGAAGTCTCCAATATCAGTCTATTTTTAGAATGTTACGGATGAAATAAAAAGAGTGAGCTGCAAGGTTCACGATTGAAAGAAAAACATCTTCTTGCTCTTGGATCTTGGTACAAATAGAGATAGAGAGTTCAGGAAATATTTCAAGAAGGAAGATGGTCTGACCTACGGTTGGGACATTCCAGGACTGATGCAACAGCTGGGGAGTGAGTACTGTTTGTTGATTCTTCTAGTATGCGCTTGAAAGCTACACTACTTCTAGCTTAGATACCTGTGGGATATTCCATTTCGCTGAAGGTAAATATCTCACAATGCAAACCGTTTGAACAAAATGAAATAGCACAGGTGGATGTGTGTAATGACTTGAAGGTATCCTGTTTTCAGGTGTTGCAAGCAAGTTTTTACATTTATCAAATGCAAAAGTCAAGAAGGACATTTTTGACGGGCCATAAATTAGGAAGCTGCTGAAAGACCTAAACTTTGAATAAAAGATGATTGCCGTGGAACCTGCTTTCAATGAAAGAGTCATGACGAAGGTCCCAGGAAATGTAAACAGTGAACATTAGGAAACAATAGTGAAAACGATGTTAGATCACATGAAGCGATTGGAGTGTATAATTAACCTTAAACTGCACTACCTTCATTCCCACCTCGATCGCTTTCATGAAACCCTTGCGGCTGTTAGTAAAGAATGGAAAGAGGTTTCACCAAGACATCAAGGAGGCAGAAAGAAAACTCCAGGAGAGGTGATGGTCAATTACTGTTGGTGTTTCAAAAGAGGTGGCAAACATGCAGCAACCAGACGCTGGGCAGCCAAGACGTCATACATCTAGGACTGTTCGCACTTAAAGGTGACTACAATTTTTTCCTGTAACAACATATTCTGGTGTTGTTTCACATATACATTGGCTTCTTCGGAATTCTTTGGTCCCACTTAATTGCTAGAGCACAGATATCACAAACTTTGCTTTTCAGGAATACGTGAACAAAGAGATTCTGATTCGAACCTAGATATTGGCTCATATAGATGAAATTTGTGTCTATTTCGCCTCATCTCAGAAATATAGTGGAATAGACATGTCGGGGTCCGATAATGACATATAACTATATTTTCTGTAATATATTTTCAAACTTATTATAATTTGTACTGTACCTTTTATTCCTATATCTCTTATTTTGGATAGATATTGCAAGAAAACCTGACGTGATATGCAGAAAAAAATAACGGATTCGTGTTCAGTGACCCAAAATTAGTTAAGATCCCATGCCGCAAGACGCAACTCTGAGTAGCTTTATCAGTTTTATAATACGAATGTTAACGAAATTAAGGATAATATTTACAATATGTTTTATGTTTAAACTTTCAATGAGACGAATAAGCGATTACAACAATGTCCATCGATATTTTTGTACGTAATGCGGATAACCCAACAAGAGATAAAGTTCCAATCGATACACAAATATAAGGAAGAGAAAACGTGTGTATGCTTGTCTCGTATTTCGCTTATGTTTTTATTATAAAAATGACAAAAGTAATTGTCTCGCCAGTTTTGAAAACTTGCCCACAGGCAGGGATGGACAAAAGAGGATGATAGGTATGAAAAGCGGGAAGAAGAAAGAGAATTTGAGGGAAGAGAGAGGAGAGGGATTTGACATCTACGCAATAATGCAAGCAGAACTGAGGGCTCTGTTTTAATAGTTTCAGTATTAACACATTATGTCTAATGAAAGCTCTATAGTAATTATTCAGTTTTTACTTGCAAATTCGTTTAACCATACGAAATTGCGTGGTACCAGACCTGTTTTATAAACATCCCAGCACAGAGGATATTAACTGAAACTCAGTGGTAAATAGAGTACATTAATCTACACTTTTGAAACAAGCTGTCAAAACCAGATGCAGTTGTAGTAAAAAAATAATGAAACTGTGCTCATTTTGACTCAGCGTGTTAAACAGCCTAGAAAATTAAACCATTACAAAAATGAAATGATTGTGTAGCTTAAATGCACCTGCATGCCCAAAGCACTGGTAGTCGATAAATTGCTCATCCAAACGATAAAATTTTAAATGCAAATTTTCCTTTAAAGCCACTCATGTATGGCGCCTGAAAAGCACAGAAATGTTTTGAAAAAATGCAAATAAAAATCAGGACATCAGTGAAAGTGGTGGAATTATGTTACGTTTTTCGTATTTGAGTTTTAGATCTCATATATCGCAAATTTCACTGCTTTTCTTTGTTCTTTGGTTATATTTGTTTTCTTTTTTTACTCTCCACATACAAGTAAATGAATAAACATTTCCGCAATACTTGTATGAATATTATTTGAATATTTCCAGGAATTCAGCACAGAATTAAATATAAATAAAATAGATGATGCCGAAAAGATCTAAGGTCATCTCTCCGGAATACACTTGCTCCATGCGTATCTTTAGTACTGGCATCCATACTAATCTTAATTCTATTACTACATTGTGATAATCAACTTCCTCATCATGGATGTGGCTGTAATTAGCGCTATTTTGCTAAGCTATTTATGGGATTTCCCATTGTCTTCTCATTCAGTTTTGGCTAGGAATGTAACTATGCAGTTCTGTGATTACAGTTTGCTCTTATCCACGTTTAATTTCATAAAATGAATAAAGGTTTAATCTATTTTATTTTTATAAATAAATCTCAATAATTTTAATAACTTTCGTATGTATACCTCCATTGACGGAGGAAATTATCCCGGAAGTTGAAGTAATTATTTCTACGAGGCATGTGAGTACCGTTTTGCGATTCCGCCGCCACAGCACTACGGTCGGTGTTCCGCGCATGCGCGCTGGTTACCTAAATCTCTTGTCTACGCACTGACGCCATTACAGCCTGATTCTTCATTGTATTCGTTGGTTACTGAGTGTTTAAGATGCCTCCGACAATCGTGAGTGCCGCCAATTGTGAAGTACGGGCTGTTATACGATTTCTTAGTGCTAAAGGCGTAAAACCGATCGATATTCATCGTGAGATCTGTGAAGTTTACGGACAAAACATTATGAGTGATGGAATGGTAAGGAAATGGGTGAGAGCATTTAAAGATGGCCGCACAAATGTGCATGATGAAGAACGGAGTGGGCGTCCTTCGGTCGTTACTGAATATTTTTTGCAGAAAGTGGACCAAAAGGTGAGAGAAAACAGACGCTTTACAATTTCATCATTGTGCGACTATTTTCCTCAATGTAGTGTTTTGCATCGCATTGTGACCGAGAACTTGACGACATGTCTGACGACATGATTCAGCAAGTGGAGAACGTTGTTTTGTTGGATCGTGGATTGAGCGTTGCAAATATCGCCTCCAAACTTGGCATTTCCGTGGGATCTCTGCACTTGATCCAGCATGAAGATCTGAAAATGCGCAGTGTTCTTTCTGCCTTCATTGAACTGTCGCACCCAGGAACGCACATTAGACACATCTATGGTACCATCACCACATGCCTCACTCAAGTGGCGATGGATTTCAATAACTGTCACACCAGGAAAATGGAGAAAACGAATGGTTACACGCTGTTCCTGTAATGAAAACGTCACCATTTTAAGTATCAAAAACATCTTAACTCTCGTCGCTGCCACTAGAGTTCTCTGCACTGTACAGTGCTGCCATCTCTGTCACGAATTTACAAAGAGTTCATGTGTATTTAAGAAAAAACATAATTTCTATCTTGTGCCAGTTCTGAAAAAATAGGTGTTATAACTTGAACGCACCTCGTATGATGGTCTGTCACTAATGTCTACCATTCAAACATCGAATTTAGAAGAAAGACTGCTTTTAATAATAATTTTCTTTAAATTAATTATTCTTTCAAACTACCCGTGTGTAGGACGCACTACGAAAGGGTAGAGCCAGACTGAAAAATTCAATGCCATAGCCGGGATTTAAACCACGGATCTTCTGGTTGCCGCCCAGCCGCTCTAACCCTTGAGCTACTATGGCCAGCGTGCCGACATGACACTAAATTCTCCAACTGACTCGTGTTTTTCCCGGTAAACCACTAACAAATATTATTTTTTTCATTAATGTACCAAATAAAATAAATTTTAATTACTTGCGGTTAACCAAAGTAGCCAAAAATAAGTAATATAATTTTGGCGTCTGTTACCATTTCCATACGCCAAATTTTGTGATAATAACACCATGCTTCAAATTTACTTAGGTCCTCCCAAATTGGAGGTATATTCGATTTACCTCTGTCATTACTGAATACCCCGCGGAGATACACTAAACTTAATCCTAGAATGTTTCCATATAAATTTACTGTGAGAATTGTCTTTTATTTCTTTTACCAGCGCCCACTACTTAATACAGGATGAAACAGGTGAGACCACTACGTGATTGCACTAAAATTACAAAAATAAGAATAGCATTCTCCTCGCATTGTAATAGGTACAAAAATACAAGAGGACATTGTTCTGGTATTGCAACTATGTTAGCAAACTCCTCTTGTTTTTTGTTTGATAGCTCATTTAATTCTGCTTTCAAAGTCACTGCTTGCTGTTACTGAAATATTATCGTGTGACAGAAGGTTTCGATTAACTTACATGGCAGCAAATATTTGTTAACCTCAATTAAATTACCAATATTCATTTTACCCAAATTCCAAAATTGTGTCTGGGCCGGGGAACGACTGCCGGTTTCATGGTCTCTGAAGCAAGTAGATGTGGGGTGCTTATTAGCTACTTCCAACAGATTCGGGGATCTGATGTGACCAACAACATTCCCCAGCTGGAATAGCTTTCGTGGTCAGAAAAGTTGCTTCCAACATGGAGCTCAAATCCAAGATCATAGGATTAGATGTCTTGTGATGTTACTGAAGAAAATAATATCCATGATGTTTTAAGTGACATTGATTATAGGAAACAAATTACTTTGAGCTTCGTATGAACTGGAAACACACAGGCCGCGAATATTCTGATGTACGGTACATTGTTCCCTTGCGAAGCAGTAAAGTGTAGAGGTCATGTTAATTTCCTGTCATTGCGTATAATTGCAAATGCATGCCCCTAAGGTGCAGTGGTTTAATTTTTTGCTATCAGGTATGTGCCTGTCATCACCCATACTCTATTATGACAATGACAGGCCTCCCAACAGATTCCAATTTTGACGTTTAAAAACTGCAACTCCCTGCACTTAATTTCAACAACAAAACTAAATCTGTATAACAGTAAAAATACTAAAGACATAGTTTTCAGTTTCATAAATCAATGGACGTCAACATGTGCCATTTCAGTGATATTAATGTGAAGATCCTAAATGGTTAATGACCTTATGCTTTATTTATGAGAAGAGCATATTTATAATTAAACACACACACACACACACACACATATATATATATATATCGCACTAGATTACAAGATAAGAAATTGTCCTTCCTGCCATTCACCCCTACTTTCTATTAAAGCGCTCTGATCAATATACAAATTTCTAAATTTCCAACGAAATACCAGGATGTTGTTTGCCACAAATGCAACTGCGTTTCCTTCTCAGGAAATTAAATGAAATGGTGCTCATTTTATATTTCCTCAGAGGAATGAAAGCTTTAGCATCTTATCGTGCAATGTTAAGAAGATTCGATCATGTCATAGCTAAAACACATACAATTTATCGTAATTTTATAGTACTAGAAACTAATTTCAAAAAGTGACAGTTTTCAAAAATGAACTTCTACACGTACATGAAACTCTGCAGACGGTACAAATACTCATTTTTTATATTATTCCTTAAGTAGAATTATGTGCAAAGAGAGATTAAAATTTGAATAACATTAAAACTTTTTTCAAAACATAGAAACTATGAAACGTTATATTGATTTATAGAACTAGTTTACATATTACATTATAAAAACGGTAAGTTTAGAAGTATACTCTAATCCCAATAAATCTTTAGATCTGTTTATCCACTTTCAAATAATGCACACTAAAAAGTTGAAAGGAAATGAACAAAAATTTCGTTAGGTGTAACACTTTAAGCGGGAAAAGAAACAAATAATAAAATAATATAGGTTTGGAAGCTTCACGCTCTATTTTCAACACATATCTTATTCTCGTCTATTTAATCGCAGTTTAGATATTTAACAATTCAAATTAATATAATTGTTTTTATTGTTGAGAAATACTATTTAGTAATAAAATAATTTTTGGTGACATTTTAGAACATATTTTCCCTCCGAAATGTTATTGAAGTATTCTTAAACAAAAAGGTGAGTATTATCTCATAAACACAATAAATGAATGGGTCAAAAGCAAAGTGATGGTGGAAATATTTACTTAATTTTGATAGAAGTGACCTAAGCTCGAAAGGAAATAAGAAAATCAGAAGTACTTTCCATAGGCTTGCAGCTCCATGTACTATTTGTAAAGCTGATTAAACTGTTTAAGTTTCAAATAGAGCTAATTAAACCTCATATATTACATCCATATACACCAATGCAAAACTTACTAGCATAAGGTGCTGTTCAGGAAGTCGCCGAAGTGTTAATAGTAATAGAAACGTTTTCTTTTGATTACTGATAAAGAATTAAAGAGAATGTAAATAAAAGTCACCTCATAAAAATAATAAAATAAACGAAATGAATAACATGCCGTTAAACCTGCATTTAACAGGATGATGTATTTAGTACGAAAAATTTGGTTTTGCTAAAAATTGAACAATTTTTAATGCATCTTCATTAACTTAATTAAATCCAGAACAAAAGCACTAATATTTCTTAAATGTAGACGTGATTGTAATTTTGTCTATGACATTACTGAAATAACACTTTCAGGCCACTCAATTGTAAGTTGTGAATTCTTAGTTTTTTTTTTTTTTTTTTTTTTTTTTTTTTTTTTTTTTTTTTTTTTGTGTGTGTGTGTAACTGGCTGACCTTACCACTTAGATAAATAGCGGAGTAGAGGAAACCCGGTCTTCACGGTAGTCTGCGTAGTGTCCGTCCGAGTTGTTTTCGCGTGATTGGTTCCGTAGTTTCGGGAAGGGCTGGTAAACCTTCTAACGGAGCCTGCCTCACTCACCCTTGAACTGACAAGTCTCCACTGTTTAACTTGCCACATAATTACTGCCTTGTTCTCAAGACAACACTTGGAGCTTTTTATGAGGCGTAGTCTATAATAATCAACTACTACTGCACTGCGAACGACGAACAAGAATTTATTTCCTTTTGGATATCTGTACTAACGAAGATAAATTTCCTTGTAGTTGGAGAACCATTAAATTCAATACTGTTAAAATATGTATTTTAACGCTCATACAATGATAATATTATTTTAAAATTTCTTTTCTTTATTTGCCATGAATGCTATGACTGAAGTTTGTAATTATTTATTAATGCCGTTTACTCTGTTTTAATTATCATACCTAACGGTACATGGGATTGGGATTTTATTAAGGAGGGGATTCGGTACGTAGGCCAGCACGATGGGCCCTTTTTTTCTATGCCCCCAAATGGGGGTACCCCCAGGAGGAAGGATGAGGCGATAGGAGACAGAGGGTGGTTGACCGAAGGAGTCACGACAGTAGAGAGGGCAGGGTCCCCACAGTTTACTTGGATAAGTACCTCCTCCGATAGGCCAGGACAACGAACCAGCTCCCCTGCAACGGGACAGCAACGAGCCCAACAGCCGAGCCCTAATGGTCCCAGGCAGGCGATCCGAGCCCCAAAGGTCCCGAAATGGCCCCAGCAGAGCAGCTGAGGCCGGCAACCGACCTACCGGAGGAGGAACTAGCTTTCCTCAGAGCACATCATTCTGCCATGCACCGCCGAGACACCCGCCAACACTTGTACCCTGAAATAGACCACCAGATGAAAGATGATATGAAATGATAATGGAGATGAAATAGAGGGACGGGAAATTCGGGGGGTGTAATTAACCAACCCAGCATTCGCCTAGCCAACCGGGAAAACCCCCGGGAAAACCCATTGGTCAGATAGGTCGGCCACGGGAATCGAACTCGGGCGTCCCGAATGCGGGCCACAGACGAAACAGCCTGAGCCATTCCGCTCGGTGAACGCTGCATGACTTAGGTTATGTTTCACAGTTGTTCCGTTAAACATACATCAAACACTAGTTGTTCTACAAAGCTTCAGACTGTTTTCAGATGGGAAATAAACCAATTGAATATGTTTGCTGTATGATCTATATCTTGACATCAAGTTGTCAGTACCTGATTACAGACAACTAAAGACTGGAAGAACTAAAAGCAACATCGTATATCTTACCCTCCCTTGATCTTCTCTATCCATGGTTACTCATGAAGCCTTAAAAATATAGGTTTATTATTTTTATTCATGCTAAATTATTCATGATCATTACCGATTGTAAATAATCTGACATTTGGAAACATGGGCTCGTTAAAGTTCAAATGTGAGAAAAATGTTTTAGATTTTTCAATTTGATAAATCGTTTTTTGATTTCTTAATATTGGAGTAATCGAGCAACTGACCCATTGCTTTTTTTCAGCGATTTTCCCGGGTCGCCAGGGGAATGCTGGTTAGGTAAATTAATTCCCCCGAATTTCTTGTCCCTCCATTTCATTTCCATAATAATTTCACATCATCTCTTATCTGATAGTATCTTTCAGGGTGGAAGTGTCGGCGGGGGTCTCGGCGCTGCATGGCAGGATGAAATGCTCTTGGTAAACACCTCCTCTTGCGGTAGGACGATCTCTGGTCTCCGGGCTTGCCTAGTGACTCGTTTCAGGACCATGGTGGGTGGGATGCAGGTTGTACTGGCCTGTCGGGAAGTTTCAAACTGATCAATAGTAGGGACTCCTTGAGTGGTTGCCCACTGTCTTCTCTCGCCTCATCCTTCCTCTAGGGATGCCCCACTTGAGGTTAGGTACAATGGATAAAGTCTGGTCGACGAACCGAATCCCCTATCTATCCTATTCTACCCTATTCTAATACTAGAGAAAATGTTACGTAAGATGCTTCACAAATGCCCATTACAATGAAATATTGGACAAATTAAATATGTAATAATAAACATTTCGAAAGCCACTGCTACAAAAGTAGAAAGTAGTTATGGTGTTAATGGTTACATACAGTTTGATGAATTAACATTTTTCGTGCAATTGAATACATGCGCATTTTGTTAGTCATACAAATACTTTCAACACGTCACTTCAAGCAAAATAGTTAAACCACGTAGGAGCAAATAAAATGTAATGGAATAACTTTCCAGGTGACCTTGAATAATTTGAGGAGAGGAACTTCTCTAAAATGTGTTCTTCCGGAGGACCTCGAGAATATGTCATTTAACTTTCGTTTTCGAATCGTCCTGCTGTCTCCCTCTCACCTCTTACATATCTTTCTAATTATATTTTATGTTCAGAGAATTCAAGGTGTATTTCTGACACTTCAAAATAGAATTTTTGTATGTATATTTTGTGTAATACTTCATCTACCTAGTATGGATTAATGGTAAACAAAGTAGAAACTAAGTAGACTGCCAATGATAATAACCTTTGTGATAAAAGTTTAAATTCATCTTATATTTTTTCCGCTAGTTTGTACTCCCGTAATTAAATATGCTTATGTTAATATTATACAGCATCACGATTTTGAATATTACGTAATTATAAAATTCGTACGCTAAACAGCTTACGAAACAGAATGGCCACAGTAATGCATATGCAGTTGCGATTCGCTCCGAGTGTGGAACTTTATATTGCTTTAGATTTTTCCTCAATCACGCTTTTGACGATTTAATTAATTTAGTGCCCGGCATCTTAGAGTATTCGCATGCAGTGGGCAGTTTCCTGTTAGCTGATGAGGCCTTATAAAACATAGAAACCAATTTTTCACACCCAGAGTCAAGTATTCTTCGTTAATGTGCGAGTCCGAATATGGTGAGTAATAATGGAATAACTATTGAAACACAAAGGACTTAAAATCCTTGACCAAGTGGTACAGTATAATGGTTAAATCAACAGACAATGAGAATCCCATTTTTTTTTTTTCATTGACAAAGGAAAATTTTATTTAAACATCTATATCAGATTTTCTAATAATTTCTACGACCTATAAAATGCATAAATTTATTTTGTGAACTGTTTTTAAATTATGTGTATCTTTACGCGATGTGCAATAATATTTTTCGAATCATGTTATGGTAAGCATAGTATTATGCATATTTTATATTTACGAGTAATTAGAAATTGCCTCTCAAGGGAGGTGAGACAACTTACCTTCCTACTTACTTCCCTACTTACTCCCTGCTATGAAGGACTTTATTTGTTGTAGGAGCTGAAATCATTTACAATATTTCTATGCAATTCAGAAAATATATTTATTTACTGCTACCCAAAGAAAAACATCCAATAATAGAAACAAAATTCAATACGAATGAAACAAATGCAACTTGGAAAACAATAACCATTTTGGTTTATAACCTTTATTATTTGTTTCGAAATGGCTCGTAGTTTTGAGAACTTCGATATATTCTACATTCTTCTTAATTAAAACATAGGATATTCACACCATAAACTTGCCAGGGAGTGAAATGTTGTAGACTTCTCTAGGAAGTAATGCCAACAACGAATTTTCACAAATGTTGGTATCCTTTTTAGAACACTATTCGTTGAAGCACATATATGCATTCTCATATCTTGATTTAGACTTTTGTGGAAGTAGAAATTGACAGGCTGCATTTGCAGCCACATTTATGCTGTCATTCATAATTACACAAAATATCAATATGTCGCTACACCTTCATATAAAAATCAACAACTACTCTCCCATAGCAACAAACAATACAATGACAAACAAGAGAATGTCAATGAACAATTCGACACATGAAGTAATTTAAATGAATAGGTATAATATAAAATTAAAATTACGTACCACAAATAACTAATAATCCGTACATGATAAGCATGACTAGAAAAAAAAATTAAAAGCAATTCGGGAGGCAGGTAGAATGAACCATCCCCGGACTCAGTATTGAAATGAAATATGTAGTGTTTAACGCCCGCTTTTGCTACATACGGCACCGCAGGCGGTGACACTGATGATACATGAGATGAAGATGGAGAACCGGTGGAATGAGATGGCGGGGGAAACCGGAGGTCCCGGAGAAAACCCGCCCCGGCGCCGTGTTGTCCACCACAAATCTCACTTTGCGGTCGCCTGGGATCGAACCTGGGCCATGTTGGTGAGAGCCAAGCGGTCTAAAAACTAAGCCACCGCGGCCCGGACTCAGTATTGCTCGCCCTCAGTTCTTTCGGGGCAAACGGGTCCTCTGATGGTAAATAATACCTACCTACCTCCCTTATAGAATATATAACTATGTTTTCTTGCAACGACATTTATTTATTTTTATTTATTAATTTTATTCAAATTAATAATATGGTACACCTTCCTATATCTTGGTTATAACAAACATACATTTTCTTCTGGCCTAAAACAATCAATCAATTAGTGGACATTTTAACCCATTTCATTCAACGAATTATGAAAATCCTTAAATAACACTTAAGAAAAGAATTTCAAACCCGATATACGAAATAATGATGATGATGATGGTGATGGTGATGGTGATGGTGATGGTGATGGTGATGGTGATGATGATGATGATATGTTAGAACGGCCCGAAATATTGATAGAAATATAGATGCACATTAATTACAACTAAAACTCCGATATTTATATTTAACTTGAAGTATACGTTCGAGCTTCACTGGAACTAAAACGGGTTTAGAAATAAAATATTTTACTTCCTGTGGACTCCATAAATAAAAGTGAAAGACTGGGTTAGCAGAAAGTTTCGTGCTTGAGTCGGGGTCGTTTAGTTCATGCAAGGCAAAGATTTCCATAAACGTTTTCTCCTGCGCTTTCACGTGCTTTATTTTTGATTTTCTCAAAAAGACTTGCTGATTACAGAATTATAAATATTAGTCATTTGCAGATTACATCTTGAATGCTCTGCGATTTGATTTGAAACGTTTTTCTTAGAAACCGAACTTACAGAATTCGATACAAGTAAGAAATCCGAAATAGAAACTTAATAAATGTTATTTACAGTGTTAGTTCATAATATTGGAAATGTTTCACCTTGAGTATGAGATGCAACTGCATTTCGCTGGAACTAATTTTATGTGACTTCTTTCTTGTCTTAATGTTAAAGTTTCAGCGCTACAAATGAATATTGGCTAAGTAATTTACTTTATCCTCTACTTTAAATATGGTTCTTGAAATTCACTACAGCACCAGCTCCTCATCCTTGGAAAACAAGAATCATTGTATCAGAATAATAATGATTTATGATGTAGAAACTTCTTATTGTATATATTCCATTAAATTGCTATATTTAACGATGACAACATAATTTAAAGCAAACATATAAAAATTGTAAGTTCACTCTCATAGTGTTCAAACTTATGTTTCCGTTACGCAGTATCTCCTGCTTCAGAAACTCTGCATTACTAGTAGAGTTGGAAATAAAGTGACTACATAAATTACTATAAAAATTCAATTCCCACTGCTGTGTGACACTTTGCGATTAAAGAAAAATGTCAAAATAGCTTTTAAAACAGGCACCTAGACCACTTTCTCAAAGGGGTTTCTAAATAAACTATATACAGATAGTAGTCGAACAAAAAGTAATCCAAGAAAATTAGTATGCACGTTAAAGGGACGATATTGCATTTTAAGTTCTTAAACTACTATCTATATGATTTTTGTTGGTGTAATTACTTCAGTAATTTATTTCCTTGCAAGAAAATCCGATAGGTATTTTGTTTAAGTATTCCATTACCGGTTTAATATCCTATAGCCCAATTTTATTATAAGAATTTGCTTTTATGATAACAGTTCACATTATTGTGATGCATGGCTCAGTACAGCACATGCGATATTATAAATTACCCCCTATAGTTGCCACAAGAGGCACTTTGTATATCATGGTATCACATAACGCACAAATAGCTATTATTTTCTCATAATCGCGGCTTTTAATATATCTTTTACAGTAATACTTAGTGGCATGGTAACCCGTGACAAAGAAGCATAAAGAATCACGACTAGGATCCGGTAATGTAAACATTTTATATCGGCCAGCTAATTAAAAAGGGGATTAAATTATTGTACACAGAATGTGTTAGCTTACAGTGTTTTGCAACCGGAACAAAGTTCGCTTTGATTTAGGAATTCCAACGTACAAATAGAACTAATCTGTAAGATTAATATGTTGAAGACTGTAAGAAATGAAATACGGTCAGCCTCATAATTTTGGGAGCAACAGTGTTACAACGCATTAGTTTCACCATATTTCTTCTCTCTCTCTCTCTCTCTCTCTCTCTCTCTCTCTCTCTCTCTCTCTCTCTCTCTCTCTCTCTCTCTCTCTCTCTCTCTCTCTCTCTCTCTCTCTCTCTCTCTGGCACTCTCTCTCTCCTTCCTTTTTGGGTTCAAACGTTTTGTGGTTTTCAGATACTGAAATTTCAGTAGATGTAACACATTGTTCATAATTATAATGTAAAAATCAAAATAACTACCGGTAGTTACGCATTTTTTATATTAAGCAAAACATATTATCTAAGTAAGCAGCACCACTGTTTTAAAATTAACACGAGAAAAATTTTCACTTTTACAATAAATAGAATAATTGAAGCCTGTAGTTACAACACAAAAGTTCAAACTACCTCGGGAAATTTGTGTGGCAAATAACTCATCATCCAGTTCGTATAAACTGCAAAGAGAGGTCAAACTGCAATGCAACTATGAGGGCTGTTCAATAAAGAATAATCATAATTTTTTTACTGTCATAATTTTTCGCACTAAAATTCAGTCTTATTATATTCTGATAGCTTAATGTGAAACAAACACGCCTTAGTAGTTTCATAGTTGGTACTCCTGATTCCCGCCAGTGAGAACCAGCCATGTTCAGTTACGCCTACCGCTGCAATAGAGGTAACACGCGAGGAACAATATGCGGCTTTTAAATTCTGCTTTCGTCTCAACAAATCTGCTTTCGTCTCAATAAACGTTCAGTTGAGGCCTTTACATTGTTACAGGAGGCCTATGGAGAGTCTGTTCTTCCCTACAGCACAGCTCGAAGGTGGTTTAAATTGTTTAAAGAGGGGAAGCAATCAATTTCAAAGGAAGGTGGACCCAGTGCTCCAGTTACTACTCTTACGGAAGAAAACATCAACACTGCTGCTGCCATTGTGAGAGAGGATCGACACCCGCCTGGTAGCGTGGTGGTAGCATGTCTGCCTCACGTTCAAGAGGTCCCGATTTCGAATCTCGGTCAGAGTGAGTTACCTGGATAAGGTTTTTCCGGGGTTTTCCGTTATCCTGTAAGACGAATGTCGGGTAACTGTATGCTCCATGGACCCCGGACTCATTTGAACATCATTTCATCCATTCCATTCATCGTCCGATATGACGTAACGTTGGAGGACGTAAATTACAAAATAAAAGAGGATCGACAAATTACCTTAAGATCACTTTCTGAAATACTGAACATTTCACTGGGTGCCACCCACACGTTGGTGACAGAAATATTACACATGAGGCAGGTTTGTGCGCGATGGGTTCCAAGACTCTTGATTCCCGAACAAAAGGATATGACCTGCAGTTAAAGTTGATGTTAGGGGAAGATCCGGAGTTTCTTTCAAACGTAATCACTGCTGATGAAACTTGGCTACATCATTTTGATCCTTAGAGCAAACAGCAAAGCTCAGTGTGGAAATCTCCATCACCAACCCCCAAAAAAGCAAAAGTTGTTGCTTCTGCTGGGAAAGTTATGGCCATCTCATTCTTTGATATTCGTGGAATGGTTTATCAGCATGTTGTACCTGCACACACATCAGTAGCTGGACAATACTACAGGGATGTCCTGAAAACACTGCTAGTCTATATCTGGCGCAAAACACCACATTTCCGTGAAGTAGGCTGGATGCGGCACCACGATAATGCGCGGCCACATATTGCCAATGTTGTTGCTGGAAAAACAAGTTACTCGTTTTATCATACGTATTATGTAATGACGTCTCGTTGACTAACTATACTCTCAGATTTAGTCTCTTCTTTGTTAAGTCTGTGGGTACTATAGTAACGGAAGAGATTAATGAGTAGGCGGAAGGAACGAAAGTTTGTCTCAACTCTAGTGACTTGGATCATTGCTTTGATGCATATTTGTTATAATAAAGAATTTTGTTATGACTCCATCATTACTAAGAAGCTACGTGTTTAACAATTTTTATAAGGCAGTATGAAGAGAGATTAACCTCCTTAATTATCTGGCCGTCCTTACTTGAGCATTGACAAACGTACTGGCTAACTACTGCGGTTAATAACTGGCCTTTTAGAATCATTAACACTGATTCAACTTGATTTACACAGCTGGTACTCCATTTTATACATACAAAGTAAAATCACGTTTCTGCGTCAGTGGTCCCTGATAATGTCATAAATGACCGTGTAACATAATATATGATATCGCTTTTCGATACCCGATAACTACGCTGTTTTAATTAAACGATAATCTTTGACCCTACTGGATGAGTTCGGCGTGTTTCTGATAATGAAGTTGAAGAAGCAAACAGTGCTGAATATATTTCTTATTTCTATTTTCAATTAAAATATCAGCACGATTCCGATATCGAATACTCTCTGCCCCCTGCCGACTTTCCGATTTAATCTAGAGAATCCAGAATCGAAAATATTGGACCGTCCAGCATGATGAATGATAGAGAAACCTCCACCCTCCCTCCCGAGGTGAGGGAAGGGAAACGTTTGGAATTTGTATCCCTGAATCAATTTCATGCATCAGATGACCATTTGGCTGTGCTAACCTAATACGGAATGCAAAATCCACTACTCAGAGAAAACTTTTAGAGTTTTTTTCTAATTTCACTGTTAACGCAAAAAATAGAGGTAGCAATTATGTACCTTTGATATACTTAAGAGTTATTTGCCTTTTTCTTTCTCCTGTTAACTGCCTCTAATCGATAAAGGGAGTATTGTATATCACCCAAAACTGGAGCTTTAACCTTATGTGTTTCAAATGGGAAGGTGTTTGTCCTAGGTGAGCAACCAATCGGAATTCTGCGGTGTTGTCGTCTTGCATTCCCCCTAAGTGTGTGTGACGAGCGCCAACCTAATTAATCTGTATGAAATAATATTCGCGATAAGACAAAAATTCAGATTTTGCCAAAACTGATCCATGTGGAAGGTAGAGATTAATTATCTAAAATAATCATGAAAACCACATTTTTAGCTCAAATAGGTTTTCTAATACAAATAAATAAACCACTATTATCTGTATTATAACAATAAATCACGACGTAAGCACTGTATGAATATCATTATTGATTGACATATATGCGTCTACGTATATTTGTAATTACTCAGAACTGAAACGTAAATGTTTGACATGACGTAATAAAAGAATTACTTTGAATAAGGCAATTCGAGCGAGAGCAAACACTAAATTTCCTGCTGCCTGGCAGAACGTGTCTGGACACATTATATCTTTGTTTATGAATAGTATGTAACCTCTATTTACTCTAGAGAGTTCAAAGTGATTGGTGTGTATGTATGTACATATACTTTTAATTATCACAACTGAAATTTATACTACTGAATGACGTGATAGAAGAATTACTGTGAAAACGTCAAGATGTTAAATTCGAGAAAGTGCAAACACTTCATTTCCTGTTAGCCGGTGAAATGCTGTATGCTAATGTTTATGAATGAATGCTGGATAAAAGTGTTTATTTACTCTGGAGAGTTCAGATCAATATCATTCAGTTGTTCAATACAAACAACAGTAGAGTAAGAGTTAAATAGTGCAATGGCTTCTTGCGGTGAATATAGTGGCGAGCCAAAAATGGAGGTATTGCAAAGTCAGGCTCGAAGTATTATTTTAAAGGTGTACACGTTCTTCAAAAAATGTTCGGAAACATACTAAAAATGAGTTATTGCAAAGACTACTTCCGTTTAAAAACACGGATCAACTGGATCAACTTGCAACTGAAAAGGGACACGAGGTAATAAGCCTCCCACATTACCGCTGCCAATATAATCCAATTGAGTTGGTGTGGGCTCAAATGAAAAGGGGGGCTGCAAACAGAAATAATACTTTTAAACTGGCGGACGTTGAACGACTTGTTCACGAAGAAATTGGCAAGGTGGTAAGGCATGCAGAAAACCTCCAAGAAGACGATTTTAAGAAAGAAATAGCACGTGACGAGATTTTGGAACCTATAAGCATAAATTTGCAAGACTGAGACAATGAAGACAGTGACAATGAGAATGGTCTTTTAACGGAAGTGGCATTGACAGCGATATGGATGAGTCACTGGCAGTTCCATTGGAATAGAAAAACAGGTAATTCATAAACTATAATTATAGTTATAGTATTTAAAAATATACATAATTTGCGAAAATGCTTTTCCAATTTTGATTTTGGCAACTGCATCATTGTAAAAGTTTGTAAAATATAATTTGCTTACCCTTACGTGTGCGCCAAGCCGACCTGCATGTTGTATGAGTGTGCGAGAGAGAGGGAGGGAGGGAAATATAAGAGTGAGGTAACAAGCTGGCAACGCTGAGTGTGATACTGCGTCTGAGTAGCTGCGCTCCAGAACTCTTCCTATTTGAAACACACAATACTTGAGATCTCTTGAAACGAAGAAATCATTATAATAAAAGGTATGGGTGGGGAGTGTAAACAGAACGGAAAAACTCAAACTAAATGCTGGTTAAATACCAAGCTTAGGATTTTAAATGTTTTCGATTGCCTAAACAATTCTTATGCTGATTTTTTTTTTAAAAGCATGTTTAACATATTTAATGATAAATAAAATAAGTATCTTTATTCGAAGTAATTTTTATACGTGCTAAACGTGAAGTAATAGATAAAAACATATACGTAAAGTGTAGATCTCATTAGAAATGAACTATACATTTTAAAAACATTTTTGTGCCAGAAACTGTTTTCGAGACTTCCGTTACTGATAACTGAAATTATTCAATGGTTTGTCATTCTTTTGAAGTCGCGTGGATATTGAGTTGCTTCTGACAATTGTATGGAAAGAGTTTGACATTTTAAGTGCAATATGCATTATTCAGTTGTTGAACATTTGGTTACGTCTTTTATTTGTAGTGAAACGTGTGGCTATTTCTGCGAAGGTATCCATTAAAATGGTGTTTATAATAAAGATGTCATAAAAATACTATATCCACTAATTAAGAATATAGTAAGAATATAGTAGAAACGGGAATATAGTAGAATGCAACATGCCAAATGTTTTAAACTGCGATATGTAGGAATTGCTACCGAGCGAATAAGTTTGTGTTCGCGTACTATATCCTATTCAGTAATTTGGGATATTATTTATTTTACTCGTAGCGGCAATTAATTTTACAGCTTATAGATAAATATATTCAGTAATGTTTAGCTCCCACAGCTAAGAAATCGCTTTATATATCTCGCGCGCTACAGAGCATTTTCTTGAGATGATCTTGTGAATTATTGCTTTTTGTTCTAAGAAAATGTGCGTTTCTGGTTATTCGTGTTTCAGCTGTATTGCTACTGCCGAGAGTTGATATTATGCGAAATACTGTGTCTCATGTGCTAACAGACCTGTAAATAAAATGTGCGCATTAGCAATCATTGTTTAGTCGCGCATTCATTGTCTTCGATATTGTAGGTTATTACGTACGCTATGTACTGTATGTATACACCGTTAGGTAGAGCATGCGCAGTTAAAATACACAAACGCAATGCTACCTGTCCTGAGTAATATGTGGTATTGTTTATCAATTGACGAATCTTCAATTACACGGTTATGAAACAATTATGCTGGAAATAATATAGCAATTATTATAAATTTTAACGAACATTATTTAGAAGCATGTTTAATTTAAAGAAGCTGGAGTAGACCTATTCTTGATAGATATTAAAACTATTTACACATTCCACTACGAAAGTAACGAAGCTTTAAAACCTTATTTGCAACTTGATCAAGCATATTAGTGATCCTAACGTGATCTGTCTCGTGATAAGGAGCAAAAAATCTTGCTCATATCAATCAGACTAGGGCTATTTCACTTCACAGTGAAATAAGAAATTGTCCCCTTTTCCAGTTCCAATTTCTTTCTGCTCGTTTCTTACAAACTACTGAAGTACAGGTGCAATCCACTTCAGCTAGAGTAAAAGCACATTAAGTTAGTGGAGAAACGTGCAACGATGAGTGTGCTACATCAAATGTGTGGTTAACTTTGTAGTGAAGAATCCCTTGACTTTCCTCATAGGGTACAATTTTATACCGCAAAACTCTTATCTCATGCAGTTGCATTCTGGGAAGTGTTTATGAAACCCCTCTATGCTGAAGATACAAGGAGGTGCGTCTTTAATTTATTTATCACTTTCATAATTATCTACCAAAAAATGTATATAATACATCCTAACTAAACATCCCTAAAGAGAAGTCTTAGAACCATAAAAGGCTGATGCGTTAGTCACATGACTTTACCTGCCCATTCTTTAACATACTATTCGTTAAAATCTTATTCTTCTATTTCATGTTAAGTGAGATAAATATTTGTAGAAATGCTAACATTACACTGCTCATATGCGTAATTTGAATAAAATAGAGTAGGTTTAAGCGAAAGTCATATCTCTTAAGTAGTGATACATTTGTAGAAATGCTAACATTACACTGCTCATATACGCAATTTGAATAGTATAGAGTAGGTTTAAGCGAAAGTCATATCTCTTAAGTAGTGATACATTTGTAGAAATGCTAACATTACACTGCTCATATGCGTAATTTGAATAAAATAGAGTAGGTTTAAGCGAAAGTCATATCTCTTAAGTAGTGATACATTTGTAGAAATGCTAACATTACACTGCTCATATGCGCAATTTGAATAGTATAGAGTAGGTTTAAGCGAAAGTCATATCTCTTAAGTAGTGATCACTATATGATGGCTTTCAAATTTCGTTACCTTTGCTGTTTGTTGGATCAAGAGCAAGAAATAAAGAAGAAAACCGAATAGCAAACTCCAGTGCATACGAGTTCAGTTTTCGGAAAACTCAAACCAATAATAAGGAACATCTTGAAAGCGGTTACTTTCTCAACTTTTTTATTTGCCTTAGCTAAATTAAGTACTTAATCTTCGTGTCTCATTCTTTAAAGATCCTGGGTCCGCCTCGGTAACACAGATGGTAGCATGTCTGCCTCACGTTCAAGAGGTCCCGAGTTAGAATCTTGGTCGGGGTGAGTTACCTGGATAAGGTTTTTTCCGGGGTTTTCCCTTATCCTGAAAGACGAATGTCGCGTAGCTCTAAGCTCTATGGAGCCTGGGCTCATTTGAGCATCATTTCATCCATTCCATTCATCGTCGGATATGACTTAACGTTGGAGCACGTAACATAAAAAAAGACCCCGAACTTAGATTTTGGTATTCATAACACCAAAGCGAATAGTTGCTATTGTTTTTTTTTCTCTCTCTCTCTCCTTCTCACACACACCACATAGTTTAGTAATTGTTGTTAATTTGGTTTAGTGTCTGATCGTTCGGTAGAAATTTTCCAATCAATTTTGAACTAGAGTGGTAATTACCAACTTTGTACAAAATAGGGGATGTGGATTTGCCTTTACTGAGTACTTTTCGTCATGTTGCTATCATAAGACTCAAACAAACCTCTAATGTTTACTTACCTGAATGAGTGAAAGCGAAATGCTTCAAGCACTCAACGAAGGAAGGGGCTGTAGCGATGTCATTAAAAACCAAGGTTGGGCATTGCTATTAACGAGAAAGCAAGAGAATCCCCGCTCATATCAAACATCCGTTACATGAAACATTTTAAGGAGATAAATAGTTATAATTACATCAATTGCTGCGGCACATTCCTTCATGCCCAAAAGTTGTTCAACTTCGATTTACCGCCACAAACTTAGTTTCAAAAGCTCAGGTGTGACTATGACTACTTGGTAGCAAGTATTCTCTTATTTTTTTTTTATAATCCACTTTTTTCGTTTTAACCCTTCAAGTATTTTCATAGCTATTAAAGTTAAATACAAGTTCGAGTTTTCAGGTCATTCCTTGTGGAGTTATAAATGTGTAAGTCCATTGAAAAATTTCACGCCCACAAGATTGAAAAACAGAAAATAAACTAAATTTAAAAAATTAATATAACTTTTTCAAAAACGGACTAAAATTTTTAAAATAATACTTCACAGCCCCATGCAGATTTATGATTTCATAAAATTTCCTAAACCCATACAGATTGTTTTGTAAATTGGTAATTTTGAATTTCTAACACCTATGAACATTATTGAAATTGTAAAAGGAAGAACGTGTGGCTCTTGCAGTACACAATAGAAACGAGTGCAGGTAAATATAGTAGTGGTCGTAGTTAGCGACATAAACATATCAAAACAGATGAAGTATATATTATATTTATTAGATTCTTGGTATTTTTGCAGTTTCCATGATGCACATCAACCCTCTGTTAATTTTAGACGCATCTAAACTATAATTTCAGGTATACGTGTTGCAATCTTGGCATGTGCAAAAAAAATCGTTTAATTGCTGTATATGACCTTCTTAACCGGTGTATTTTGTATAGCCAATGTGCTAAACCTCTTTAACACTTTGCAGAAAAAAAAATTAAAAATACAAGTCACTGATAAAAGTTATACAGCAATCATATCACTTACATATATTGCAAGCGCGTCACCGTTATTTAAAAAACTATTGGTAATTCATACTCACAAATGCTAGGATAATGATTTTAGGATTAGGAATTTGTATTTAATTATAAATCTATATCGTCTACGAGAAATTGTGTGCATTTTAGTTCCGTCTTAAAAACGTGGAATATTAAAAGACTTAAGTAGCTTTTTTAAGCTTCGTTGACTATTTAAAATAGTTGGACGTTTTTCATTTCAAACCTCCTCTATAGATTTCTCCAAAAATATACACATTCTGAACGCTGTGTCCACCTTTGTGCAGTACATGTAACATATACGGACTTATTTGTAACTACCCTTTGGTTTCATTGGGGCTCGAAACGTTCTACTTTCCGCGATATTTTGATATGGTATATGTGGGCGAAATGCAGTATTTCTTGTACTGCTTAAGTAGTAGCGAAAATAGAAACATCATGCAGTTGTTTTATCTTTAGCTGTATTCTAACAAGTATTCTGGATTAACAGGCAGATTCACCACCGATATTGGTAGTTATTGTATGACAATAAACCTGAATATTTCTTACTATTAAATACAAGATCAATAAATGTAGATGAGCATTTGAAGCAAGTTCGTTCCTTGATAGTTTTAATTTGATTTCAGAAATCAACACAATGGATTTCTGCCCATAGTCAGTGGTTTCTTCTGAGAGTTGATACAGCCCCTCTTCCGTACTAGTACACAAATCAATCACTACCGGCGTGATTGTATTTTTGTGGGTAGGTTTGCTCCCCTCTCCTGTAATATTCTTGTTGTCACGCGGAAAGAAGGGATGATATTTATCCCCCATGCCCCGTCTTTCTCTGCTCTTACCCTATATAATCCACGTTGGCGGAGAGTTGTTTGGGATGACCTAGCCAAATAAAAGAGCATCGCACTGCGCCGCACAATAAACCATGCCAGCCGTGGTGGGCAGTGCTGCTCTTTTTTTCTTCAATGTCTCTTGCGAATCTGTGTTTTGGGTTCGGAATTGGTACTTCTGACACGTGTTTTCAATTCTGTAGTCTAATTTACGTGCCGAGCGAATTGAAGTGATTGATTCAATACACGTTTCCACAAATAGGAACCACGAAAATGGCGCTTCTTTCCTGTTTTCGCACATGTGTTTCTGGTGTAACCAAAAATATAGTTCCAATCAGACGTAGAGGGCAGTTTGCGGAATAAGGTTTAGAAAAGTAATTGCTCTATCCCTTTCTCGTTTATTTACCACTATTTCTGCATTCAGTTGCTATGCTCCACTTGTGTTGTTGTGTTAACTGGTAAGTTACTCTTTTACTTTTCTTTCTTTCTTTTTTTTTCTTTCTTTCTTTCTTTCCTTCTATCTTTCTTTGTTTCCCTCATTCCTTCTTTTCTTCTTTGCACCTGTCAGCTACGGCAAGATCGTTAAGGCCAGATTCATGAATGAGAGATTCAAGGTTCAAATCCGATCGGGACCTTTCCTGACTTAAGGAGCTTTTTCCCGCCAGGTATTCCGTAAATTTTGGCAAATGTCGGAGGTACCTTAATACCGCAGCGGGGTACTCGCCGTGCCCATTGTATTACGGACTAATACGTCAGAAACCAGTTTAGTACAGGTTTTGCCTGATCCATACAGAGGAAGGGCTGCCTCGGAGATTGTGGGCATCAGTTGCTATTTGGAACCCCAATGAGAAAAACAAGTTGTATGCAAAACGCTCTGCAGTAATACGCACTGTTTATGAGTATATTGGGCTAAAAGCATAATATACAGTTACTGTGAATTGAAATATAAACTAGTCATACGGTGAGCTTAATTTTGGAGGAAATCACCAACACGTGTTACTCATTATGTTTTACGTTATTTCAGTAATTAAATAGCCTTATTTTTCATTCCAAAATATCTTGATTAACACCTGTGATTATACCTTTATTAATTTTGATTAATTTTTGGATGTTGAAACTAGTAACCTAAGCGCCAAGTCAGGTTTAATAATTTCTAATGCAGAAACCATCAGATAGTAAATTAGGTGATATATTTGTGGGAAAACTCTTAGTCGAAGACAGAAAACAAACAATACATTCAAGTGGATACTAATTAGGGTAATAGTTAACTTATAGCAATAGTTAACTTATCTTATAAATCTTTCATGTTTTATGATAGCCATGCATATGCAGGCCTTATAAACACAGTAAGTGCAAATGTCACACATCTAGAAGAACTCACAAAAAATAAAATGCAATTATACCCTAGTTTATGTCATAATTTTCCTGATGAGAAGCACTGCTTCTATTCAAACATACACTAAGTTTTGGCTCGAGGCTCTTTATAAATTCAAGGCTTTATTCTCAAGGGTTTCCGACACAAAAACAATCTTTCTTATGTCATGCATCTTCTGAAGGAACAGCGAACATAAGCTCCATGTATCACAATTCTTGAAGTTCTTGTTAGAAACCACTACACTGTTGTTTCTTTTCCTTCTTTTTTTCCCGTTTACACGCACGAGTTCGTCTCAGTCTCATCTCCGCTTCTTCCCTTCGATATGATTAATGACCTCAGATACTGGCATTGATTTCCTCTTCCCTTGCTTACTTCCCACTGGAATCGTGACAATTGCGACTGTCCTCCTTCAAGCAGTTGTCCTTACAATCGATTCGACCAATCACAAATACACATTCCTTGCTGCAAATGTAGGTAGTTTACGAAGTGCAAGGCTCCAAAATAGGGAAATGCACTTTGTATTTTTGTTATTTTTCTACAGCTGATCAGAGCATTGGAGCCAAAATTTGACATTGGAAATACGTGCTCTAGGAGTTACATGGAATCAAACTCTGAATGGCGTAACTTACAAATAAACCATTGATCATTATCAAATAAGATAGTTAAACTTAAGGTATTTTCAATATTAGTGACCAGGACAGGCTATTATTGTTTCAAATATGAATATTTCTAATTAAATTTTATTTTATTATCTATTCTTTCAATTTATTATTTATTCTTTCTATTTTTAATTTATTTGTTTTCGTAATATTGGCTCTAAGACTTCCATTATATCATATTAAATATATTGCAAAAAATTGTATTACACAGAGTTCAGGATGCAAGTCTGCTTATTCCTATTGAAATTTTTGTGGGTGCACTTTTTTACTAAACAAAAAGACTGCATGCTCAATTAAATTGTACCTGCAGTACTATATGTTTGAGTTCTCTTCTTAGTACATTGTTTACATAATTTTAAAGCGCAATTTAACATAATTCAGCTTATGATATATAATTTCATTACATCTTCCAATTTAGTTCTATTAGTTAAAAGGTTTTCCTGGTAGAGAACGTTTTCCTAGTATACTGTGTGGGAAACCGTGAAAGAAGCCTGTGTCTGTGTGAGAGAGAGAGAGAGAGAGAGAGAGAGAGAGAGAGAGAGAGAGAGAGAGAAGAGAGAAGGAGAGAGAGAGAGAGAGAGAGAGAGAGAGAGAGAGAGAGAGAGAGAGAGACAGAGACAGAGGCGAGAGAGACCTAAAAGAAGTCAGCACAAGTGAAGACTATCTTTTTTTTTCTTTCTTTTTTAACTTCGGATTCACTGCTTACAAAAATGTCCATTTTATTGGCTTGACCTATTAATTATTGGAGCAAACATTTGCACATTGCCCGCCTCGGTAGCGTAGATGGTAGCATGCCTGCCTCACGTTGAAGAAGTTCCGAGTTCGAATCTCGGTCAGGGTGAGCTACCTGGATAAGGTTTTATCCGGGGTTTTCCTTATCCTAAAAGACGAATGTAGGGTAACTCTAAGCTCCATGGATACTGAGCCCGTTGAGCATTATTTCACCCATTCCATTCATCGTCGATATGACTTAAAATATTAAAGGGCGTAAATTACAAAAATGCACCATATATTCAAGTGAACAAAGTTAATTAACTGCAAGTTTCCGTATATATAAACATTTTTCTATTGTAATATTCATATATATTGTAAAGCATAGAGATAAAACATTCTAGCCTTCAGCAAATACGTTAGACACTCCGGAATTTGTACATTTTTCTAACACATTTGAATGTATAAAATATATTTGCTCTGACTTAAGATATAAAATTGTATTTTTAAGCATCTCCAAATAACGTTCATGGGAAAATGAGAAGTGTGGGGAAAAGCACATTTTGGTTTCAAAAAGGAGTCGTAGGAACAGACCAAGATGATGATAAACAGCTATCTGATAGTGCGTTTTGAATAATGGGCCTAATATTCTTTAAAAATGATTTTTATGGAATTGTTGGAAGTGGAAAAATAAGGTGAAATTTATAGATGGGCTATGAACCCAAAATATTCTCGGTGAGCAGGTGAGATCTCTTAAATAATTTATAAAAGTCTTTTTTTTTTAGTATACACTATCATATTGTATTAAATAACATTTTGGTTTTGCATTTGCTGAAAAAGGTATTTTGTTTTTCAATTTTCATTTCAAAGTTTGTTCTAAAATAGGTCGCTGCTTCTAAGTAGAAATATATGATTGAATGCATACAGTAATACAGATAACATTTATCCTACCAGTGAATGTCGATTAAAAATGGTTTACAATTACACAGACATTTCAGGAAAACTGGATAAGTTTGATATTTACACAAATGTATGCCACTAAGTGGAGGAAGCATAGCATTAATGAGCCGGGCCTAAACAACCAGTATAGGTATAGTGCGATAGAGGTCGACGATCATGTAAAAAATGTGGTCAGCACCATGCTTTCTCCTGCTAGGATGTTGATTTTCGTAACCTACAGATACCTGGCCATCACAACTGAAAATCCTCCCATACTGAGTAGCTACCAGTCCACCCTATGGGTGAGCTCGAAACCACGCACGTTATATAGCTATCTCCTTTGGAGCGTAGCGCTACGACCCGCCCACTACACCATGGTGCAGCATATTTTAAACGTTTTGAAGAGAAACGAGAGATTTTCAAAGTTCCCTCGAACGGAAGTATTTATATAATTTTATTTAAATGCAAAGCATTATTGAAATTATTTAATTTTGAATCCGTATTGTTTTCTTATCAAGAAAGTGAAGTAAACGTTCTAATATTGAGTTCAAAGCTATTTGTTCCTGCTTATTTATTTAACTAGTATATGCACAAAACCGTAAGAGAAAATTAAATTCTGGTCTCTGAATAGCTGCATAAAAGTGTAATAAAATGTGGTTCTGGAGAATATACAATTTCTTTTGCAAAAACCTTGTGAATTAATTTCCGAAAGGTTCACTATTAAATTTATTCCACTTGGTTAGCATTGCACAAAAAGACGTGATTGTTTATTTCTCAAGGCTTTGGAAAACCAATGATATGACTAAACATATGTTTAGTGTTACAATAAATGCTGGCGTAGGAAGAATATAGAAAATGACGATGAATAATTGCTGGAAAGGTATAGAAATAAATTATATTAGAAGTAGGATAACGTGTGATTGTTTAAACTCTTTTATATTTTAGTGGCTTTTAGATATCATTCCCCTATTTCATCATTTCGTTTTTCCGCTCTCTGTCCTCGACACATGCAACAGCCAATTTTCTCCATGTAGGTGTAGGGTAATCTGAAAATGGTGGCACCGGAACACATTTACAATATTAGAAATAACAGATAGAGCCTGAGCTGTGATCACCTGCCTCGATGAGTTACAATTATGTGCCTCGGGGCAATATAGCGCACTGCAATCTTGTGGCTCGTTTCCGGCTAATTTTCAGAAATAAATTCGACAGGATTTCCCCGTGCAGCTCACCCTATCTATATGCGAAATGTCACTTGGTCTGTCATGTGACAAAGAGTAGCCTTGATATACTCTCGCTGACCTCTGTATCTTCAGCTCGTCGTTATTACCACTCATTAGGCATTTCTCAGCCTTTATAAATGGGAAAGATTTCACTTCAGAATATGTTATTGAGCAAGAAAGTTTCCTATCGTTGTGTAAGGCAAGTGAGACTGTTCTACATAAAACTCTCCATTTCATTCTGAAAATAATGTCCCGCTTAACCTTCTGATGGAATAAGAGCAATGTTGCGCTTTTTAAAATGTAGAAAGTAATAAAATGCACTACGCAAAATAACTAATAACACATTTTAGTACTAATGTTTATATAGATAATATAGAAAGAATTACACTAAAATATTATCGCAAACAGAAATACATTATTATAATATTATTTGTTACATGTTTTAATTTTTTATTTTTATTAAATAAAATTTTATCCCTGTTTGAAATAAAAAGTGCTAATTTGACTGAGTCTGTCTGAGTGCTGTTGCCTAACAAATATGAATTGTTCTAAGTTTCTGAAATTGTATCCTATACTTGTTTTATCAGTGAAATACGGAGTACAGATGTATGAAGGTTTTGTTGTCCCTCGATTAACTATTTGCGTAACTAAATCAGTATCATCAA